>OZ021680.1:13284370-13661660 GCA_963978505.1 Listrodromus nycthemerus | reverse complement strand
TCGCATTTTTCTGCTAAAGAAATTGTTTACGGATTATCGTAAACAACAATTGCTTATCCGAGCGATTGGCGAGTGCAAAGATTTTTTCTACAATTTTTTTTTTTCGTTGTTTTCATGTTTTAATATTTTTTTTTGTCAATAAACAATAATCAACAAATGTTTATAAACATTAATGTTAACGATAAATTGTGTATCGTTGACGATTGTCAATACTGCGATAATACTGAGATCTCGTGGAGAGAAGATTTTTCGCCACTACCGGCTCCACCCGATTCGGCCCTGGAATAAACAGTTGAATCGCTCCGTGGAACGCGTAGAGCCAAGATCGCGAAATTTCAAGATTTCGTTCTCATTTTTCAAAACTTTCCCATTTTTCGTGTAAGGTATTTCCGATAATGATCGACGACGGATTTTGATCGTTGAAACATGCTCTTTAAGGTGATCACACTCTCAAACTCGACATTTTTTTCCTTTCATGATAAAAATTCGCATGAACGAGAAAGCGCGCGCACGCAAGGCCCGGAAAATCATCTTCGAGAGCAATTTTCGTGTCGGTACTTAAGTGAGGTTCGAGAGCATGTTGAAAAACGACCCCATGCCAAATTTTAAAAGGATCCGTCAAGAACTTTGCGAGCGAAGTCTCAAGAACCCTTTTGACTTCCGGGGCCCGTATATCCTCCTGGAGTCATCCGATTGGGACTTGCTTGGTGTGTTTTCAGCACGCCAAGAGATGCTCTTTCGATTGCTATCGGTTCTGAGGGTGCTCGATAACCGCGAATAGCAAATTACGGCGTTTCCGCGAAACACCGATTTGCATCGATTCGGTACACCCCCTTTAAATCGCCCAATTCTCAACCGATCGGGATGGGACTTGTCGCATTCGAAAAGTTATTCAATTTGCAAGAAAGTATATTTTTGGTTTTTCGAAATCGGTCAAATTGTAGCCGAGATCGCGAAAAAACACTTTGTTCCACTTCATTTGCCCCCTACTGTATATTTTGATTGAACTCGGTGAAACCAAAAAATGGCATGACCCAAATGTATGATCAGTGGAAAAATTTATTTATTCAATTGAATAGACACACATATATAAATATATATATATATATATATATATAAATAACTAATTAGTATGTAATCGATAATTATTCTAAATCGCGCCGAGCAATAACATTTCCGCCGTCTGCTGTTGAATGAAATTGCATCGGTCTTAAATATTTATTTGCAGGGAAGGGTAGCAATTTAGACTGTATTTTTGAATCAGGCATTACGATTTCGTATCCTTTTATGTGATTATTACAACCGATCGTAATGCATTCTTTATATATGAAGTACATCTGGTTCGATTGAGTTGTATCAATGTACTTGATAGTTCCAACCAGAGGATCGTTGCTATTATTATTTTCCAGATAAATAGCAAATTTTAGTTTATAAACGATATTGTTTACTTTTAACCAAGTCAATTCGAAACACTGAGATTTTATATCTCTAATCGGTAACTTGGCGTACTCACAATTTTCTGCTAGGTCCCCAACAATACGGCCAAACTCGATCGAATCATCAATTCCTTTTTTGCTTAAAAACCGATATGTAAGTTGCAGCTGCAACTTTCGTGCAACACTCGAAATTATGTTTCTCCGTGAACTGACAACGCGCGCATACTCTTTCGATTGTTTATGCAACGCTTCAAATCTGACGCATGATGTAAATTTCAGTGGACCCATTTTCCTTAAAATATTGACATAATGCGTGAGAATATGATACTTTGGTTTGAGTGGCTCGTTGAACAGTTCCATAAATTGCTTATTATGAGATTTGATCAATTGCTCGAGATGAAAAACAGCTTGGTCGGAGATGCAGATTGATTTAACAATATCGATTATTTCGTACAAGGTTAATTAAAATTCCCATACAGAATCATCTTCAGGGATTCGATCGCCAATTACTATTCCAAAATATGCGATCAACGCTGACATTTCAGCAGCAGTTATAATAATGCAATCGTTGCGAACGTGCTGCTCCATGATCGATGATAATTTGTTTCCGCGATCTAGACTGGAGTAATCAAAATATTGCAATCTATCGTTCAAGTGCGCCAAGGAAAAATATCCGTGTTGTACGAAATAATTGATAATTCGCGCCATGTCATATCTACAAACCCCTAAATACAGATCATGCATTATGTCGCAGGTCTCGTTCACGGTATTATGGAAAAGCGGCAACTCATTAAAAACGCATTTTTCCTTCACGCCATGAGATAACGTTTCAACGTCACGGTCGTAGTTTTGTACGTTTCTCAACAAATTTGGGTTCTCTAAACATTTTGACTGTGCCTCTGTTTTCGAAGCTCGACAAAATCTGCAAAAATATTCCGCTGAGAAAGATTCGACAAAGCCCAACAAACTATTTACACCCAAGTTGTCACCCAAGATCGCGATAACAGTAAAATAAACTCGGTACATTTGATCACCGACTGATATCGTTATACCTTCTGTGTAAAGAAATTTCATTTCCTCTATAATTTTATAAAAACATTTTTCATTCTGAAAATCTCTTTTATCGGTGGTATAAATCAATTGAGCCAAAAACAAGTTTTCTAATGTTGCGAAATATTTTGGAGGCATTGTTGCGATTGAAAAATATAACCCCCCGATTTTGTGGATACCTGCAGAAGGTGATAGAGGATTACCCACTTCAAAATCATCGTAATATAAATGAAGTGGTATTACAGTTTTTTCTTGAAAAACAGTTTTCATACTTTGCCACACTGTACCTTGGAAAAGGCTCGTATAAATGCCAGCGTCTCGAGAAAGTTCCTCCGTTATGAAATCCGTGATTGTTTTAAAAACGTTAGGTAATTCCAAGTATATTGTCAACACTTGTCGTAAACTGACGATTTGACCAGTGCACTTTCTTTTTGTGAATACCGTCGTTCCATTGATTCGTTTATCATCGTTTATTTTACCGAAAAATTCGTTTCCGGAGGAATAAACAAATTTAACTTTTCGAGACATTTTATTCGTTTATAATCGGTTTTTAAATTCTCCAACGCCGGTATATTCAACGATCTCTCTATTTCGTTATGAAACTCGGACGGGATTGCACGTTTCAATTTTTGCTCGAATAAGGCGGTCATGTTTTGCAAAATTTCTGAAAAATTTTCTGTTATTTCTTGTACGACCGACCTTGGAATTAAATTATTGCGATACAACTTGCAAACGAAATTACAAATGGGTCCTTCAACATCAACATCATATATTTTTTCGGAACTTTCATTCCTTTGATCCACTGTCTGCGTATTACCAGAATTTAAAAGAGTTAATGCCGTCTCTTGTTTCACTTCGAATGCCTGTTTTCCTTTTCTTTCCTCCGAACACTGGAGCATGCATATTGCAACGTGTTTTCTGAGAGTACTAATAGACGCAAATTTACGCAAACATTTCTCATGAATACACGGATAATTAGATTCATGAGGGTGCATAATTTTTATGTGATTCAATAGGGCACGGAAGTCGTCACAGCCTGGCGATGAAACACAAATTTTGCATTCCATTTTGTTGTCAAACTCGATTACGCAAGTTATTTCATTTTCTTTATTTTGTTCAAAATCGTATACACGAAGGGTATTTTGTTATCAGACTCCGTATGAATATTAAACAATCCCCATTGAATCAGATAACAAACATGCTCACATTCTAATGGATATTGTGTTTCGAACGTGAGAATCACCTTAAACTCGATATCGAGAGGCTTTTGAAGTGACGGACCTTCATACATGACTTCGTCAATCCGAACGTAGATTTTCTCGATATTTGTAATATCTTCCCCGACGATGATAATGAAGGGTTGAACAGTTAGACCTATCTTCGACATCTTTGTTCGTTTTTCTGCAACGACATGATCGATGTCTCCAGGGACCTAAAAGGGAATATATTTTATATATGTATTTCAGTGAACTGTCCATTTCATGATACATGTGTACTGTACAGATATACAAAATGAACGTACTTTTGGGAATACAGAGCGAGTCCTTCTCGGCACTCAACAATTGAGGGTTTCCAAAATGTCCTCGAAGATACCTTACTGGACACCTTTATCGCTATCTTGTTAAATTTTGGGGCTACCAGACTCGCTAGTAAGTGCAGCTGCACAGCTGTACGACTATCTGTGTTTATAATCGCTTTTATAAAATATCTAACTGTAAAAAAAATACGTGAGTGCGAAATGATTATTTACCAATCGACAACTCCTTGGATTTCAACAACTCTGTATAGAACGAGTCATGGTCCGTTAATTTCTTCTCGTTGAGAGAGAGAATTTTCTCAAAAAACGTCTCTCATCCCACAATTAATGAATCTGCTGAATCGGGTGGAAATTTTGTGCGGAAATCGCAGTCGATCTATACAAAATAATGTTCATATCGATTTGATGAATTTTAGATATAAGAGTTATATATAATCGTTTGATGAATTACGTATGTATATACTAGTAACTTCGATGGAGCTGTATCACTCAATTAAGGGAGTGTCCTAAATTAGAAGAAACATTCTTCTATATATTCTATTCTATAAAATTCTGTAATCTCATCCTCAATAATAAATATATAAGAAAAAGAAGACAATAGCACGAAAAAAAAAATTCAAGATTTTTTTTTGGGGCGAAAAAAGTAAACCCGATGAAATTGATGGCATACCTAAATGCACATTTGCTGTATATAAAAATAACGTTTTAGCTTATAAACTAGAAGAAAAATTCTTCTATATACTCTATATATTCAATTCTATAAAACTCTGCAATCTTATCCTCTGAAAAAGGAGCTATAAGAAAAAAAGAAATAGCATGAATTATAAGAAAAAAAAAAAAGAAAAAAACTTCGTGAAAAAAACATTTGCTCAGGATTTTTTTTGGAGCGATAAAAGTAAGCCCAACACAATTGATAGAATATATCTAAACGCATATTTGCAATGTAGGACAATAATTTTTTTGACGTACAGTATTTAATAAGGGCAGATTTATCTACATATGTCGAGAACGAGAAAATCAAGGAACGGAGGAAACTCAAGAACGAGAAAATCAAGGAAAACATGTTTTTCTTTATCGATTTTCTAACTCGAGACACTCCCTAAAGCATTTTTTTTGTAAATATTTATGAGCTGCAGAATGAGTTATTACCAATTCGTAACTCTTTGCATCTCTCAAGATTGGCCAACGCTCAAAGATAGCTGTGATGCTCCTATATTCGTCGTTTTTGCAATCGACAACTCGCAACGGGTACGATCCAATCCAATGCTGCATCACGTCTTTCTCGTACCAATGTAGCAGCCAAATCCTGCTATTGTCAGCTGCGAGTAATTCGAAAAGAACAATAATAAATTAGGCAACAGTACATCATTTTTTTGAAAATTATTTTAAAAATGACACTTTTTTTTTAAACATGCGTTAACATTTATCTATTTTCATTACTTATTTCTGTATTTATTTCTTAGTTATATTCGTTATAATATACATTTCTCTACCTCCTTCGATTTCAGCCTCTGTCACATTCTCCGATGTTTTTTTCGCAAGATTATTGGCTTTGCGTATGAACGTAAGTTTGTTGCGAAATTGGTCAACCAACTTCCCCTTTGAAATCCCGGATTTATTGCTCCTCGAATATTTTTTTTTCACAGGTGGCACGTAATACGTTTCCTGGCATTCGTTGGGAAATACTTTAACAATTTCGCACGCCAATTGCTCGAAATCCGCATCTCTCAGAACCCTGTAACAAAGTATAAAATTATCATGATAAGTGGTACTCCGAAAAAAATGAACAACATATATGAAAAGTTTATCATGATATAATATATACTCACGAGTTATTCTTCAGGTAGTGCAACACGATAATGTCGCACACATACGATTGACATTGAGTGTCGAGCTGGTGGTTGTGTTTATATATCTTCAATTAGACGGACCCAATGGATGCTGTTGCAAAATCTCTTCAACGATTACATCCAGTTTCGATACTTTGATATTTTCGCCACTGGTTGATCGTGAAGAGATTCGCTGTGTCTTTTTTTTTAAATCGACTCTGATTCCTCAAATGCAGGCTCCACCACCAATTCGTCCGCAACGTCAACCGAAACCTGATTGTTGTTTTCAAGCAATTCCGGTTTCACAGACTTAGTAAGCATGTAAAAAAAATTGATTTATAAAAATTTCGGTAATTGTTTGTATTACTGTAAATAAACATTACAGGAAAAACATTTCATATAAATAATCAAACTTAAGGGGAGAAAGACCTTTAGGATCGTAAAAAATAGGAATTTTTTTTCAAAGGACGAAACAATTGGATCATTTTGGAATTCATGATATTGCTTGAGGTACTGATTCCTTGTCTTGCGACCCCCCAAAAGTCTCACTAACACAACATTCCGATTAATTTCGTAACTAGTATATATAAAAGGCCCTGAAGGAATTTTTTTATCACCGACACCAATACGTAACGACAATTTTGAAAACCAAGCCTCACGTCCCGTCTCTCTAAAACGGATACTTAGCTTGCATACAGAACAAATCAAAACGTCTGATAGAGACTCAAAACTGTTAAAAACTCTCTCGCCGCACTCGCCACCTGATCGCAAACTGTCGCTGTGCTTTAAACTGTATGCAATATTTCCGACAATATTCTATATTTCGAGTTATCTTTTCGTGATTATTTTTCCGACCCAAATATCGACCAATAGAATTGCACCATTCGACGTCACGTGGTACAACCTACATGGTATTATACTGATAATTTTTTGATTATTTTCTCTGGTAGTTGCTATATATAAAAAACAAAACATGATCCAGTCAAATTAACCACACGTCAAACTGACAGGTTGAATTCAATTGTGAAAATTGGAGATTTTGCATGAAAATGAGTCGATTTGGAGTTTGTTCTCTGTCCACCATCGATAAAAAAGTCAAAGGAAATGTTCCCATTAATACGGAGAAGGCAAAAAAAACAGTTTGGAACCAATTTACTACTTTTTGTACTGAGAGGGAATACACATTGAGTGCTGAAACGAGTGAAGCGCAATTGGCAAACATTATGAAAGATTACGCTTACAATATGAAGAAAATGGATGGAGAAGACTATAAGGAAGGTACAAAACAATGTGGAATCAGACTGCCAAATTACTTCAAGAAAAGTATTTGAACGATTTCGACATCAAAATCAACCCATTTTCGGATGCTGCATTCAAAACCGCTCGAGGAGCTCGTGATGCCAAGCGTAAGGCTTTACAATCTATTCCGGAAAAACGGAGGGCAAGTGCAGCAGCGTTGGAGGAAAAAGATTGGGATGCAATGACCACTGTTTGGGACGAGGAAACTCCTGATGGCCTCCAGAAAAAATTATTCATGATAATATCAGTGGAATTGGCTTGGAGAGGTGGTGAGGGCAGCATGGCGTCAATACATCACTTCAAGGCAGAACAGCGAAATGACGGGGAAACAACTGGGAGAATTGAATACAATCCAATTTTCAGCAAGACCACACAAGGTGGTGATAAAAAATTATCAGACAGCAAGTGGCTGGTGGAGAATCGGGAAATCCTTGACAAGTGCCCAGTGAGACTGTTCCAGAAATTGAGAGAGAAGAGAGATGCCAATATCAAGAGCGACAGACTATTCCTGACCCAAAATCCATTCTGGAATAAAGTTCCAGGCGCTAGGTGGTACAAGGATTCCCCAGTAGGCCAAAACACGATTTCAAAGTGGGTTAAGGAGTCAGCACAAAAAGCTGGGCTTGACCTTGGTAACAAAAAAATCACCAATCACTCCAGTCGTGCAACAGCCGTCTCCAATCTAGCGAAATCGGGCCTGGGAGAGCAGCAGATAATCAAAATAACTGGACATGCCAACAGTAACTCCATCAAGCCGTATCTCCAACTCGACCAGGAACACCACGAATTAATTGTCAAGAAACTGCGAAGGAGTGAGCCTACTGCAGAAAATGCCATCAACAGCATGAACCTCATGCCATCTACCTCTTCTGGGACCATTACCGATAACTCTGACTTGAAGAAAACATGCACCAATGTTTACAACAATTGTATTTTTAATTGCACTAACCTGAATCTTAATTAAATGTTGTTTTATTCATTATGAAATTCTTATTTGTTAACTGTTCATTTCATCTCATGGTGCAATTCTATTGGCCGACATTTGGGACGGAAAAATAATCCCCCGAATACCACACGAGCTTCAAAATTATCTGGCATTTCCCTCAAGGTTCCCTGCAAACAAATAAAGTCGTCAAGTTTTTCAGCAAAAATCACTCGCGCTTCGCGCTCGTGATTTTTTAACCTGAAAAACTTGACTCCTTCATTTGTTTGCAACGAACCTATCGGGAAATACCCGATAATTTTGAAGCTCTTGTGGTATTATAAGTGAGTATATTCTTCAAATATCATACTTGCGAAATATGCAAAACAGTCGATTTTTTTTATCTTTAAAGGTATTCACTCCCCTTAGGGGTTTCATGAATGCATAATATCTTGACGAATGAATAAATGCAGATAACAGGATAAATGCAACGCTTATGACGCTTGCCTATCCTGCGACTTCTTATCTGGCTTGTCACGGATGCATGATGACCGTTCGGACTGCTATATAAATTAATTATCAATCATCACTATTGTTCGAGAGGATGAGAATTCAATGATTGATGTTGGAAGTTTAAAAAAAAAACAGATTTTGTGGAACGAACTTTAAGCTAGAGAACTTTTCTGGAAAGGTCATTAATACAAGGATAATAAAGTAATGGGAGTTGAGGCAAGCTTGAAAGATACATTTTGAGTTATATCGTCATGACAATATTCAAAATAGATGGTAAATAACATCTTTAAAGAACAAAAATGTAAAGACAATAAAGAAATTGGAAAATCAAATACAGAATAATGAGGGAAACTACGGAAAATACGAAGGCGACACCAAATCATTTATATGAAAATTCCGGATCTAATCGAATAAATCAACAGTTCAACAGTTTATATCAATAATGATTAATTTTACTAAGATCGTATAGCTTTCATTTATATTTGTATATTCATAAAATGTGCGATTAAATTTAAGTATCAACAAATAAAAATTCCAGAATCATTGTAAAGCTACAAATAACGAATAATTAATTAGTAAATCAAAGAAAGGAATTAGATAATGACAGTCGGGAGGCGATGCTCAGGTGTAACCGCGGTAACGCGGGAGTGTCCAGCAACAAGGTTATTTACTTGTGCCCCCACGGCTGACTCGGCACTCTTTCAGGTACTTCTAAACTTTTTTTGCCGTCGTCGCAACCGAGGCACACGCCTCGATTTCATCATCGAAATTGTTCACATGGCCGTCTTGCGAATTTGCGAACGAAGTCGATCTCTGGAAATCGATCATCGTTATTCGGTTCCCAAATGGAGGTGATATCCGACTCGAACATTTATCCCACTTAAAACGTGATAGTTTCCAATTTTTAACTGCGAATAAATATCTTTCAGTATTAAATTCCTACCCTCTACATCCGGTCCCGAATTATTTTCCGAAAGGTTAGGTACAAAACAAGGTGAAATACGCGATAAAGCGTCATCTCCCAAAAACGTGTAACGAGGAGGGTGTAGATTCTCTTCCCCAAGATGGAGTGCAAATTGCTTATCGGAACGTAACAATATAGTTGTTATTCTGCCTCACACGAGCCGTCCGTGGCCCGTGTTGTATCTTCTTCTTTCCGTTTTCTGTTCATCGCATCTTAGAGAACCACGTGGCACTCATAGCAGACAACCGAAAAATTGAAGCGAAATCCTCATCACTGCAATTTGCTTCCTCATAGGAGAAGCTTTGTTTTGGTAAAAAAAAAATTCGAGATTCTAATGAAAACGTGTTTAGAATGTTCCGAAACGTCGAAAAATCACATTTGCAAAAAATGGTCGTTTGTGCTTGCACGCGCGCGCACGTGCGTGTGTGTGTGTGTGTGTGTGTGTGGGCTTGCGCGTGTTTACGAATCAGACATAAAAAATTGAAACCGCTATAACTCAAGAACGCCTAACAGAACGAGCTGAAATTTTGCACATTTCATGTGTTATCAACACCCAACGTTCGGTTAGAATTTTGTCCAAAAATGTCCAGATATTTTCTTTGGGCGCCACTCTTAATTGCGTTAAAAATGCCTGTACGCATTGTAGGCCTTGCAATTTTTTAGCTATCTATCTAAAAAAAACGCGTACATAGATGGAGTATGCCCCCCCCCCCCCCCCCCCCCCCCAAGCATCTCATTAACATTTCAAGAGAATGCACTTTTGAATTTTTCGAATTTCATGAAAAATTAGTATTTTGGTTTAGCCGCAATTCTGTTCATTAAATAATTATTGATAAAGAAAATACGTGTGAAATTCATGACCAGCATCAAAAAATATATAGATTACAATTCTAGAGTGACGATTTTGCATATTTGCAAGCAGCGATTTCTTTGCGTCTCGATGGAATCTGCAAAATATCTAGATGTCTATGATGTTGTATGGCAAGAAATAGACATGATGATAGTTATAACGGATTAAAAATAATTAAATGAAGTGGTGGCACTTGAACTCGAGTAAAACCTGAAAGATCGAAAAAATTTTGGAACATATAATTTTATGTATTTTTTATCCTGATCGCAAATCCTACATCCGTTTTGACCAAAGACGTGAGTGGTGTATTTTTGAGCCAAATTCAAGTCAGTCAGAAGTTTTGCCTAAGGGTTGAGGACGTCGTTGACGTTGAAAAAAAGTTGACAATCGACACGCTTCCTCATAAAAGCTTAAAATAGAAATATTCATATAGCTTCCATATAACTTGAAAGTTGAAAGCTCAAAGTTGAAATTATTATAAAACTTTCTCATAATGGCCCATTATTCGTACAGCTTCCTCTACGAGGAAGCCACAAATATCGCGAATGCTTTTTTATGGAAGGAGCTTTGCAAATAAAGGGGCATTATAAAAAAGTGACTGTAAAATTTCAACTTTTATTAGGAACCAATATAAAAATTTCAATTTTTACCTTTAATTTTTAGCTAATTATTATTACTAATTTTTAATAATACAGAAACAGAGTAAAAGTAACGCTTATATATAAAATTACATCCATACTGGACTTTTGCTATGGCAATGCGTACAAAAGTAGTGGGTTGTAATGGGATTACTCGATGTTATATGTCATATTAGCACGTAATGAATACATTAAATAGCTATATTCGCTCGTTTATTATTTTCAAATGTCCTCCCCCTTGGTCGTCATCATTTACTCAGTACGTGGTAGTGAATAAATAAAAATTCCTAGAATAGTCTTATAAAGCAATTGTATCAAATATGTATACTCCATGTAGTCGATTTTGAAAATTCCCGTGGTATTCCAGTAATTTTCATTTGTAAATTTAAAGAATTGAGTATTTAGTAAGAATTAAGTAAATAAAGAATTCCGGTTTATTGTTGTAGAAACTGGATGAATTATTAACATTTTCTTTTTTCGGTGCAGTGCCTTAGATGCCCTGAGCATTCTGTATTTTGCTGCGAATCAGCTGTCAACGCTATAAACCTGCTGTGATTTTTCTGGTGTTATTAACACTTTCCATGTACGATCTTCAGTGCGTTATAGTATCGTTATAATTTCTTATTTCTTATACAAAATACTGTATTTTTTCTTTTTTGATAGATAGAATGTTTTTATTTCTATTTTTTATCTTTTATAAGTTAATCATGTATGTGCGCTAAAAGTAAAACTCAGTTGTGTTTTCGTTTAAATTTAATCTAAGCATGCTGTGCCATGTTATGACTGTAGATATGTCCCATGTAAATAAAAAATCAAAACTTACGTTATACCCCAGTAGCCAAACGACTACTGAATGACAGGCGAAACGCGTTAGGCAACGACGCGTTGTGACTGCACAAGCGAAGTCATGTACGACAACTTTAAGCTAATTTTGATGTAAGGATGTGTCATCGCATCACATTAGAGTTACATTACGTCTTGGCAAGTGTCTCGGCATGCAATGGTGGCAGTGTTGTGGCGCAATTGACACACACTGTGAATGGTGTAGCGATGGAATGACGACACGACGCCGTCGTAATTATTGTACAACGTGTCACCTTTAGCATGATAGGCGCACATAGTGACGAGGTATTCGTGTCGTATGGTTAGCATTTTTCAGTATTGATCGGTGTACCGTCTAGGTCTTATAACACGAAAATTGCACCTTAACCCATTCGGCTATACAGATCTTATGAAAACATGATTTTTATTTCACACTTTAATTTACTTCGAAAAATATAGTTCAAAATACCTATTATTGTCGTGCATAACATATTATTACGCACTGTAAATAAATTTAAACAATTATCTTTTTAAAAAAATATAATTTTGAGTTCGTGTGTTGCGTGTTTTCGAAGACAAAACGGGTTAAATCCGGGGATTACATATTTCCCCGCTCGAGAAGCGTCCGTATGGAGAATGACGAATATGAGCACCGAACTTATTTGAAAATATTCGTGTTTCGAGATGGACTGAATGTCCAATGTCACTTTGTTTCTTAATGTCTCGTGGTGCATTATTCGCAAAATATGTTCGTATGTGCAAGCGTATATATACATGTATACGCAAGCACATATCTGTCGTTCTTTCTGCATCGCTAACAATCATTTGTTAGAACGTTTTTGCGTTGGATGCAACAAGAGGTACACTTTTATGTGAAGTTCGTGCTAAAATCGTTGGAGTATTATAAACTTTTTTTTGTATAACCAACGTCGACGAACATAACTTCCCGATTCGAGAGCAATCAGATGTAAGAATTGCGCTTGTATAATTTTCACCAACTTCTAATCTTGAGCTTGATATTTTATAAATTAATTATGTAAAGGTATTCATAACTTATGATAACTGTATAATGGACCGAACAGTTTCAAAAACTGTTTATTCCATCTGTAATAGCAAAAAGCTTCCTTTAATACTCAGATGTGACTAGTCACAGATTCAGCAATAATCGAATATGTGTACGCCGAAAAATGAGTATGACCATAGATGCTTGAAGCATTTGCTGCACATCGTCGAACGGGTATAGTTACGTTATTCGCGTTGGATGATGAAACGTTTCAGATCGTTCCAGTCAGCATGGTCATGGCATGCGTCTGTTGACACCAATCAACGTAGAAAGGTTAACGAGCCTCCGTCGCGAAAAGCATCTTCTTCCATTACTGCACTCGATGTCCAGAGACCCCGTAACAGCTGGCAAACGTATTGCAGTATTCACAGCATAGTATATTATATCATAACGTACGCACATACGTTAATGCATGATAGCCCGTCGAAATTCATACATGGCGCATGCAATTCGCGAGCGTCAACTATGGTGATGTGAAACACTCAGCCGCAAAAAAGCTTTAATTAATTTTTTGTATTAAAGCCCTTCCATATTTTTAGTGGAATATGCTAAACTGAACGGCATTATTCTGTTCTTTACTAGGAAAATCCGATATTTTTCTCGACAACAAGAATGAAACATTCTCCACTGGAGTAAAAAAATAGTTAAATATATTATTTACTGTTGAGTGCTCACAGGTCAGACGACAGGAGTAACGCGTTTCACGATGTGGAAGAAAATGCGAAGCCACGTCCTTGGCGTATTTCTTCGCTATTCGTTGTTTCGAGTCAACGAAAAACGTGTTGACAAAATTCATAAAACAGGTTCATTGAACCATGACCTGTGTCTTTTTTGGGTTTTGCTATGATGGAAATTCATTCAAACGAAGATTTTAGAAAAAGCTTTTTTATTCATAACGAAATGTAAGCGCGATATGTCGCTATTTGCCTTGTCACTTTATTACGCCGAATATCTTACTTAACGGTGTATGAAAACAGAAGTTTTGTGTACGTAGAAAGTGCATAAAAGGTTAATCTTCGCGCGACCGGCGGACAATATTTTACAACCATGGCACAAACACGCATTTTGGTCATAACATCCTCAACCTAACTTTTTATCTCTTATCGAAATAAATAATGCAATCTATTTCTGGAAAGATAGGATTCAGTTTTTTAGTGGGACTGACCCTCAGTGTAATCGTATAAAAGATAAATTACATAGGGATGTGATGCAGATTCGAGATCATATTCGTAGAATGCTTTCAAAGTGATCAGTATAATTGTACGTATCATCTCTACGCAGTCGTTCTACAATATAATTTTCTATTCGTAGAGTATATTTCTGTAATGAAAAATGTTATTATTATTATTGTTATGATTATTATGATAGCAGCATACATCGTTGGTCAAGATTAAAGAGAATTTTCATAAATATAACTATTTTATCCTTAATTTCAATTTGTTCATAAGATTTTTTTCTGAAGTAATTGTGTTGCCGTCAGGACTTTGTTGTTTTTTGTTGCCGTATACAACAGGATATTCCAAAGTTTACCAAAAACATCAGTTCTCGTTATTTTAAGACGTTTATTAAAGCTAGAAACTCATTAATCCTTCAAAGCCTTTACATACATCTAAAAATAAAAAATAAACATCACTGTAAATAAATGAACTGACGGTAAAAAAGGGTCAGCAAGGTTTTCAAAAAAGATTAAAACTTCCACGCGCGATCGCCGATAGATAAATGAAATCCATTTGACATTCCTGCATGACATTCATCTCGAACTGCAAATAGGCTACGGTAGTGTATTACATCACGGTATTATTACGGTCGTACAGTTCATATCTCTAACGATAGGAGATGAAGACATAACAATAGTTATTTATAAATGTAACTCACACCTCCCCCTTCGATTTAGCCGAGTCAGTGTATTACGCGATGTGAACAATACAATATATTTCTGCACATACGTATCGTACCACTCCATGCAGAAAGAGAAAAACGTAACTTTGGTATTATAGTCACCAGCAATTTTTTCATCAAGAGCTTGACATCAGCAATCACGATAAAATACGCCAGCAGCTTCAGTCACCGTAAAATCGATCGAAAAAAAACAACCGTTATTTAAGGTCACTTTTCATACCGTTAAAATAACCGCAACAAAAAACAAGACGGGCAAGCGATCCCATTGCCCGTGCTAGCGAACGCTCGTTTTTTTTACCGCAAGTAAGCTTGAATGAGATTATTATCCACGGCAGGTGGTCAGAAAATAACTTTAAAAGAACCCGCCAGAAAAAAGTTTTGAACACAATTCTCGCTGAAATAACGATAAAAATGAACTCTAAAATACCTACAGAAAACAGGGCCAATAGTTATTGGTTATGACGAAATAACCCGCTCCTGGCACTTGTCACTTGAATTGTTCTTATTCCAAGTGACACTTCAACGTAGCTAAAGTTTTCTTACCTAAAGTAAATGGATAATGAATACTTTATCTCGTTATTTACCGGAAGAATTAATGAAAAGAAAGGATATTGTATGTGAGTTCTATGTACAGTTTCGTTTTCTTAGCAATTATTCATAAAAATTGCGAGTAAAAATAAATTTCAATTATAAGAATAAAAAGGAAAAATATTACTTGTCTATTCACTGAGGATTAGGAAACTTTGGCTTAGTTTAAATCTTGCTATAGACGAGAAACAGTCAAATGATATGCAGTAGCCTAGCGATGCGACTTGAGTCTAGCATGAAAAGGCGCCCCTCGGGAAATAAAGTACATATATGCGTAAATATCTTTGACAATATATAGTATATATCCAATATATATCTGAGATATAGAACTTTTTGCTGTATTGTATATTTGAAAAGGATAACGATGAAATACCTATATATATAGATGACATATATACACAAAAATCTTACGATGATTAGTATGTGCCGAAAAAGTTTTGGTAATATCGAAAAAAAAGTTAAAATTTTTATAAAGATTTCTCATAGTTTCCTCCTATTTGCAAAGCTTTCTCCATGATTGCTCTCCATTCACTATATTTTTAGCTTCGTCATAGAGGAAACTTTGGAAATAAAGGGGCATTATGCGAAAGTGTTATGAAAATTTCAATTGTCTTATACGAGGAAGTGCCATGAAAATGTCGATTTTCAACGTTTTATAAGATATACACCGTTTTATAAAATACACCGACCTTGCGCTTTTATTCTAACGGCCGTGGAATCTGTGCTAAGCCCAAAAAACACACACAGTTATGTGTTTCGAATTTTATTTTCTATATTTTTTTCTTTGCACTAATGCTTTTCACTCCGTCGTATCCATTACCTGTTTTTTCCGTACGATATGAAGGCACTCCGCTTCTCCCGCATTGCTATTAGGAAGCAAGGCAATCGTTATTTAAAAATATCTGAAATCATTTCATTTTCCCATTTTGGGTACCCGAATTCTCTATAGGCTTTTTTCGTTAATCATCGCTCTGCAGCTGTATTCCATGTATTTGTTCACGCTGAATACGAATCGAACAGTTATTTTATTCATAAATAAATATCTAGTAAGATAAATTGGATTTGAAAGAAAGTATTAATTTTCATGAAATTCGAAGAATTCAAGATGACATAAAATTTAAACAGTTCGATCGATTCGCACTAAATTTGGATTAAATTATCGGGTGGGCATATTCTATCTGTTTATGTGTTTTTAGCTTGATAGCTGGAAAATTGCGGCTGTATACCGCATAAAGACATTTTCGCAGGCGTTGAAATTGGCGTACAAAAAAAAATTACCATTTTTGGATGAGATTTTGATCAAACATTGAGTATAAACCGAACATGATGTCTGCCAACATGTTTTCAGCTTGATTGTTCGAGGCGTTCTTGAGTTATAGCAGTTTCAATTTTGAGATCTCGAAAAAAAATGTTTCCACTAAAAAAAAACTTTCTCTACGAAGAAGCAAAAAACTCTGGAAAACATTGAAATAAGTCCCAAATATGCGATGATGCATCTAAACATAGTCATATATTTTATAAAGATGATGAATAATTGACTGATTTTGGTGTTTTATTTCTTTTGTGCAATTTTTTTTCGTCGAAAAAAAATCTAAAAAATAATTTTTTGAGACTGAAATTGTGGCCATCAATCGTCCACCGAGAGTCAAATTAATTGCAAGAGTCTAGGAGCGAGAATTGCAAGAACCAGGATAATACGATTGTTTAAATTACGCGACTGTGTACGGGCAGTGTAAGACTATTATACTGTTCTTTCCCTCCGCTTCGATATGTTTTTTTCGGTCTTAAACAAGAGCGTTAACCCTCTATACAACATTATTACGTATTAACGAATGTTCAAAAGCATTTTTCTGCCTATGCGAGATATACATTTCAGGCCATAAAATCGTCAATTCGTAAACATAGGAAATATATTTTTTGCCGTAATTAAATATATATATGTATATATACACATGTATAAATTTACATACCATATTTGTATTAGCAGAGTTCAGCAGAGGTGGACATTGTTTAAAGTGCAAAGTAATTAGCATTTGGCTTCCCCATAAACGGAGCTAGCATAGCATCATATTCTGTCAAAATTTCCAGTAAAAAATTATTTAATCGTATTTCCATTCCATTTCGAATGAATCCTTCCCGATGACTACATATTTGCAACTTATTTTAGATCAAGCGCGATATTCGATGCAGTCACTCGGCTTCGGCTCGTGCTCCAATCATACGAAATCGGAAAAAATGTTTTACACGAGTATCGTGTCAAATTTTACTTCAAATGGTGTGAAATAATAGTGCTTTGCGATACCAGTGTGTGAAAGCCGGCTTTCAACGAAAGTTGAGAGTGGCTGTACGAGCCGGATCGGGCGTTAAATTGAGCCTTTAAATCAACATAATTTTTAAGACTCGTCAGCGGTGGAGGGGGTGAATTCCCGCCAAGAGGGTGGAGCGACAAAATGGGACAATACGTAAATGTTAAGCCTTTAAATCACCATGATTTTTAAAACTCATCGAAATGTCTGAATTCGTCGCTCTGCTGAGTTAGTTAAATATTCACTGCAGGGAGTGTGGGTATCTCGGGATGGGGTGGTCCAATTAAATCATAACTAGTCTCATTCGAAAGCCTTTATATACCCGTGAAATAATCGGTCGGTTAAACTTGTATAGCAGTTACCGTTACCGTTATTTTCACTGTGGTCATCCCAGCTTCATTGGCAGACAGAAAGTCAACACATGTCTACCCTTAGGGTTGG
This sequence comes from Listrodromus nycthemerus, assembly GCA_963978505.1. NCBI lineage: Eukaryota > Metazoa > Arthropoda > Insecta > Hymenoptera > Ichneumonidae > Listrodromus > Listrodromus nycthemerus. Next base: position 13,643,503 of record OZ021680.1, on the reverse strand, counting down.
AGCAGAACATTTTTTTTGTGGCATTTAATTAGCCTTCAATCAGCCGTTAATTATGCAATAAGTTTTGCGTCAAAATTCTAACGTGGTCGTTCTAAATTTTTTGACATCGAAAGTTCCAATGTCGGAAATATCTGTTGGAACATTTATAAAGTGCATACACAGTTTTATGCATGCATAGTACACGAATTTTTATTAATACGAATGTAAGAATGTTACATTACCGGTATTTCAAAGGTCTCTTATTTGTATAATATTCGTAATAATAACATAATATTCTCATGCCATTGTCAAATTTCAATGCCATTACTAGTAATTGTAATATACAGGCATTGCATTCAAGATTAAATTATTGAAATATACATACAATGCATTATTATTATCATTGTTATGAATGTTTCGTTCTAAGTATAGCTTTTTGGAGTTCTTACCTTAACTCTCCCTCTACTCTTACCATGTACCTATTGTAACACTATCCTACGCTCTTTTCACTAGTCCACTAAAATTTTGGGCACTCGCAATCGACTTTTCTCTTCTTAACTGTACTACACTCACCGAGGACACAGGGAAAGTCTAAAACAACAATGTCGGTATACATGACGATACTATACTGATTTTCACTTATAATACCACAAGAGCTTCAAAATTATCGGGTATTTCCCGATAGGTTCGTTGCAAACAAATGAAGGAGTCAAGTTTTTCAGGTTAAAAAATCAGCGCGAGTGATTTTTGCTGAAAAACTTGACGACTTTATTTGTTTGCAGGGAACCTTGAGGGAAATGCCAGATAATTTTGAAGCTCGTGTGGTATTCGGGGGATTATTTTTCCGTCCCAAATGTCGGCCAATAGAATTGCACCATGAGATGAAATGAACAGTTAACAAATAAGAATTTCATAATGAATAAAACAATATTTAATTAAGATTCAGGTTAGTGCAATTAAAAATACAATTGTTGTAAACATTGGTGCATGTTTTCTTCAAGTCAGAGTTATCGGTAATGGTCCCAGAAGAGGTAGATGGCATGAGGTTCATGCTGTTGATGGCATTTTCTGCAGTAGGCTCACTCCTTCGCAGTTTCTTGACAATTAATTCGTGGTGTTCCTGGTCGAGTTGGAGATACGGCTTGATGGAGTTACTGTTGGCATGTCCAGTTATTTTGATTATCTGCTGCTCTCCCAGGCCCGATTTCGCTAGATTGGAGACGGCTGTTGCACGACTGGAGTGATTGGTGATTTTTTTGTTACCAAGGTCAAGCCCAGCTTTTTGTGCTGACTCCTTAACCCACTTTGAAATCGTGTTTTGGCCTACTGGGGAATCCTTGTACCACCTAGCGCCTGGAACTTTATTCCAGAATGGATTTTGGGTCAGGAATAGTCTGTCGCTCTTGATATTGGCATCTCTCTTCTCTCTCAATTTCTGGAACAGTCTCACTGGGCACTTGTCAAGGATTTCCCGATTCTCCACCAGCCACTTGCTGTCTGATAATTTTTTATCACCACCTTGTGTGGTCTTGCTGAAAATTGGATTGTATTCAATTCTCCCAGTTGTTTCCCCGTCATTTCGCTGTTCTGCCTTGAAGTGATGTATTGACGCCATGCTGCCCTCACCACCTCTCCAAGCCAATTCCACTGATATTATCATGAATAATTTTTTCTGGAGGCCATCAGGAGTTTCCTCGTCCCAAACAGTGGTCATTGCATCCCAATCTTTTTCCTCCAACGCTGCTGCACTTGCCCTCCGTTTTTCCGGAATAGATTGTAAAGCCTTACGCTTGGCATCACGAGCTCCTCGAGCGGTTTTGAATGCAGCATCCGAAAATGGGTTGATTTTGATGTCGAAATCGTTCAAATACTTTTCTTGAAGTAATTTGGCAGTCTGATTCCACATTGTTTTTATTGTACCTTCCTTATAGTCTTCTCCATCCATTTTCTTCATATTGTAAGCGTAATCTTTCATAATGTTTGCCAATTGCGCTTCACTCGTTTCAGCACTCAATGTGTATTCCCTCTCAGTACAAAAAGTAGTAAATTGGTTCCAAACTGTTTTTTTTGCCTTCTCCGTATTAATGGGAACATTTCCTTTGACTTTTTTATCGATGGTGGACAGAGAACAAACTCCAAATCGACTCATTTTCATGCAAAATCTCCAATTTTCACAATTGAATTCAACCTGTCAGTTTGACGTGTGGTTAATTTGACTGGATCATGTTTTGTTTTTTATATATAGCAACTACCAGAGAAAATAATCAAAAAATTATCAGTATAATACCATGTAGGTTGTACCACGTGACGTCGAATGGTGCAATTCTATTGGTCGATATTTGGGTCGGAAAAATAATCATGGTAATGGAACTTAACTAACGCAACGGCAGACACCATAGCCTCAGTAGAATGAACCTCCTCTCTCAACAGGTAATACGCCAGCTGGTGCGAAGCCAAGCGCTCACCTATCCAAAAACTGACCGTGAGCGGTGCTGCTTGACATGCGCATGCCAATTTCACGCGCCGCCTGCGCATCCACCGCTGTCAGTTCAAATACAATCTATGTGAAATAATTTCAAATACCAATGTTGTATATTTCATATAAATGTGCATATTAAATATATTGTAAATTTCATAACATTTCTAATAGTGTATTTAAACGCAACGTCATCACCGCTGAAAATTTGATTAACGTCGTTGCCGATAACGTATTCATTAACGCTAAATCAATAATGGTTACACCTCTATAACTGCGATTTTATAGCCCGATCCGAATTGAAGCCTCTTTATTATAACAACCGCATGCGCTAAGTTGACGATATTTAAAAACGTCATGAGTCTGATAACTTTTCCAATGAATTATGCTGCAAAATGCAGTTTATTGAATAATGTCTAGATTCAAATGGACAGCCCAATCGTATGTGAACCCTTTAGACTTGACTGTATTTGGCTCAGGTTTTAACCTCCGGGCGAGAGAACATATCACGAAAGGGTTTAATAAGTTTTCGTTATAATTACCGGGATAGGATCGGATTAGAAGGCAAGCTTGTAAGCTCTAGTCGAACAATTGTGGGTCCACAAGCGGAGGGGGTAGTCTACGTTCAAAAAGTAGGAATACCAGAGTTTTTGGTTCATCCGCCATCTTGATTTGAAGGGTTATTTCTTTTATCCTGAATAACTCATTTATTTTTAATTTTACACGGAAAATAGTTATTACAAAAGTTGGTTAAAATTAAACTTCCTACAATTTTGGTTCCCGTCAATTTTTTTGTAGGATCGATATTTTTTTATTTATACCTGAGAAGTGTTCAGGGTGAGTATAAGTATTTTATCATCGCGTTCATTATTGATGTTTTACCATGATTTTTTTTATTTGTTTTTTTTTGTTGCTGATTGTCGTTCTCTCTCCCCCCCCCCCCCCCCCCCTCTATTTTCGATGGCATGATAAGTTATGTAGGTTAAACGAGGTTCACTTTTAAGTATGCGTGCAGAGGAGTATAATCGAATTTGCGATACCTGCATTTACCACTAGATTTTATAGAGTAACGAGACCTCTATAACGTATACACATTCTATCACAACAACGTTGGACACTCAGAACAATCTCAAAAGTTGTGGCCATCGTATGGTTTCATGTTTTTCAGAAAACTGTACTTCAATGTTTTACCAGCCGATAACAAAAGACGAAAAATTCATAAATGAAAGTCTAAAGGTAAAGGGTTGTTAACGGAAAAGTTAACCTAATTTGTTAATAACAAGAAGTATAACGTGAGCTATTGTCATACGGAATATATTCAGTCAATTCTCTAACATCGGGGCTGTAATATTCTAACTGGTAACAATGTGTCCGAATGATTGTTCTGAAAGTGTATTAACATTTCAACGGGCCACGACCTCTTAATTGCCTCCTTCAAAATCAGTTTTATTATCGTCACTTGATTCCTTTTTGCTCACAAATACTTTTGCCGTATTCTTCGTTTCTGATTCCATGCAAAACAAATTTGCGGATATTAACGAAGCTTTTCGTCGATTTTACATACGCGTATGCATGTATACGCCGTTCTTCTCTAACCCACGTTTATTTGCTACTCCCTCGGCGTAGACATCGATCAGCCAACGATCCGCGCAGGCTGGCAGTAAGCAAGCGCATCGGCTTTGAACGGGGTGTCGCGTACTTTATCGCGGCATGAAATCCAACAGACACCAACGTAAACGATATGTATTTGCTATATGTCTGTTGTAGTAAATCTATACCTACGACTCCACATTCTGACATATTATTTCTAACCTTTCGGGTTAAAGCGATACGTCAGTACTGTTTCGCCCTCCTGGATTGCCATTCGCATCCGTGTCAATGTCACAAATTGCGATAAAAGGTATAATGGTAGATTCTGTATGTGTCCCTTGTGCAAGTCCCTTAGGTTCGGTACTTTCGTGGTTTAAAATGTTACACAAGAAAAATGCTTAACGGGATGACTATATGCAAACGGTTGAGTGAAAATTTATTGCACTTAATGTGTGCCATGTATGGAGAACAATAGTGATGAAAGAGAGATGTTGTAGCATGTAGGCATGTGACCTTACCACCCATCTTGTAGTGGATCTTGTGTGAAGTGGAACAAAGTGTTTTTTCGCGATCTCGGCGACAATTTGACCGATTTCGAAAAACCAAAAATATGCTTTCTTGCAAATTTAATAACTTTTCGAATGCGACAAGTCCCATCCCGCTCGGTTGAGAATTGGGCGATTTAAAGGGGGTGTACCGAATCGATGCAAATCGGTGTTTCGCGGACACGCCGTAATTTGCTATTCGCGGTTATCGAGCACCCTCAGAACCGATAGCATTCGAAAGAGCATCTCTTGGCGTGCAGAAAACACACCAAGCAAGTCCCAATCGGATGACTCCAGGAGGAGATATGAGCCCCGGAAGTCAAAAGGGTTCTTGAGACTTCGCTCGCAAAGTTCTTGACCGATCCTTTTAAAATTTGTCATGGGGTCGTTTTTTAACATTCTCTCGAACCTCACTTAAGTACCGACACGAAAATTGCTCTCGAAGATGATTTTCCGGGCCTTGCGTGCGCGCGCTTTCTCGTTCATGCGAATTTTTATCATGAAAGGAAAAAAGTTTCAAGATTGAGAGTGTGTTCACCTTAAAGAGCATGTTTCAACGATCAAAATGCGTCGTCGATCATTATCGGGAACACCTTACACGAAAAATGGGAAAGTTTTGAAAAATGAGAACGAAATCTTGAAATTTCGCGATCTTGGCTCTACGCGTTCCACGGAGCGATTCAACTGTTTATTCCAGGGTTTATTCCAGGACTTGCTTGGTGTGTTTTCTGCACGCCAAGAGACGCTCTTTCGATTGCTATCGGTTCTGAGGGTGCTCGATAACCGCGAATAGCAAATTACGGCGTGTCCGCAAAACACCGATTTGCATCGATTCGGTACACTCTCTTTAAATCGCCCAATTCTCAACCGATCGGGATGGGACTTGTCGCATTCGAAAAGTTATTACATTTGCAAGAAAGTATATTTTTGGTTTTTTGAAATCGGTCAAATTGTCGCCGAGATCGCGAAAAAACACTTTGTTCCACTTCATTTGCCCCCTACTGTACATATTTCATTAACAATTTTTTTGAGGTATTTAAAAAATGTAACCGTTCACAATTTCAAGGACAATTTAAACTCTTGTGACACAGACGTTTTCCAATCGAGCAATGGTAATAAAAGGGAAAAATATAAACGGCATTGTATTATATCATCAAAGAATTATCAATGCACAAAAATTAGTAATTCATACAAAAAATCTGACAACCTTATGTATACTATATGAGATATTGAATACCACGGAGTGGATAAATTTTCTGTTATGATAATAAGTGGTAGAGACAAGTGAGCGTATGCCGCAAAGTCCTACGCGATGCATGGATTTCCAACATACTCGCATTGTGACGTAGCAGATGTGGATGTAGACATTTCTAATATCTAAATTATATCTTGTTTATTCGCTGCCACCCGGGAATCATATTGGAAAGCACCTTCATACCTTTGCTGTGTTAGCAACCTCGATTTTCGTGCCCTCCGTTTCCATCACAGTCCCTACCACGGGGCGAATATCGATCGACGTAGTAAGCTGTTCGCCATGCTCGAGAGTTAGTATTGGTGAGGCATGCGCAGCCTCAGTTTTTCTGAGTGTGAGCGGAAGCAGTACCGCGGCTGTAAATAAAATCTATGTCCTAGGGCCCGATCTTAATACAGTCATGACATTCGAATGATCGAGACAAATATATCGAAAAAATCGAAATCGTAATGCCAGTTTTCGTCGCCATTCAGGATCCTCTATTTCGTCGATAAGATCGGCACACCTAACCTCAAAGAAATGAAATATGCGTGAGTGACGCGAGCACGTTACTGCTATTATATTAAATTTCATGTACCATTGTGATGAAAAATGAACGTTCAGTGTAATAGAAACATTCGAAAAACTGTTTTTTTAAAATAACTTACGTTAATTTCAAAGAAAAAGTATGTTCATTTTTTATCCCAGCCGTATATTACATTCGATATACCTGTTTTTGCATAGGAACTTCGAGTCGGGTATATTAAAATTACCATTTTTCTACAGTGTTAGAGCCTTGCAAACATAATTTTTATTATCTACTTTATTTATTGTGTATTCATGTCTAACGCTTGTCTGATAGTAAGTGGAATTTGAACCAGTTGTTCCAATATAGGTTCAACAACAAAATGCAGATGAAGCTTTGCGATAAATATTATAAAGGGGTCCAGCGTGACGGAAATTGAAAGTGACAATGTGATAGGAAAGCGGAATATGGGATGAGAGTCCGGTCGTCGATGTTGAGCTTAGAAAGCCTACTGTCACAGCGCAAATTTCCTCAGAGAGTGTCTTTTGCGAAATAGTGAAAATTGGTTTTCAATCTTCAGTGTACTACATAATGAAGTCACTTTCGGTTCATAATGATACTAAACATATATCTCATCCTTTGTTTAGAGATAAAATTTAATTCAGTCATTAAAAGTAAAATGTTTGCCGCCAGATGTAGGTAAGCAATAAGGTTATTCAATGAGAAAGTTCTATCGTGAAAATTGTATTCCATGTAGCAATCTTATTCTTGTGAATCGTGACGGATATGTAACATGGGAGTTATAGGTATTATGGTATCATTTGTTATATGCAGTTAATGTAGCTATAATACTGCTATAAGTCTACAAAATCGGTTTCCCGTTACATAACATGTTTATAATGATATAACGAACAAATAATTACTGGCTTTGATACTGCCGATAAAAGACTAACCGATTAGTATTAGCTGTACTAGTCTGCTTTCGCCGTTTTGTTTCCGAAATTACATGATGGGTAGTAAGGCAACTAACTTATGAAGATAATATGGTACATCGGATAGTTCTGTTATTTGGTATTCGTATAAGTTCGAGAAATTGCTTCTCGACGGTATAATTGTTTGTTTAATGTATGTATATTAAAGGTACTAAAGAGATTAATTTTGGATAATAATAATCGAAAATGTCATTAACAAATTTATGGAAAACCATTGGTCGACGAATTTTCCGGCAACTTACCTTTTTTAATGATAATCATTTGTTCATTTCATGCATACGTATGAATTTATTCCGATTTGAAAATATGCTTTTAATTTTTTTATATCGAAAATATGTGTTGCAAAATACAAGAAAAGAAACTAATTATTTCCATGATAGAACAATAAGTTGGCCTGGTAATTCGATGAGCGATTAACTTTAAATTCGTTAAAAATGGAATCAATCTTATCAGTACACTTAATGTGTATGAATTTGTTAATATGTTTATATCATCAAGACGTACTTGCAATTTTTTCGAATCTTTCTCAAAATTTTGCAATACGAACGCCAAGCAACAGAACTATCTAATGCTGTGTTCGTAGCTTTCAGCAACATGTGGTTGACTAAAGACATAAAAGCTGCGAAAGAACGATAGCGAATCAGTATAATATCTTGTAGCCTTCTACATCACATGTTACGAGTATTATAACGCGTCTACGAATATATAGTTTCGCCCACATTTATATCAGATATTTCAAAATACTATCCTGGAAAAAATAATCACATATGACTTGATGTGAACATATGCGAGTCTGCCTGGTAGGTTTCGTTTCATATATAGTATATGATCCTTAGCTGTTGTAAATAATAAACAACACTTTTTTACCTTGGCTCAGTTGACGACCAACTATTTTTTAGCGAACATTGTGATTCACTCAGAATGTATCCCTTTGTAATATATAAAAGTTTTGCCGCTCTAAACGCATCAAGGAGCGGACAACTTCACCATACGGAAAGAAAAGTTCCTTTTATTATGGTTATAGTTATCCTTCTAATTGCAAGGGAACATGATCAGTTTCACGATAGATGGAGTCTGCGCATTGGGTGATTCCGCCCCCCCCCCCCCCCCCCGGTCTTAAATATTCCTCTTACCATTTAGGAGAGAGCGGCGTGATGTGGGCCTGGTTAGGGTTGAAGGAATGGCAACAAGGGTTGCCATGGGTATACCAAGTCCCTTGTCGTCGTTGCGACTTTTTGATTATTCTAAGCACATTTTGGAGACATCCAGCGGGAACGCGCGAACTTCAGGAGCCCGAGTATGTACGTATGTAGAGGGAGTGAGAGAGAACGTATAAAGGTTCACAGACACCTAAGAATTTCTCGTTTGGCGCATGGGTGCCTGCATCTACACCCTCGAACCTCTCCTATACAATATTTAGTCCCGAGGAATAGTGCATTCCCGAGCCGTTACTGTTGTTCCCTTTTTGCTGATTTAGCTTCATTGTCCACATAATATACACATAACTAACTATAACGCTGGTTTCACCATTCGGGCGGGCAATAAAGTTGCACTTCGTTTTGTTTTAGCTGTTATGTAAAATGATTAACCTTCCGCCGTATAAACGGTCTATCAAAATTAGAGATTTACGGGACAACCTGAATCTAAGGAATTTCTTTGTACTCATATTCATTTTCTATACATTCCATAAACGCCACATACATTTTTTCGTCATGTATGTGTTCACGGTTATGTTTATGTGTCTTCGTCAAAAATAACGAGGGAAGTAAGACGAAAATGCATATCCAACAACTGTTCATGTCGCTTTCTGTGTGAACTGATGACACGTATAATTTAGTATTACGTTCATAGCGCTCCATAGACAGATTAAGCTTTTTTCCAAATATATTCGGATATGCCCAAGCGTTGTGAATAATGAAACATGTTGTCGATTTGAAACTATAGGGTAGCACTGTACGTCGGAACTATTAAATGCGCAGCAAAACTTTCAATAAGTATACGTTTTCAACAAATGCAATTCATTCAGTTCGCTAAAAAGTTCACGTGAAGGTTGCCAACTTTTTTAAATTTTCAAACGAAGAAATGGCAAGAAAATTTTGACCGTTCGAGACGAAAAAACATTTTACCAATTCATCAAATCATACTCACATCTGATATATCTCATGTTTTACTTTTTTATTGTCTTCAGATTGACCTCAGCAAGGAGGGAGAAAGAACGGAAAAAGTATTTGCCCACTGTAAATATTTCCTATCGTTCGAGGGTAGAGATCTTTTTGAGAAGATATAGAATGTTTAATATGATACAGTTATAGTTAATGGTAGATACAATAATGAGAAAACATACGAACGTCACGTTTCCGCACGCGTCACCGAGAAATGACTACCGAGACATAAGATAGGGTCGTTGACCTATATCTATGCTTGTGCACTCCTCGAACTGAAATCGAATCGTGTGTCGGCCGCCTCAGCCGACGCTGCGACTGCTGCCGAAGGCACTGATTATACACATATATTCCCACATAGATACCCCACGCGAATAGTCCTCGTGGTACAGTATATACTTCTATTTCCGTAACTATCAGAGGTGCTTTGCTAGCCCATAGACTGTATACAAGTAGATTCACATAGATACACCGGGTCGATGGTTTCGCTCGATACGTCTGATTACTCCAGACCTCTGCGTTATTCGACGACGACTTGGTGAAACGAACGTAGCGCCACTGTTCACCATCGAACTACCTCGGATATATCATAGATTCCAGCAAATAGATAGAGATAGATATTGGTGGAAACGTCTACGAGCGTTCGTGTTCGGTCGGGTTTGCGATATATTTATCCGAATCTCTAGAGCGAATAGACTTTATTGTCTTTTTTCTGTACGTCATCATTTCTCATAAGTCCACGACTGTACGGCGAGGTCACCGACCCCAAGTAAAGGGCTAACGCCGTGACTTAAAAGCGAGATCACTTTTTTATCAGGACGTAACACGACGTGAGAACTGGTTTCCGTGAGCTCAGGAACAGCATGCGTCGAAGAATATGGAAAAACATACGTCAAAGGTTTAAAGTCTTTTTTATACCCTCCCAGAAAAACGAATAAACCACCACTTGACGTTATCATGGGCGAACCCTGCTTCATGAATCTCAAAGACGTGTACATTGGAATCTTTGCCAAACCGTTGATAAAAAAAGAATTAGGATAACAGCAGCGTCACAATAACTTTGTTCTCAAAATCTACGTTCTCATATACGTCGAGCCGCAACTTTTTTTGAATATATTTTTTCACCCATCGGTTTATTGATTGACAACACAGATTCTTTAAATGATCAAAGCCATATATACGCATTATAAATATAAGCTACCAAGCTTTGAAATGAGTGAATGAAATTACGGTCTTTTAATAACCAAGTATGTGAAAGTTTTTTTATCCGATTTTGATTTTAATGCACTCATGCTTTTAACCTTTCAAGTCCAAGCTCGGAATTTTTTATACTGTAAACAACACTTTATATAGATTACTGTATGTCAAATTCAATTTTAGATATTGAATTTACAAAACCAATTAATGATCCTCATACATACGCCTGTTGATGGTCGAACTTATACTGATGTAGTGTGATTTTATGTCTGTTAGAAATATAGCGACTTAGGGCTTTACAACCCTAGGCGTATATATTATATATATACGGGGTCAAGGGTCTTCCCCTACCCCTACACTCCTTGCATGGGCCTAAGCCCCAGCAGTCCGAGGACGCGCCTTGACGAGTTAAGACGTATTTATAGACGAGCATAATTAAGAAGCGTTACAGAGTGATCAACTATGTTTTATTCCAAGCTTGACCCAACTGAAATAATCCAACAATTTTAAACCTTCCCTCAGTGACTATTTTTTATAGAATTGAATTTCCAATACAAATATGTCAATAGCCAATGATATCCCAGTGCGGTAAACACACAGGTAACAGTCAATTCTACTTTGCGATCTTTCAAAAATGTTAATTAGAACGAAGGAAATTTTTTGTTCGAGAGTTAATACAGTATTCACAGATGATAATGGATACGAATTTTTGAATAACACATTTTACCACGTAGAAAAATGTAAGATACCTTGTGTAATGTATGATCTCGTAAATATGAAATATTTCCTTGGCCACAAGGAAAGTTTCGTCCAGCTAATCGATCTTCAACGATGAAAGAAAAAAGAGGATATATCCAGTACAGTAGGAAAAGCCGGAGCACTTTAATAGCCGAAGCGAGGGTATGTGTACAGGCTGGAACGCGGGAGAAGCGAAAATACGAGGTCTAAAGAAATTTACAAAAGGGAGGGTAAGCTTGGTGTGTCTTCGTAAGGAACGAGGGGAAGAAGCGGACGAAAAGTTGTAAGCTAGAAAATGTGTATGGGAAATTGAGGAAAAAAGGTCCAAAAAGAATGGAATGTGTAAGAGGCAGCATACCCCAGTAAAGAATGCCTTAGACTTTGACGTTAACTTCATGGAGAACTTCTGTTTAAAGTGGCACTCAGGATAATGATATTATTCAACAGACAAGAAAAAAGGATGCAAGTAAATTTGAGACAATGTCAAAACAACACGGACAATTTGGTTAGTTGTTTGCATAATTACAGAGATTTGATACTTCACGATGAAAAAGTATTGGGACTGTTAATAAAAAATATTACCAATAAATTTAAAAAGACGAGCACAGTTCATTTTTGGACAAAAAGTTTGTCAATCATTGGGACTAGATTTCCTCATTACATTTTCTTTGCCGTGAAGTATTCGTGAAGTTACTGAGACATGATCGCGACAGAAGTAGGTAGTCAATTTCGAACTTCATATAATGGTAATAGTTTATAGCATCGTCAAAACTTTTACAGGTTCCCGCTCCTGCGCTCGTCTATTGTATTTAGGATCGTCCGACAGGCCGCAACAGTGGCTGAACTATCAATAAATAATTGGAATTAAATAATAAATACGGAAACAAATCATTGTTATAAATATTATGTCCGCTATGGAAAGGCGCGGGACAGAAATCACGAAGGGTAAACGTTCAGACGAGGCTTGTTCGAAATTTTTATTTTCCTACTTGACATAAATGGAAAATATTATTTACTAATTTAAATTACCGATATTTTAAATGCAGAAAAGTCAATGTTTTGAATTTAAAAAATATGAAAGAATATATTTCACGAAAGCCGACAAACTAATTAAAAAGTTAACCGATTATAGACAATATCTACGGCAACAACAAGCGAATTCCGATTGGCAGAAAGCTTAAAACTGCGCAAGTTGAAGTAATGTTAAAACTTATTGATGAATAGCGAATTATTTGAAGATTTAATACTCCGAACGGAGAGTACCCGATACATAAGTTAGTGTGGAACAAATTATTTCATAGAATAAAAATACGAGATTTTTTTATCATCGCACTGAAGGACAAAGATGGCAAAAAACCGAAAACGGAAATCACCGAAACGTGAAAACCTGATAATTTAGAAGTACAGAAAGAAAAACTTCGAACGGCTCGGACCCGAAAGGTAGACAATCCGAAAACGATCTAGCTCTCGTATATGTTTGTTAACAGCGGTAGGGAAAGCTGCTCCAAGTTTAGTCTACCAAGTCGGGAATCGGCCGTTTCGGGGAAGTTTGCATTCGAAGATTTGCTCTGTCAGAAAATCCTGCATTCGGAGATTCGCTCCGTTGGAGAAATCTGTATTCGGACATTTAGTCACTCGGAAAACGCACTTCTGAGAATTTAACAGATTGAGAAATCGACATACGAAATCTTTGAACATTTAGATTGGATGTTTTCGAAATCCGAAATTCGGGTATGTAACCGAACTTAGAATTGAATTTCGGGAGTTCTAGCATTCAAAATTTTTCCTATTCCTTAAATCTACTATTGTATTTTCTTTTGAGTCTTTAACCGTCTTGTTTACAAACATCATAATTATAGTTTAGCGTCCTGTTTATTGTCTCCTACATCTGGCGGCCGAGAGGCCCAACTTGCACTTTCTGTCCAATTTTATAAAACGTTCCTTCCCGTTCTGAAATTTTTTCTCGTAGTCGCCAAGTGGAACCTCTGGTTTTTTCTCCATGCTCAGATAGTTCTTAAAGAACACCCGTCGTAACAGCAACTCAACCGACCTTTCCCTTGGTCGACAGTCTTCCTTACAAGTCGACTACTTTTATCTAAAACATCTTTGTACTTCTAATAAACAGTTATTATCTTATTTAAATCGTTGTCTTTCACCTCATTGAGTGATAAAACACAGAATCACCTAAGAAGCATCCCCACCTCAGAAGATTCACCGGACCTCTTCGAGGTCGTGACTACTGGTCAACCCCATCAGACCCCGATACTTCACTATTGTCCTCTCTTGGAACAAAGTCTGTGTCGTATTAATAAAAGATCCTTAAGAGCACATTCCGCTCTCAAAATCATCGTGGCCACCCAGTTGGTACCTTAGTGCCGAGCGTTGCCCGTACGCTATAGTTCATAGAGATAAAACCGGTAGTCCTTCAAACATAAGGAGAAACCTTAGCAAGCAAAGTCACTGCATTATGCCACACCGGGGGAGTATGTTAACAACGTAGTTTTAAGTTCGCGATCAGTAGGAAGATTCATAGTGAACTTTAAGTGCCAGCTGGCGGAGTCAAAGAATTAGCAAGGACCCTGGTCTATTGTTAAACACTTATGGTTGAGGCGTGAAGAGTTTGCAGCAGCCTGATCTCTTATCGCGTAACTTCGCAGAGAATGACTGAATTCAGCTAGGAATCGAGAACCACGTTGTGAGAAGCAGCGACACCGTGCGAGGCAAAATAACGAGCAAAGACTCGTGCGCATTTTATCGTGAACACCTGAGGCTCGCAGCGCATGTTTACCGTGGATATTCTCGATTCGCTAAATTTCCGTTAAAATTAAAACTTGTAAAATAGGGTGGACTTAACTTCGAACTTAATCTTTTTTGCAATCTAGCACATATACAATATGTTTCCAGAGTGTTCAATTCGTTGTATGTTTGGAAAAACTGCATTACTCTAAAAAGAGGTTAATTTTTTTTAATTAGATACGAATACAGAAAATATACAAATCGTGGGAGCACACAACATTGTGCTTTCTGAATTTGGAGATGTGTAAAATCGGTACAGAACGAAAATTAACAATAAAAGCGGTCTATGTACTAATAGGTTCCACACACTGTATATTATGACGAGAGTAAAGAATTTCATGAAGCGCGGGGGTAACATAAAAATCGATACTTTTATAAAAATCAATGAAACGTGGAAAACTATGATGTAAACAGTGAGCTCGGAATTTTTTTTATTAAAAATGATCATGACGAGGGAATTTCACTTTTATACTGTGTGGGGTACGAGTCAGATTGGCCATACACACCTTCCGAATGATATGACTTTCGAACAGCCGTGAGATAATGCACTGTTTCGTATATCTACGGACACTATACAATTATCCTCACACGCAGACAGTGACACTGCACCCTGTACATGCATGCCTCGAGGCTACATAGAGTGGACTTAACAATCCTGGAGTAATGCAGCGCGACAGCACTCACTGCAGCGTCGAAACCGTGTCGCGGAGAGAACTCGGGGCGATGAAGAACATAAATAAGCATACTAAAGGGCAACGCGCATTCCTTCCAGTCTCTCACTCGAGATCGTCCGAATGTAAATTACAATAGAGAGGAGACGGTAGTATTTGTTTGCGATTAGTATGCAATGGAGTCTGCAGTGACGCGAGCATTACACAGGGACTGTAGCTGTAGTACTCCCGTGGTACTACGCAATACTATTAAGGCGCGGAATATTTACTCTGGTTTACTCTGGTTCAACCAACTTTGAAATCCATTTGACGACAGTAGAGAAGGAAAAAATTCTCACGTGTGCTACTTCATTTAATATATATTTTATGCTAATTATTCTTGCACCATCGTTGCATTCAGCATGAATAGCAGGTATGTGAGGATGTTGGAAGCTTGACATTATTTTCCAAATCATGCGTTTCATTTTTTTTTGTTCTAACGCGAAAAGTTTTTTGGCAAATGTTCAATTCGCCAAACGGACTCTCGTGGAAGCCGGTGGAGAATACTGTTGCGGTAATTTGCCGATGAGAGTACAGGGCCGGGTGTATTACGCGGACGCACGAGCAGATGAGCCTCATACCAGTAACGTCGTCACGGACTAATCCTAGGGTGCGAAGTCTCGTAATGACATTAGTTTTAATCCTTCTGCCGGAATCCTGTCGTCACGCGTCCCGCATCGTCTTATCATAGTTTGAGTTCTTTTTCCATATAAATTCGGACACATGAAGACTAAAAGAGGAGAGACTAGAAGTATGCGAAAGAGACGGGCAGATTAAGAGATAGTCGGTGGTGCAGTTTTTGAGGGGACTATACAAAAACTACCTCAACACACCGGCTCCCTTTCCGTAATTATAGTCTTAGTAACTGTTAAATCGTTTATAATTCTCTTTCATTTCGTCATCTTGCTTTATTAAATGTAATGTGTTTATAGTTCGGTATAATTGATACATTATTTGACGGGGATGATATGTAGTGATGAAACCTAATACTATTTCTTAGCGTAAATAACAATATTGATCGACGTTAGTATAATTTCGGCCGTATTTACCGATTAAAGCAAAGAAACAATCTTAGCTGAGTTCTCATTTCGTAATTTTTGGCCCCAAGAAAGGTGCCTGCACGATAGACACGCATAAAACTTGGTATACATTTTCAAAAATGAATGTTTGTTAATAATTACCAAGTCGGATCTGGCAAGAAATTGTTTGACAAAAATAAAAAAATTAAAGGACTTTCGAACCCAGCCGATTTCGATCTCTTCATTATTAGCCTCTGGAGGATTGTACTCGTGATCGACATGCATAAATCTTGCTATACGTTTTCGAGAATAATTAACAATAATTATCGAGCTAAATCTTGTGGGCAAATATCCGATGATAGAAAGCTATCGTTGCATTTCTATGGAACCATAACCGATTTTATGGAATCAGCTGTGAATTGTCTAGGATGCTTCATAATTATTTTGAACATGCACAGAGTATGTAAATACATTTATTCCTCATTTACAACTCATATTGAAATATGAGGGCAATTTGTAGATTATCACTATGAATGGATGATTGACAGTTACATGAAAATGGATGGTTTAATGTTTGATAAAATTGAAAATTTTTGATGTAATCCACGCTAGAAATATTGGATCAAAGTAATTAACTTCGGACTGTTCGTATTTTCGATACGAGATTTAATTGCAACTCAATAAATAAATATATGGGAACAACCGTTTCGCCCAGCACTTGGGGTGAGCTTGCCACAGTAATAATGGCGATCAATTACCTTTAGAGAACCATTATAATCGCACAAAATACTTCGTACTGTATTTTCTATTATCTACATAACTTACAGAAAGAACACCAATCAATGTCAAATGTCCCAGACACTGACTTAAAAGGACAGCAGTTTTACTGGCCATATCGCCCGTATATTGCGGGCAAGACAGCCTACCACCATTGACGTTGCCATATCTCCCGCAATATCCAAGTGAGATGGTCATTGCCTCCCATGTTGGTGGTTGCCCACTACGTGGCCACATCCCCCGGACAATGGTTTGCCATATTAACGTTTTTTCCGGGAAAAACACCCAACGCTTCAATTAAGAAAAAAAAATGTTAAGGTGTGCGTGTAACCTGTGCGCACTATTGAAGTAAAACTTCTTTATCATCTGCATTACTATCTTTTTCCATTTTCTTTATCAGTAAGAATAGAGAAATATAACCAGAATGAGCGGACGTTAATACCATTTGAACGCCGATAACATTTATTTAGCAATATTTTGACTACCCTCGTTTTTTTTGTGTGAAATTGATAAATGCGATAGGCAATTGTTGAGCCATTCCTCGTTGTCGATTGAACGCGAGAATGAAGCTCTGTGAACTTAGCACCCGACTAGAAAAAAAAAAAAATTTTTGGGTGATTCTTAAAGAGTTTTGTATGTAGTTGATTGTAGTTTTAAGTTTTTCGTTTGTACTTACTTTAAAAAAAAGTTATAGGACTTCAAAAAAAAACCCATCCCCCGATTTTGAAAATTTTTAAATTTCGCGGCTGATTTCGATGGAGAATCGTTTGTAGGTGATTGTAATGACGGAATTTTCGTTTGTAGTAACGAGGAAACATTTTTACAATTTTTTTAATTTTGTTTTTTTCCGTGCATTTAATATATTGCAATTATTTTCCCAATAATCGACTGTAGTCATTTGTAGCAACGAGTACATCGTGTTCAGATTCTAGAAAAGTTACAGGGAGGCAGCATGATCAAAGTTCAAGTCGCAGGTACACTTGTAGTTGTTTGTAGTACCGTTTATTTCGTTTGTAGTACCTCGAAAATTAACGAAAAGTTATTATTTCTCGAGCTCAAGCTCCAAAATCGTGTGTAGTACCGTTCATTTCGTTTGTAGTACCTCGGAAATTAATGGAAAATTTTTATATCTTGCGCTGAAGCTTCAGAATCGTTTATAGTTGTTTGTAGTACCGTTTATTTCGTTTGTAGTGCCTCGGAAATTAACGAAAAATTATTATTTCTCGAGCTCGAGCTCCAAAATCGTTTGTAGTGCCGTTTATTTCGTTTGTAGTACCTCGGAAATTAGTGGAAAATTTTTATATCTTGAGCTGAAGCTTCAGAATCGTTTGTAGTACCGTTTTTTTCGTTTGTAGTACCTCGGAAATTAACGAAACATTATTATTTCTCGAGCTCGAGCTCCAAAATCGTGTGTAGTACCGTTTATTTCGTTTGTAGTACCTCGGAAATTAACGAAAAAATATTATTTCTCGAGCTCGAGCTCCAAAATCGTGTGTGGTACCGTTTATTTCGTTTGTAGTACCTCGGAAATTAGTGGAAAATTTATATATCTTGAGCTGAAGCTTCAGAATCGTTTGTAGTTGCTTGTAGTACCGTTTACTTCGTTTGTAGTACCTCGGAAATTAACGAAAAATTATTATTTCTCAAGACCGAGCTCCAAAATCGTTTGTAGTTGTTTGTAGTACCGTTTATTTCGTTTGTAGCAAGTCAGGAATTAATGAAAAATGTTTATACCTTGAGCTGAAGCTTCAGAATCGTTTGTAGTACCGTTTATTTCGTTTGTAGTACCTCGGAAACTAACCGATAATGATTATTTCTACAGATAAATCTCCAAAATCGAAATTGTCGGTACTATAAACAACCAAAAACGATTTTGAAGATTTATCTGCAGAAATAATCATTATCCGTTCGTTTCTGAGGAACTACAAACGAAATAAACCGTACTACAAACAACTACAAACGATTCTGAAGCTTCAGCTGAAGATA
Source organism: Listrodromus nycthemerus (assembly GCA_963978505.1). Taxonomy (NCBI): domain Eukaryota; kingdom Metazoa; phylum Arthropoda; class Insecta; order Hymenoptera; family Ichneumonidae; genus Listrodromus; species Listrodromus nycthemerus. The sequence continues at coordinate 13,624,779 of OZ021680.1, read as the reverse complement.
TAAAAATTTTCCATTAATTTCCGAGGTACTACAAACGAAATAAACGGTACTACAAACAACTACAAACGATTCTGAAGCACCAGCTCAAGATATACAAATTTTCCATTAATTCCCGAGATACTACAAACGAAATAAACGGTACTACAAACAACTACAAACGATTTTGGAGCTTGCTCTCGAGAAATGATCATTTTTCCTTAATTTTCGAGGTACTACAAACGAAATAAACGGTACTACAAACAACTACAAACGATTTTGCAGCTTGAACTCGAGAAATAATAATTTTCCATTAATTACCGAGATACTACAAATGAAATAAACGGTACTATAAACAACTACAAGCGTACTTGCGACTAAAACTTTAACCATGTTTCCTCCCCGTAACTTTTCTAGAATCAGAACATGATGTACTCGATGCTACAAATGACTATAGTCGATTATTGGGAAAATAATTGCAATATATTAAATGCCCGAAAAAAAAAAATGTTTAAATTGTAAAAATGTTTCCTCGTTACTACAAACGGAAATTCCTTCATTGCAATCAACTACAAACGATTCTCCATCGAAATCAACCACGAAATTAAAAAATTTTCAAAATCGGGGGTCGCGTTTTTTTCGCAGTCCTATAACTTTTTTTTTAAGTTACTACAAACGAAAAACTTAAAACTACAATCAACTACATACGAAACTCTTCAAGAATCACCCAAAAAAACATTTTTTTTTTCAAGTCGGGAGCTAAGTTCACCGAGCTCGAGAATGATCTATTTTGCTTCCTCATAGAGAAAGCTTTGTTATGATAAAAAAAGGTTGAAAATTAACATTTTTTAATTGTTTTCTCGTGAAAGTTAAAACTTGTAATTTGTGTAACACTTTCTCATAATATGCCTTTATTTTCCAAGCTTATCCTATGAGAAAGCATTTTTTACTTTATTTTCAACTATCAACATTTACGAGGAAGCGATTTGAGAATTGAAAATTTCAATTTTCAACTTTTTCCAACCTAAACGCTATATTCAATTCGTAGGCGAAATTGCTGGCCGACTCATTTTAGTCAAAACGGATATCGACTCTTTGCTTGGCAAGAAGAAATACATAGTGTTATGTGTTCACCATTTTTTTTTCAGTCTTTCAATTTTTACTCGAGACGTCTGAATGACAACGTTTTATCTAATGTTTTTAACTCCGTTGCATGCATAATCTTGTGTACGTCTTGCTGTAGAACATGATAGACACCTAGGTTTTTCCGCGATCCCATCGAAAAACATATAGAAATTGCTGTTCGAAACCACACAGAATAACTCATTTTTGCAAATAACGTTATATAAACGTTTTTCTCGTCGTCACTTTGGGCTGTACTCCATGCATTTTTTCACTCCGATTACGAATCTGATACTTATTTTAGTAAGAAATAGATGTTTCATATACCTAACGTGAGGTACCAATTTTTCATGAATTTCGTATAATTCAAAGTGACATAAAATTAAAACTATCCAATCGATTCTCTTAAAATTTCAATGGGATCTTTAGATGATCATAATCCATCCGCGTTTTTAACCATGTAGCTACAAAATTGCGAGCGCTAGAACGCGCACAAACTGTTTCGAAGAAATAAAAAGTGGCGGACAAGAATTTCAATCTATTTACTAGCAAAGCTACAATTCGGTATGTGTTCAGAGCGCTGCAAATATAACTCGACAAATTTTTGGCTACCTTGAAATGAGTATTTATGGCTCGCGCTGAACCTTGCATGTACATTCTTATAATTGTTGATAGAATTACTTTCTATCTACAGTTACTAACATTTGTGCAAGCGGCAGCACCATTCGCTTGTTACATTTAACGATAATACGGTTCACCGTTTCACTTGAGACAAACGCTTTTTCTCGAGGGAAATAATTTTGACAAAAGCGTTCACCCGACGCCGCTCGGGTCGGAAGCTGCCGGTGCTCAAGGGCGAGTTTACAATGAATATTAATTTTAACAAATATGTGCGCCGGTCGACTCTTTATGTTCGACAATTTATAAGATTTATAATTAACTTTGTTGAGACTCAATGATAAAGGGCGGGTTCGACTTCGGTGACCCTTAGTTAACAGAGAGAGCACGGCAACGAGCAAAGCAAATCACTTACCTTCTGATTGTCGACTCGTTCCCTTACTGGTTCTCTTAACTAACTTCACAATTAATAAACACTAAATTACAAACAATACACTGCTAATTTATTTAATTACGGATATCTTATACAGGACTTTAATTTAACAATTTCCGGCCACGCCACTGAGTCGGTCGAGGCCTCGGAGACAGAGTGTGTTTCTCTCACAAAAGCCACGGAGAGAGTGTCAATATCTTTTGCTCTCCCACCCATTACGTTGGAGCTGATAGTTTCGCCCTCTCTTTCTTGTCAAACGACATTTAGTCGAACTGGCGTTGGGTGCGAATTTTAATGTTGTCACACACCTGTCTGACCATGTCACCCTCATTAACCTTATTCAACTACATAATCGATGACGTAGAAATAATTTTTTAAATCAAATCGAAAATGGAATCTTTCTGCTATACTTGCTCTAGGTATGCTTTTTACATTTGCAATCGTCATACATTACCTCGCCATAGTCGTTGTCATCGTCGTCATCAATATCGGTCATCCCCTTCAGCCCGATTCGCGAAGGTGGCCTCGAGCGGCTGAGTCGACAAGCACGTGTCGATAATACTTGAGTTACTTGTAGGAGTAGTTTCACAGAACGGAGAATGTAAGAAAGTTGCTGGCTGGAGACTCAGCCAATTTGCTACGATGCGATACGACGTAAAGTTGAGCCCGAAAATTTCTGGGGGCGGATATCAGGAAGAGCAATTTGGGGAGTAATTAAGTTAAATGAAATACAGGCTGTTGCTAGAAAAAAAACAGATAAAAATTGACAGATATACCCCGACGAATAACTTGAAGAATTACATTTTCGTTACGCTTTCTGATCAAGATTGAAAGTTGAAAGTTCTATAACAATATGTCTTTATGTAATATGTTTTTGATTTTCTCATTGGGGAAGCTCTACGAATAAAGAACACAATGATTAAACGGTATAAAAACTTAAACTTTAAAGTTTCAAAGTTTAACTTCGATGAAGAAGCGTCATTAAAATTTTAATTTTGAACTTTTTTCAACATCAAGGGCGTACTAAACTTTTAAGAAGACTTCTAGCCAATTCGGGTTATGCCCGAAAAAGTAACCAATTGTGGTTTTGGTCAAAACAGATGTGTTCGAGGCTAAGAAATACACAGTTATGTATTCCAATTTTTTGTTTCTTCTCGAGAAGTAAAAAAAAAAAGCAAAAAGTACTTCATTCAATAAGGTAAAAAGGTATGCCAAGAGGTACTTTAAATCTGTATTGCCAATCAGAAAATATCGTTTAGGCCTCGATCAGATAATCAGACGGGCTATCTTTGAGGCCGCAGAAAAATCTAAGACAGATGTCTATTTAAAGCTCAAAAAGGCATAAAAAAAATCAAATCATACGAGCGAAGTAGTGGTACACATGCAAAAGATTATTTGAAAAGAAGATATCTCAAAACAATTCGAACAGAATACCAGTTGCAGTAAATCTAACCAAAAACATCAATAATGTTGATCATTTTCATAAATGGGGGATAACACATTGATATGGCGTACAAACTCTTAGTGTGTGAGTTTTTTTTAATACCTATCGTACATGGTTCTTATAAAAAATCGAGGCAGAGGGGAAGTAACTGCACCTTCAGGCTTTCATTCGCCGCTCATATTGTAGTTAGAATTATATGCATGAAATATTTACGAATATATCGGGACCCGGATTTTGTGAATAATATTGGAAAGCCATATAGAACGAGAGAGAGAGGGAGGGGGGAGGGAGAGGGAGAGAGTACAAATGTCATAGAGAGGTGGGGCACAGTTGACACAGCGAATGCATGTGCGGTAGACGCTGGGGCACCATCGCAACACCAAACGAGATATTTTTATAATATTTTCAAACCTCGACAGGGTCACGACATCTATATCTCAGTAGCTACCGAACAGATATAATAGTAACTGGGCGAGTTGAAAAGCTTGTGTCCGATATGTATGATAAAAGTGTTGTAAGGATTCCGGCCCGATGTCTGGCTTTTTATTAAATCGACAAGCAAGGATGTACTTCTAGTCTTTCAGAGTAGATGCACTTGGTAGCGTCTCGTTTAACTCGCTTAAAAATCTTTTTTTTATGTCCTTGACGTCAAGACGCTACCGTGTTTCTTGATGACATCGCTTTATCTTATTCTTTTAACTCTATCATATCCGTCACCTTGCGTATTTCTTTCTACAATAGGTCCCTAGGAGTTACCGCGATGCTGCTGGAAACATAAGAAATCGCTGTTTATGGAGAGAAAAAAATTCATCACGCCAATAAAAAAGTGTTCAGAATGTTCCAAAACTCGTTATATACCATAAACTATAGTTACATATGTATAGCTTCTCTTCATCCACGTACAGCTCCCAAAAAAGACGACGTACAACATTGGATAATCACATTTACAAAAAAATGTTCAAATGTGGGGGTGAGTGCGTGAATCGGACGAGAAAAATTCAAACCGGTCTATCTCAAGAACGCCTCGACCGATCAAGCTGTAACTTGGTACAGATAATTTGTGATCATTAGTCAAGGTTTGGTCAAATTTTCAGCCAAAAATCTAATATATAAAATTCTTCTGTCACGGGGTGCGTAATCGAACTCCTCAGAAACGGCTCGACCGATTTTCGTGATCCTTAGCGAGGATATTAGTCAGGGGGGAGAATCGAACAACATCTATTTTTCATCCCCCTAAATGTTAAGGGTGGTCCACCCCTTAATTTTTTTTTATTTATTTTTCTGACAAAATTTTTGGTTTTATTTTTTTAAGATATATCATACATAAATACATGCAACCCTAAATTTTCACCCCTCTACGATCAACCCTTATTTTTTATTTGATAATTAAAAAGTTTTATTTTTTTTGCAATAATTTTTTTTTATTTTGTCATGACTTATAATGAAAAATCTCATATTACTCTCCATTTTCACCCCTCTACGATCAACCCCTATTTTTTTTTGTGAATTATAAACTTTAATTTTTTTGAAATTTTTTTTTTTTTATTCTGTCGACTTAAAAAAAAATCTGATTATACTCTCAATTTTTCATCCCTCTACGATTAACCAGCGAGGGCGGGAGATTAAATTGAATTTTTAAAAAAATCATAATGAAAGTAACTTGAAATTATAAACTCTGAATAAGAATTTATCGTACTACAATTATAATATTTGATTGCCATCTTGCAACCTTATTGCGGATCTGTGGATAGATTAAAAACTATAAAAATCTGAATTTAAAAATAGGGGTTGATATAGGGTGAAAATTGAGAGAGATATGAAATTTTTTATTCTGTCATGACAAATTAAAAATAATTCTTACCAAAAAATTTGAAGTTTATAATTAACAAATGAAAAAAAGTGGTTAATCGTAGAGGGATGAAAAATTGAGAGTATAATCAGATTTTTTTTTTAAGTCGACAGAATTAAAAATAAATTTTTGCCAAAAAATTAAAGTTTATAATTCACAAAAAAAAATAGGGGTTGATCGTAGAGAGGTGAAAATTGAGAGTAATATGAGATTTTTCATTATAAGTCATGACAAAATTAAAAAAAATTCTTGCAAAAAAAATAAAACTTTTTAATTACCAAATAGAAAATAAGGGTTGATCGTAGAGGGGTGAAAATTTAGGGTTGCATGTATTTATGTATGATGCATCATAAAAAAATAAAAACAAAAAATTTTGTCTGAAAAATAAAAATAAAAAATTAAGGGGTGGACCACCCTTAACATTTATGGGGATGAAAAATAGATGTTGTTCGATTCTCACCCCTGACTAATATCCTCGCTAAGGATCACGAAAATCGGTCGAGCCGTTTCTGAGGAGTTCGATTACGCACCCCGTGACAGAAGAATTTTATATATTAGATTTAAAATTTCTCATATATTTTCGTTGATTACATATTATGAGAGGAGGGTGGTCAGATCATATGGACGCATGGTCAACATGCCTCTTTCGTCTTTATCGCCCTTCATACATGGTACATATTACGTGCAATAATAAATGTTCACTCAACCGTTTCCATATGTTCATCGCTTTAATAATTTTCTAGTCGAACCCTTTAAACCACAAAGTACCGAAGCCGCGGAACGGCCCTTTGGTCCGGTACAACTAATCGATATAATAAATAATTACCCAATAATCAATCGGTATAATAACAAACAAATAATAACAATCAATAAAGTAGATGAAGGAATAAATGAACAAAAATTTGAAAAATTATTATTTTCTTTTTTTACAAAAAATGAACCAACTACTAGAACTATGTGCCTCACTCTTAATGGCAGAGGTTCAACCATAGCTCATGAGCAATAAATCTGAATAATAATGATAATATATAAATTTATATGCAAATATATTTGCAAGAAAAAAATACACAACAGCTCCTTTTTCTCACGGCTGATTTTTGCGCGTCATATTTGACGGCAGTGTATCTATACACTCACATATTTCACACAAACAAAACAAAACAAAACAAAAACACAAAAATCAAACGCCTCACGAATTATGCGACAATAATTTAGTTTAATATGTAGAAAAAAGAAAAAGAAAACCATAATCATACAAAATAAAATAATTGGAAAGAAAAACATCCTTTAGACTATAAAAACTGTTTTTGTCAGGAATTTTCTAACCTACTTTAAAAGTAGCGGGTCGGTCACAATGTAAGGAAAAAAATTATATAACATAAATGTCTGCTCATTATATCTAAATAAACCATACAAAATAATGAAAGCAATATTATAAGATTAATGCTATCGCATACATAAATATATTAGAAGGTAATGAATGCTCTATTGAGTTACGAAGCAAATAAACTTTTTTTTTCTTCCATAATACATAAGAAAACGAGGATCGTTACAGTGTGAAGGTTTTGTAAAATCAGTTGTTAAATTGGCCGAAATTCATAGCGCTAACACGCTATCGTCGCTTTTCAGTTCCAAAGAAATAACTGACCGGAACTGACTTACCGGTACGGTAACGCGTCTAGAATCTTTGATTCTCGTCGAAGTTGTAAATTTCGATTTCGTTGAATAACGACGAGACGTTGGACTATACCGTTGTTCTCCAAATTAGTATCACACAACTATCTACGTATGAACAGAAAAAAGGTTGGGATTTCGAAACTAATAGATATATTTAAAAACGTTCAACAATTACAAAAACAGACTTAAAATATAACGAGAGTTAAATTGAACTTGTTGTTATTTAAAATTTTGGTGGCGAGCAGCTAGCTGTGTCTGCCGCACGAGTTGACTCTAGACCTTTGCCATCAGCTAGCTGTGTCTGCGGCGCGAGTCGAGAAAAGAACACCTTCTTCTCAAAAGCTAAAAAATGTTTTGAAAATGAAAATGTGTTTTCGACTTTTCTCTGGCGGGGCAATCTGAAATCTGATTAGGTCGCCTTTTTGCCAATAACCAATTAAATATTCTCTGGTCGACGTGAATGGGCTCCTGCGAGGTACGTGCTTTTTTTAAAATTAGGAAAAACCGTAATATCGCGTAAAGCGCATGCCTTTAGAAAAGAGTGAAACGCGCGAGGCTGAGAACGGCAATAAAACATTTGGTGACCATACTTGAGCGCAAGTAATAAATCATCTGGCGGCCCGAACTCGATTTTCTATCTCGTCGGTAATCCCTTTGCCTGGACGATCGAGAATAAAAACTACTTCGTCGTATTATCCCATTGTTATTCTAACATTATATTTGAATTATCTAAAAACCATCAAGAGATGAACAAACGTATAGTTTAAAAATACTAGCGTCTCATGCGACGCACCATTGAACATTGCAATGAATTGAAACATTGAATTTAAAACTGCACTGACTCTCATTACTGAAAAGCATTTAAGTACCTACAAATATCCGGAATTATTCAGAGAGATTCCTGTTAGAGCCTCGATTTCTGAGCGTGGCTGCAAAATGAGCATTAAAAGTGAGACAAGTATGAGAAAGAGAGTTACGCAAAATATCGAAGGTAATAAATGTTTCAATAATCGAACAAGAACCGTTACCGATGTATTTCTGTTTGTTCTCCGTTTTCTTCTCTCATTCTACCTAGAAGTCACTGTAGAAAGAAGTATACCTAGTGAGAAAGAAAAAGCAAAAATAAAAAAGGGGATGAGCCAGCGAGCCGATTAGATCAGATCGCTATTGTAGCCGCGTGCGTAATTAAATTCCATTCGTGCCTAACATCGCGTACCCCTTGCGCGCTGCTTTATCCCCTGAAGAAAAGTTTTTTACGGTAGCTGTACGATGCGAAGAAAATCCATACGTAGGTTACTATCGTTCAAGGTATATAACGAGTCACGCCAAAACGGATTCAGCTATTCAGCACTATTTTTGTACCACTCTTTTCCTCTCAACCTTCTCTTTTCTTGCCCCACACGTTACTCTTCTCCATTTATTTTCTATCAAAAATGTCACTTTCTTCGTCGGGACACCATTTTATTCTCACTTTGTTCACCGTTCGTAGTCGGCGAGCCCTTCGTTCAGCGACCAGCAGTTTTCACTTCCGGTCACGAGCGCACGCCGAATGATATCAATATTCGTTGGCCAAGAAGCGTCCGGTCAACTCTCAAGAGAGTGTAGGGAAGAATGGCTAGTTCCACTACTGAATAGATATGTAGCACAGTATATGTATACTAAAGGAAGATCATAAAAATTCGAGTAAAAACATGAAAGCGTTAGTAAAAATTCCATAAAAATGAAACCATAGGTAATGAAATTCGATTGAATAGTCATTTATCACTCTCTTTTCTTCACACGGAAAATACTTCACCTTCTCTCACTTTTGGAAAAGATTTTTCTTCTGCCCTCCATCCCTCCCTCTTTACAGTAGGTTATGAGAATCAGAGTTTCTAAGTAGACTTTTATGTTCAATCTACTTCCTTCGTTATTCGATTCCCTGGGTAACGCATATTTGGTAGGTCTATTGTTTCTAATTCAAATATATTCTTTCCCACCGCGTTGTTGAACAAGAAGAAAAAAAGGAGGTGAATAATCCCGTGAACGATCGTATATATGTAGAAGCGTCGAGGGAACAACAGGAGTTTCCATACACGAAAGCTGAACGACTAATAGAGAAGAGAGCAACGAGAGGACCCGACTAGAAAACGAGACCGGTGTGAACGGGCGGCTCGCGCGCGCGCTCTCCACAACTACAGCCGGAGGGCTTGATTAATGGACTTCTTGTTGGTCTGATGTCCGGGGGTTGAGAGAAAAAAAAATTACTTTGCTATAACAACAGGGATGCTCCGGAATACGGTCGATTAATTGCGGCCAGCGCAGCTCCTTCTCCCGACTTTCGTACCATCTCTTATGCTCATCCCTTTTCCCACTCGAGCCTGTGTCGGACCGAACGGGAGAGCCGTCCTGTTATTGCGCGGATCGTTACTTAAACGATACCAGGGATAAAACCTTGGCGAAAAAATATTGCTAAACTGCGAAAAACGTGATACCGCTCCTCGTGATACCGCAACAATATGTATCGCTCGAAAGCTTTTTACGTACACTCAACTAACCCGCTTCCACGTTCGCTGAAGAATAACTCGCAATCCGATTAAACTACGAGGTCTACAATGAAAACGTTTGAATGGAGTTATCATTATACACAAGTTGATAACAACAACAAGGACGATGCAAAATATTTTGACGAAAGAGTGGTCGTCTGTAACCGGCAACGAGGCTGATCTTTAGTCATTACAATGCAATCAGTGTTCCTTCAACATCTTTACATACTTTTTATTCCTGACAGCGCACGAGGGTCAAAAAAGGAAGTTGTAAGTTTTACTGCAATAATCTATTTTAGCCTGTTAGAGGTTTCAGTGTTTGTCTTAACGGCAAACAATTATTTTACTGAATTTGTCATAATGATTTAATATATAACTATCAGTGTTCATGTCACTCTAATGAATGACCTCAAGAGTAAGTGTTACCTCAAAAGTAAGCCGCGATTAAATAATACATTACTACTTCGTGGTGCCATATCGACGACATTTCGATGACAAAGCTGTATTGCTGAGACATGGAAAACGTCTTCGTTATGAACTCCCCTCTACCCGCTGGGCCAAAGACAGGAGTTTTAGGGCGATCACGGGACTGTGCGCGTTCTCAGTGTCTCTGAATCTACAAAAAACCTTTTGACAAAATCTGGAATGTGTGCGTGCGCGTGTACGTCAAGAATTTGGATAAGCGGAATTGAAAAATGAGCGATTGTGCATATTTTTAAACAATGATTTCGTTGTTACCCGATGGCATCGCGAAACAACCGGGGTACCATTTATATTGTACGGTAAAAAATATACGAGCTAATCGCTATGACGGAGTAAAAAGCATTACAGCAAAAATTAAAATATAAAAGAAAATTTGGAGCATTCAGCTCTTTGTATTTCTTCACACCAAGCATAGATTTGGCATCTGTTTATTCTAAGTTTTGTCTAAAAGCTTAACACGGTGGTAATGTTGTAAAAAGTTGAAAATTAGAATTATCATAACGTTTTCCCATCAACGATGAAAATTGAAATTTTCATAGGGCTTCCTCATAAAAGTTGAAAGTTGCAAGTTCCAATTTTTTAAGCACTTTCTTACAGTATCCCTTATTTGCAAAGCAACGGAGAGTGTTATAAATATTTCAACTTTCAATTTTCAATTTTGATAAGAAAGCATTATGAAAGTTTCAATTTTCAAGTTTTTTACGTTATTGAAACACAAAATCAGCGCTTTGAATACACGGGCCCCGTGAGCTCCCACACGCATGGTTATTTTTGCGGTTCTTTTAACGGTGTAAAAAAGTGACCTGAAATAACGGTTACTTTTAAGGTTACTAAAGCTGCTAGGAAAGCTATGCAAAATATCAACAAGAACTTTTAGTTCCTAAGGAATACAAATGTTTATTTGCAACTTGTAGTAGTTATCGGCAATGCCATCGTTTTTGAGAAACTTATTTAACGCTGTGAAAAACAAGATAAAGATTCATTTTCACCAATTGATTCCATTCCTAGACCGGGTAGTGTGCTATAAAAATACAAGAAGATTTGATAAATCCTCGCTGTTTAAAGTGAGAAATCTGGGAAACTCGATATCTTCTCGACTGGATACATTCTGATAGTAGGTTTCCGATACGGGGCGGCCAAAATTTTAACACAAACCGCCTTCTCAGGACCAATTAAAAGCTTTGTGAGACCCAGTTGTGGTTGACAGTAAAGAAAAAATGGTTGAGAAATAAATCTGCTGCGGTGAATAAGATTTGAGAAATTGTATCTCCATAGTTAAAACTTATATTCCAACTTCTGATACAACGACAGAACTATAAATTCAGTCCGAAGAATATTTTCTATGTAATACAACATTCGTACAAAGCCTCCAACACGTTTTATTACCGTCATCGTTTTACCGATTAACTTCATGTAACTATAGCGTAGATTTAGCAATGGACCTTTAATCATTTTTATTGAAAATATTTTTGTACAAAACACAAACCACACCTACAATAGGAATACTAAAATCAACCGCCAATATTTTTTGAAACAACATAAGATACTTTGTGCTAAATCTTTCATGTTTCAATAACTTAGTAGTTGATAAGCAGCAATAACCTCTTAAAAGTACGAAATAAAAAGATTATTTTATACTCTTGACTGTAAAAATGGGGATTGAAGCGGGCAATAATTTTTGTTTAATATCCCTTGAAAAGTATGAAATGATGTATTATATAACATCACGTCTGGTAATGTCAAGTTATAGTTATGAAAATAGACAACAGTAAAAAATAACAATCCGATCATAATTTTAAGTAGAGTTTTGCTCTATGTATGCATATGCGTAGTCGCAAAAACGGAGATGATCAAGCTCGAGAATAGTAGCATGTTCATATTACTACAGAATATATCGACATCTTGCTGTCAGAATCATATTTTACTGTATACTCTTAAAAAAATAGTACTGTAACATCGAGAAGCGTTTTCGAAAGCGGCTGTGATGACATACCTCATTACTGAATTTCATTATGCAAATATTATACTGCACTGTACGAAGATCCCGGTATGAGAAATCTGATTGTCTGGGCATCTCATAACTTGCATAGTCCATCCTACGTTCGGGCAACTACTTAGGAGGCAGTTTTATAGACGGGTTTGAGAGGGTGAAGACACATTCACATTTGCAGATGAATACACTGAAATAATGCGTCAGCAATCGAAACCAAAAAATTAAGGAAATAGTACCAAGTAATCAAAATGCGTTCATTCATAGTATGGTTCTTTTTAATAGTTTCGTGATGTAAGTTCATGAGGCAACTAAGTCAGCTGTTAATAAAAAGAATCAACCGATTTATTGCTGGCTTTTTGCTTGCTCCCTGATGTTTTTTTAAGTCGTAATTAAATACTGAGAATTGGTAAACACCAATTTTGTACAAAAAAACATCATAGTTTTGATAATGTAAACAATAAAATGGAAGAATCAACGATATTCATGTGCTTGCCTCCCAACTTTTTCGTATGCCGCATGATGCCGCACTGTTTTATCGGGCAATTGATCTAGCTGAAATGGATGAGGAAAGTCGGCTCTTGTGTATACTGTAATTTCTGAAAAATATATTTATACTAAGAATTTTTTTTTACATTTTTTAATTCGGGAACTGATATCAAAGCATGAGTGATACGAATAATAATGCACAGAGCTAAGGTAATCTACCGGAGAACGTGTTCAGTATAATTTTACAAAATTTTTTTCATTGCTTTATCTCGCAAATGTTATTTGAGATTCGTGTATGATGAATAATTTTGTTCCTCGGAATATTCTGCAAGAATTGGCAAAATAGATTGAAAAAAAAAATGTATACGTGTGTAATTACGATTAAAACTTGCAAGAATTCGGAATTGTTCTTTTATTTCCACTCATCGGCTTTCATGTGGCACACGACAAATGAATTAAGCTGATTTTCGCAATAAAAACGAATGAATGTTGATCTATAACTTTAGTGTAAATACATATGCTTATACTATCTTATTAATTTTCTTATATTCATAATTTTCACGACGCCGAGATCACGGTAGATGTACCAAATACGGCCATATGGACGATGAATTGTCTTTTTTAAAAATTGTCAAAAATTTATATTTTTGTTGCGGGTTCGATAAGTCTCTATTCGTAAGTAATTTTATCGAGTCAACACCCAGAGGAAGACATCTTTATGACAAATAACATTTATTTCAGACAATTGAATTATCTTATTTGTATAAAAGCCTACTAGCATTTTGTTTACATTAACTTCCTTTTTTTTATTCAACTGTGGAGACAATCTTAGGGTGGCGAGCTATTTTTTAGGCATTTACATGATCCATGAACATTGGTCAATGAACATCAAATTATTTTTCCTGCTCTTTTCGATGAGACGAACGACATTTCGCTGAAAAGCATTATTGTTAAGGGGAAAAAATTATTTGAAAATTTTGGGAAATAGATTTTTGATTACATATTCAGAAAGGCAAGTGCGATATGATTACAGAACATCCTTTCGTCAAATAATTTGAAGATTGTCCTATATGACTAATCAACTTGAAGCTGCTATTTTTAGCAGGCGATTCACGTTTGGCGCTTGAAACACTGGAATCGGGATGGCGGCACGACAGCGCTCGCGTCGCGCATGTCTCGAATCGTCTCAGCGCCTGGCTATCCCAGATGACACTTTCGTCTGACTATTCGTTGGTACACTTTGTCCATCGTATATCTATAATCTTTTAAATTTCAAATTCCGTTACAGTAATTCTGTCGCTTGGTGGTCATTTTGTATTAGAGAAAAATGAGATAAGAAAGCGAAAATAGTTCTCGATCGTATAAAAATCTGAAAAAATGCATGCATATTATGAGTACTGAATAGATTGAGGTCGCATAATAAGACGTCTAAAATTTTATTGACGAATTAGTCAAATAATTATTGTTTCATAAATTACCCGGCGAAACATTTTTCTTGCAAAAATGGTTGGTTAATTTTTCGGAATTTTCGAATTGCTTTGATTTATTTTTTTAAATAATATAATGTGTGGAAAAACCCAAAATTTGAGGCACTTTAAAATATTTGACAACATCTATGCGTAATTTGTGAAACGGTCGAGTCATTTTCGTCATGAAAAAATTAGGTGATTGTCAAACGATTAATTTTTTGATTGATCCGTTAATAACGTTGAATGCTCTTTTAACGGTAGCATTGGATTGATTGAGGTACGTTAAAAAAGAATAAAAATATTCAGAATATGCTGAGAGTCGTTTCCTTTGTCATTGTCTTGCCTGTAAAAAAAAATATAAACTTCTCATTGTGAAGTCTTTAGCAATAAATACGAGACTGAATCGCGGCTCAATCGATGCGACCGTGGCTTCTTTACATCAGGTTTGAAAGTGACCGCTAAACTTACTAAGCGAGAAAGATTAAAATTTTTTTTTAATTATGAGAGTCGCTTTGCTTTCAAGGGTTAAAAACTCTGTAATTCTTCCCTTTTCAATAATAAATTCAGCAGTCTCCCTCGAACATCATGTACAGAAGCAAGGAACCTACCCCTTGAGGCATACTCAAACCTTGAATTCATCGTTGAAAACTCGACAATGAGAGTTTTATATATTCTTCAGGCGGTAGCAAAACCACTTTCGACGAATTCAAAATATCTCTATCCTTTGTACCAAAGGTTTATCAATCCAATGCTAGCGTTGCAACAGAATACGTGCCAGTTGATAGTACTAAAAAAAGCAAGTATCGTCTACGTCAAATCGACCACGATCGATACGATTTGACGTAGAAATGTATCGTGGTGGATTCAACGTTATCAACAATTTAATCCAAAAATTAATTATTTCACAGATACCTATTTTTGATGACAAAAATGATTCGTTGGTTTTTCGGAATATGCATAAATGTTAAAAAATGTTGAAATATGCTCCGAATTTCTTGTGTTTCCACACATTTCCTTTACATTAAAAAACGTTGATCAAAGTAATTTATAAAATCAGTATAAATTCACATATTCTCAGAAAAATTATCTAATCATTGTCGTACTAAAAAAAAATTGTTTGCCGGGTAATTTGTTAGACAATTCACTTTTGCATTTATTTCTTAATAATATCTTGACTTATTATTATGCGAAATGACCACGAAGCGGCAGAACTACCTTAACTCCATTAGAAATTGAAAAAAATTATGGATATCCGATGGACGAGGTTTACCAACGAATGGTCAGATGAAAGGGTCATCAATGACAGCCGGGCGCATAGACGATTTGAGACACGCGCTACACAAGCGCTGTCAAGCGCACACAAGGGCCGCCTTTCCCATTTTAGTGCTTCGAGTGCCAGATGTGATTCGTCTGCTAAAAGTACCAACTTAACATATAATTATACATATGAAACAATTCCCAAGTTACTTGAAAAGAGGATGTTCTGTATTCATATTCTACTCGGCTTTCTGAATATATCATCAAAATTGTAACACCCAAATTTTTCGAATAATTTTTTTTTGCCCCTTAAAAATGATGCTTTTCATCGATATGATATTTGTTTTATCGAAAAGAGCAGAAAAAATGATTCAAAATTCACTCGTCCAACAATCCCAAACGACCATGCAAATACTGGGGAAGCTAGGCCACCATAAAATGGTCATCCTGTATATGGGATATTCCATGCAAAATTGACCACTTTGAACCCGACCGCTTTAGATTTAGCTGAAACTTTTCTAATCGTTTCTATTCTTCAAAAGACATTTTTGAGAATTTTTTCAAATTTTTTTATCCTACCCCAAAAAAGTCATAAATTTAAAGAAAATGGCTTTTTTATTTTCCAATAGCCATACCTTTTTCTTTATATTGACCGTCGGGAAACTTGTTTTTTTTCTTTGTTTTTGAATAAACTTAAAAAAAAAACAAAAAAATTGAATATGATCGATTCCATAAAATAATCGGTTTATTTAGAAATAAAATCGTTATTTTTCTAAAGATCGCTACGGTTTTGTAAATTAAAAAAACTTCAATGAAATCGACAACTATTCCCGCTCATCCCGGAAATTCTTGAAATAATTTCCTTTTTGTTCCGTACACTTTATTTCTATCATAAAATAACTGTAATTCAAATATTTTATGGTATTGATTTACGAATGTAATGACTTAGTGTAATGATTAATACAGTTAATATCCATTAATTTTACACAAACAATGCAAAAAATTATTTATTAATTTTCTCTCTCACGTTTGAATATTTTATAAATGTTGTGTTCATTCGAGTTTGTAATGTTTCTAATGTATAAACAACCATATTTGTCCGGAATTGTACAATGCAGCTGTTGAGATCCTGTGATTGGTTTCGTTTTCCAAAATCTGTCATTATATCATTTTAATGCTGTATTATAATCTTCTGGGGAAAACTTGACTATGATATTTGGCAAGATATCTGTTGGGGAGGCAACGTGGATCGACACAAAAAGCACGCGTGTAAGAAGAACAATGAATATATTTAATTAGTACAAAGGCTTGGTGACAAGGCGTTCGTTGTTCGGCAGCACAAAAGCATGACGCAACAAGACTGAGAGAAAGGAAAAAGAAAGTGGGCGCGGCAAGCGGGAGAGTGCTGCCGCGACGCCTCAGTGCCGGCCCGCAGGCCCGGTCGTACTTCGGTGGCGACATCCCTCGTGCCACGTTTGAACGTCCGGAATTGAATTGCACGCGACACCTTGGTGTGAGCGAGCTTCAATACTCCCCCTCAATTCAGGACGAGACGATTCTGAAACTTCGATCTCCGCCATCCCGAGAAGATCCAAGCACTTCGAGTGTTTCTGCTTCGGCACCCCCTTGGTCAGAATGTCCGCCGTCATTTCAGCGGTAGGCGCGTAAATGATTGACACAGCGCCGCTTTCGAGAGCTTCACGCACGAAATGGTGACGTATATCTATGTGTTTGCTTCTGTTGTGAAACACTGGGTTTTCAGCAAGCTTCCGAGCACCATTATTATCGCAGAAGATCTTCACTTCTCCTGCACCAGCGAATCCGAGTTCGGCGAGATAACGCCTCAGATACACGGCCTCTTTCGCTGCTTCGGACAGAGCCATGTATTCGGCCTCCGTCGATGAGAGTGCCACGGTCCTCTGCTTCCTGGCCTCCCACGAGATCGGGGATCCGGCGAGGACGTAGACGAAGCCAGTGTACGACCTCCTGTCGTTCGAACAATTGGCCCAATCCGCATCGACGAACCCTTCGAGCGGTTTTCCAGTACGATGAAATCGTAGTCCGACGTTCTGAGTTCCGCGCAGATATCTCAACACTCGCTTCGCAGCTACCCAATGCTTAGTCCTGAAGCAATTGTTGAATTGGCTTAGATAGCTGACTGCGTAAGCGATATCCGGACGCGTGCATACGGCTAAGTACATGAGCGCTTCAATCAACTCACGATACGGAAGTTTCTTCTCCTCTGATGTAGGTTCTTCCGTACTTCCTTCGAGCTTCGTTCCGGGGTCTAGCGGTGTCGAAATGCCCTTCGAATCTTGCATACCGAAGCGCTCCAAAACATCCTTGACATATGCTGCCTGACATATGGTTATCTCGTTTCTTCGCTGCGAAAATTCCATGCCGAGGCAGTATTTTGCCATTCCGAGATCCGTAATCTCGAACACTTTCGAGAGATGTTGTCCGAAGACGGCGATTTCTTCATCGTCTCGCGACGCGACGAGGATATCGTCTACGTATACACAAATCAGCAGCAGATTCTCCCCTTCTCCTTTGAAGTAGACGCAGGGATCCGCGGAAGATCTCTTCGCTCCGAACTTGATCAGTTCCTTGTCGATTCTTCCGTACCAACAGCGTCCAGCCTGACGCAAGCCATATAAGGCCTTTTTCAACAGGCAAACCTTGTCGCCTCGATCGAGTTCGTTGAGCATCGTCGATGCTTTTCTTCCAATTTCACTGCCGTTCGGTTCGGTCAGTGCGATTGTTTCCAGAGCCTCTGTCGCGTATTTTGGCACTTCCATAAATACCTTTTCTTCGAGGACGCCGTGAAGATACGCCGTGGTGACATCAAGCTGATGTACCATCATCCCGTTTTCCGCTGCGAGCGCTGTCATCATCCTGACTGATCCGATTCGTGCCACGGGCGCGAACGTTTCAGAGAAATCTTCGCCGGGGCGCTGTGCGAATCCTCTCGCAACAAGTCGAGCCTTCCTGCGCACCAACTGTCCGTCGTGTCCATACTTGTTTCGCAGCACGATTCGGCTACCGATCACTTTCTGGCCCTTCGGCCTCTCAGTGATGATCCATGTATCGTTTTTGATTATGGACTTCATTTCCGAAACTATGGCGTCGTGCCACTCGTCGGCGCACGGCCCATGAACGGCCTGTTCCAGCGGGATCTCAGCCAGAAACGTAAGTTCCTCGACAGAGTTCGCCGTCTGATACACCTTTTTGGGTCTCCCCCTGAGACCTGTCCTCTCGATTCTGGGTCTTCCTCGGCCTCGACGCGGGGGAACGGCACCTTCGACTTCGTTCACGCCTTCACGATCGACCTCGTCTTCCTCGATGTGCTCTCGCGGTTGGTCTTGGCCGTCTCCGTTTGGCTGACTCACCGCAGGAAGTATAAGCTCGATTTCCGCATTGCCTTCGTCGTTGTAGTCGAAATTATCGGATGAATGATCGCTCTTTGTTGCGACTTCCGGTGTCCCGACGAATCTCACATCTCGAGCGACGTTTATACGCTTTTCGTCCGATAGCCAGATGCGGTACGCTTTGGACTCCTGAGAATATCCGACGAATATTCCCTTCTTTGAGCGGGGTTCGAGCTTTCCCTTCGACGGCGTTCGATCGACGACAAACGCCTGAGAACCGAACTCACGAAAATGGCTCACGTCCGGAGTTTTTCCGATCCACTTCTCGTAAGCAGTCTTTCCTCCCAGACTCTGCGACGGACATCGGTTTCGGATATAATTAGCGGTATTTATCGCCTCGCCCCAGAAGGACGGAGGGAGCCGCGACTGTATCAGGAGACACCTCGTCATCTCCATCAGCGCCCGATTTCGTCTCTCCGCTACGCCATTTTGTTCCGGTGTGTGGGTGACTGTCAATCTCCGACGAATACCGTTTTCCTTGAGGAATCTGTCGAAATTATCGTTCACGTACTCCCTTCCGTTATCCGACTGAAGAGATTGTATCCTACAACCGTGTTGATTTTCTGCGACAGATTTGTACTCCTTAAAAGCTTCAAGGACCTCATCCTTTCGCCTGAGCAGCCGTATTTCGCCCCATCTCGAGTGATCGTCGATGAAAGTTACGATGTACTTCGCTTTCCCGTTTGACTCGACGCGCATCGGTCCCATGACGTCACTGTGGATTATTTCCAGCAACTTCGAATTTCTCGCAGAATTCTTCGGCAACGGTGTTTTAGCCATCTTTCCGCGGAGACATACCTCGCAGTTGGACTCTCGAGGCGAGTTGTCGAGCTTCATCCCTCGCACGGTTCCGTCCCGATCGCACTTGACGAGATCACGCATGTTGAGATGGCCCATCCGGCGATGCCACTCACTCGTGAGGTATCCCTCGTCGGCTGTGTCGGTAACGTCGGCGCCTGCACTGTAGCCATCGTCCGCTTCGCGTACGTAGTATAGTCCCTTGTTCCGATCCGCGATCAGCACAGTTTTCCCGTATTTGTCTATAACCTTCGCCTCTCTCTTGTCAAAGATCACAGTATGACCTCTGTCCGTGATCCGTCCGACAGACAATAGGTTTGTGCGAAGCTCGGGCACTCGTAACACGCCACTGACGTTCACGTTTTTCGGCCGACCGTCAACATTCGTCGCAATACGCACCGAGCCTTTTCCGCGAATCGGCGTAGATGCCACTTCACACGCGAGTTTCACGTTTCCATCATATGGCTCGAGAACGTTTCCGAACTCCGCGTCGTCGTTCCCCATATGTGTCGTGCACCCGCTGTCGAGACACCATCTCTCGTTGTTTCGCGCGATTCTCGCTTCAACGGTCTCGGTAGCGAGCGTGTATTCGGTATCTACGTACAGACTAGCCTCGTCCGCCGCGTTTGCGCTGTCGACGTCTTTCCGCGATGCGGTGCAGTCGGCCGCTTTGTGACCGATTTTCCTGCAACGGTGACACTTGTATTTAAATGGCTCGCGTTTGGCTTTGTTTTCGTCTTTTCCCGATTTTCGTTGCTCGTAACCGTTTCTCGATGTTGCGTTTTGCCGTTTAACCGATCTGTTTTTCACAAACATCGCGCTGTTACCGACGTCGCGCGTCTCGTTTTTTCTCGCATCGTACTCTTCGATAATGTTTATACGCAGGGCCTCGAGATCCGGTAGCTCGTCGCGAGACTCGATCGCGCACCGAAAGTTCTCGAACGCTGACGGGAGACTGTAGAGTAGCATTACGGTCAGTAGATCGCGATTTATCTCCACTTCCATCTCGCTCAGCTTGTCGACTGTGTCGAAGAATTTTCGTAGATGCTCCCTCACGTCGTCGTTGTCGGCCATCTTGTGTTGCGTGAGCTGTTTTAATAAAGTCGCCTTTCGTGCCGGTCCGCTCGATTGGTATATCGACTTTAACTTCGACCACACTTCCCTCGACGAGTTACATCCCTTTATTTGTTTTAGCTCCGACGGCTTAATCGACAAGACGATATCTGCTTTCGCCTTTTGATCGTCGATTTCCCATTTCCTTGCTGCTGCCTCGGACAACGCGTCTCCCGGCTCGACTTCCGGCTTCAGTTTTTCGCCGTTCACAAATCCCCACGCGTCATTCTTTATCAAGATCGCTTGCATCTGGATTTGCCACGTATCGAAATTCTCTTTCGTGAGAAGTTCGATTCGCACGGGATTCGACGCTGTCATATTTTCCGTTCACGGCACAACAGGGGACAACGCGACGCACTAGTCTCGACCGATCGCTTACCACGCACGTATTTATTGGTTTTTATGATTGTAATTGTTTCCGTATACCTGGGCCCATAACCTGTTGGGGAGGCAACGTGGATCGACACAAAAAGCACGCGTGTAAGAAGAACAATGAATATATTTAATTAGTACAAAGGCTTGGTGACAAGGCGTTCGTTGTTCGGCAGCACAAAAGCATGACGCAACAAGACTGAGAGAAAGGAAAAAGAAAGTGGGCGCGGCAAGCGGGAGAGTGCTGCCGCGACGCCTCAGTGCCGGCCCGCAGGCCCGGTCGTACTTCGGTGGCGACATCCCTCGTGCCACGTTTGAACGTCCGGAATTGAATTGCACGCGACACCTTGGTGTGAGCGAGCTTCAATAATATCCGGATAGGAAACGTATTCAAAAAGTCGTATAGGTGTTGTGAACAAGTCTCCAACTCGCAGTTGATAAACAAATAACAATACCTATAGGACTTATTGAATGGGCTTCTGATACGGAAAACTTGCCAAATATCGTAGTACCGGACAAATAATACCGGACAAAAATGGTTGTTCATATGTTACAAAATTTGAAACTTGAATGAACACAGAAATTGTAAAACATTTAAACGCCAAAGAGCGAATTAATAAATAATTGTTTGCATTGTTTTTGTAAAATCATTGGATATTAACTCTACTAATCATTAAACTTAGTCAGAGCGATTGTACATTAATACCATAAGATAGTTTGATTACATTTATTTTATGATAGAAATAAGGTTTGCGAAAAATATATATTTATTCTAGAAATTTTGACAAACTTTTTCCAATGAGATTGAAAAAATATTTCGAAGTCGGCAGAAATAGTTGTCAAATTAATTGAAGTTTAAAAAAAAAGTGCCGAACTTTGAAAAAATAACGATTTGGTTTATTAAAAAAAAAACCTACTATTATTTTATAGAATCAATCATAATTAATTTTTTGTGCATTTTTTCAAAAAGGTAATTCAAAAACAAAAATAAAAAAAGCACCCAAAGGTCAATATTAAAAAAGTTATAGCTATTTGAAAATAAAAAAGCTATTTTTTCTAATTCATAAATTTTTTTGGGTTGGATAATAAAAATTGAACAAATTTTCAAAAGTATCTTTCTAGTACGGTAACGCGTCGCGAATCTTTCGATTCGAAGTTTGATTTCGTTGACTCGAGTAACACGACGACACGATGCACAATGCCGTTGTGCTCCAAATTGATATCACACAACTGTTTACGCATAAAGAAAAAATGTTTGGGATTTCGAAAATAATAAATTGTGACGTTGTGTCCTTTACCTCTCGCTCCTCTTCGGCGAGTCAACTGGGCGGTTGACGGGTGGACGGCGGGAAGGGAGGGGGGTAAACTCAAGAGCTTACGGCAAAAGAAAGTAAATAATTTAGTTTAATAATCAGTAATATCAAACAGAAAAAAAAGAAACAAGAAATAAAAGAAAGAGTACGGAGAATTAACAACGGCTAAGATTACAGAATAATAGAAGAAAAGAAAAGACTGGGCGCCAGCTACTTCTACGGCGTAGCACCCCATTACTAATTCCCTATTACTAATACTACTAATAAATCCCTATTACTAATAATAATCCCCCAATTATTACTACTAATAAATTCCCATTACTAATATTACTAATAAATCTCTACTAATAAATCCCTATTAATAAATCCTAATAATTCCCTATTACTAATTTTATTAAAAAATATAAATTTTTGGTGAAATATAATTTATATAAAATATAATTTTTAAAATAAGTGAAAATTTTTTTATTAATAAATAAACTAGAATTAGATACTCTATTATATTAATTATAAAATTATTAAAATTAAGGGATTAATTGTATAAATCATTAAACTTAAAAAATTTGGCGGTATTTTAATCTATTTAGAGGAATTTTTTAATATTATTAGTAATAATTGGGGGATTATTATTAGTAATAGGGATTTATTAATGGGGGATTATTATTAGTAATAGGGATTTATTAATGGGGACTTGCGGCAGCTCTGGCTGATGGGAACGGATCACGGGGGAGCCCGGGGGAGGGATACCGGTGAGACTCTCGATAGGCCGTGGCTTACACCGTCCAGGGCTTCTTATTATTATTGCCTCGGCACGATATTCGAGAATATCCTCGGGGAGAGTTCCTTAAGGCTAAATTGCTATCCTTAAAACTAAATTCTTATTTCTCTACGTATCTCTATGTTATCAATTATATTTAGCGGATTCTCCGTAGCGAGCGGCGGGACTTGAGCTAGGCTGGGGCGAACCGTAACGTACCACGTTATAACTCCCCCCCACTTAGTCGAAGGTTCGTCTCTTGATGACCTGAGCACATTCACACTGGGGTTCCGGGGGAATAGCGGGGGTTCGGGGAGAAGAAGTACTGATGGGACTGAAATGAATAATATTGCTGCCTGTTGTGCACTGGATTATATATTTCCCGCGGTGCATCCCGGGCTATTTGGCCCGCTCAACGATTATAAAAATAAAATTATCATCTGCTCTCCATGTCTTGGTGCAGGCGGATACAGCAAAGAGAAAATAATAAAAAAAATAGAACTGAAAATGAATATAATTATCTCCTAGAGGTCCCTTGGTGGCAAGTAATCGAACAGAAACGAGGGGGTCAGGAAAGTGATACAATAGAAGAAAAAAAAAAAAAGAACGAGAAAGTCGTACTCGAGGATCCTTTTACCAAAATGTTTATTATCACAATAGATCTGATTATTATTATTATTAAATTTTTTGTTTTTTTTTTTTTTTTTTCGTTGGGGCTTTTCGCTTGATCTATCGGGGTGGTCGAGGGCGATCTTCGAGGCGATTCGGGCACCTGGGCGACTTGTGGTCTGACCTTTCACAGGTCCAGCACCGAGACGGGTATCGCCTATATTCTTCTTGGGGGTTCGTGGCATCGGGACGAGTTACAGGGAATGACATGAGGGCTGGGATGGCGGGTTTGGGGGTTCTAGATATGGAGGAGGGAGGGGCACAGGCTTGCTTTTTAGTCTGGGGGGTTGGGGCTGAGATTTCCAGGGACATCAGGGAGGGAGGGGTACGGTCGGTGTTCGGCGGGGGCGTCGGGGTTGCGTAGATGTTCGGGCGGTGTGGGGAGATGGGAGAGGGGAAAGGGAGGCGATGGGACGCGTTGTTCGGGTTTTGGGGATTATTTCGGCTTGGGGGAGGGGGTCTCGGCGGGCATCGGTGAGGATAGCGGGACCAAGACGGAGTGGCGACACTGCTGCAGGGGTGCGGAGGGGGTCGATTGGGTTTTTCGGTGACGCGGGAAGGTAGGCGCGTGGGAAAGGGAGCCAAGGGGGAAAATTGGTCGGGATTTGGGGATGGCTCCGGTACTGGAAGGGAGGAGGGGTTTATCGAGGGGGTGGTTGTCGGGAGTTTCGGGGGGCGGGAGAGGGTGAGGACATGGTCAAGGAGGCTGACGGGAAGTATGATGCGAACTTGGGGGGTAATTTTCTGGTTCGCTGAGGTTGGCGGGGAGGTATGGGAGTCAGCGGGGGTCAGGCGGAGGTCGTAGCGTCCTTCCGGCGCTTCGGTCGCTGGCGATTGCAGGCGTGGCGGGGACAGTCGGAATTGAGGCGGATGGGTCCAGGTCTGCAGGACTTAGTGTTCCTCCACTGGGGGCAGGTACGTCAGCTGTTCCCACCGGGCTCTCGTGGTGCGAACTCCGCCGCGTCCTGGTTTGTATCCCTTCCACGAAAGTCTCTCCATCCTGCAAAGATTGGTTTAAGGGCGTTAGGAGTCGGCAGGGGGGTACTGGCTGGGCCCGGGGTAGTGGGTGTCGGGGGGGGGGGGCATTAAGGGGGGGATTTTCGAAATATCTGGGGAGGGGGGGGGTCATAGGGCTTTAAATCCTTGCTATGGACTTTCGGGCGGGTCGTTTTGGAGGGTATGATTAATTCGTAAACTACCGGGGACAATTTTTTTGCTATCTCATAGGGTCCACGATATTTCGACGCGAGCTTCGCGGCGAAATTCTGCGCTCCGGACGATAATACGCGATTTCTTCTCAGGACCAGGTTTCCTACCGCGTACTCTTTTTCAGATTTTCCCCGGTTATAATAACTGGCTTGCCGCCTCGCGGCCAATGACAAATTTTTTCGTACCCAGTCGTGGATGAAGGGGAGACGGGTCATTCTGTCCTTCCATATCGCTGGGTCTGTCCGGTCTACAATATTCGGGGGAGGGGGTCTCGTTTCGAATACTCTTGGCGGGGCGAGGGTTTCGTCCAAAGTTAAGGAATGCGGGGGTCATCTGGGTGGAGGCTTGTACGGCAGTATGAAGGGCAAAACACAACTCGGGGAGGTGAAGATCCCATGTGTGGTGATCATCCCCTATATACGAGATCATTATGGTCTTCAGGGTCCGGTTAACTCGTTCGACGGGGTTGGCTTGGGCATGGCAGGGTGGAATGGTGGTCTGTCGAATACCGTAGTGGGATAATAGGGTCGTCACGTGTCGGTATACAAATTCGGTTCCAATGTCGGTAAGGAGAAACGGTGGACATCCCCAACGGTTTAAAATTAATTTCTCCAGGGCGTCGACAATGGCGGGTCCGGTTGCAGATTTTAAGGGCTGGGCTTCTATATATTTGGTGAATAAATCTTGGAACACGGCCACGTACCGGTTGCGATTTTTGGGAAACCTTGTTAAGCTGGCAAACGGGGCATCGGCGTACAAACTGGGCGACATCTTGGAAAATTCCGGGCCAGGCAAAATCTTGTGTGAGGCGGTGATAGGTTTTATCTATCCCCAAATGGGCGGACTGGGGGTTATTATGGGCGTTCTGGAGGGCCTGTTGTCGGGCGTCACGGGGTAAGACGAGTTTCCAAGAGTCGAGGTCTACTAGGGTAGGGTCTATCACAGGATGGGGTCGATGATGGTATAAACGTCCGTCCTCGTGTTTCCAATCAGGGTATTTTGAGGGAAATTGGGTTACATTTTTAATCTATTCAAGGTGCCAAGGGTCTGACGAGGCCTGTATGGTGGCTAGGGCTTCTTGTGTTCCTTCGAACATGCGCGAGAGGGCGTCGGTGACTACATTTAGGGCTCCCTTGCGATGGACTATTTTCATGTCAAGTCCTTGCATGGCCAATGCCCACCTCGCAAGTCTTCCTGAGGGGTCACGAAGGTTCCTCAGCCAGCGTACACTGCTGTGGTCTGTAATGACCTTGAAGGAAGTGCACTCTAAATATGGCCGTAATTTTTTTGCGACGCACAAAACGGCTAGCCACTCCTTCTCGGTCACGCTGAATTTTTTTTCGGCCCGGGAAAGGACTCTGCTGCAGAATATAATGGGGTGCTCTTCGCCGTGGGATTCTTGGGTGAGGACTGCTCCGATGGTTACGTCACTTGTGTCAGTGTGGACAGTAAAGGGCTTGGCGAAGTCAGGTCGGGCAAGTACGAGCTCGGGTTAGGGCTTTCCTCAACGCATCGAATGCTACGCTCTGCTCCTCTCCCCAGTGCCGCGGCGCATTTTTCTCCAAAATTCGCACTAGGGGGATTTTATGAGTCGAAATGTCGCCTAAGAAGCGAGCGTACCAGCCGATCATTCCGAGGAATCGACGCAGTTGTTTGAGGGTTTGGGGGGCGGGGTAGTTAAGGATCGGGGCTATCTTGTCTGGGTCCGTTTTTAATCCGTCCTTGTTAATAACGTAACCCAGGTACTTCATCTCCTGGCAGAAAAACGAGCTCTTGTCTCGATTTATTTCTAGCCCGGCCTTCCCGAGAGCGGTCAGTACGAGGGTTAAATATTTGAACTGTTCGTCCGCTGTCTCGGTCGCAATAATAACGTCGTCGCGGTAGGCGAAAACATGGGTGTCCCACTCGGGTCGGATTAGACGGTCCATCAGTCTCCGAAAGGTCGCGGGGGCGTTCGTCAGTTCAAAGGGCATCCGGGTAAATTGAAGCAGTCCCCTTCCAGGGAGGGCGAAGGCGGTGATGGGTAGACTTTTCGGGTCTAGCGGGACTTGGAAGTAGGCCTGGCTTAAATCTAATTTGGAAATATGTCGGGCTCGTCGAAGTCCGTCGAGTATTCGGTCCAGGTTGGGAAGGGGGTAAGCATCCTTACGAGTGACTTTATTGACGTCTCAGTAGTCAATGCAAAATCGGTGCTTACCTTTGGGCTTCGGGACAATCACGGGGTTACTGAGCCAGCCACTATCGGAGGGTTCTATTATTTTCTCGCTGAGCATTTTGTCGACCTCAGCTTGGGCGATTTTTAGGAGGAAAGGGGAGATGGTTCGGGGGCGTTGGCGGATCGGGAGGTGGCCATCAACGTCAATGGTATGGGGGACGAGGGAGGTACAACTTAAAGCTCCGTCGGTGGGAGGTTTTACCACACGGTCTAACAATATCTTCAATTGGTCCTCTGTGTCTAGAGTGACCTCTATTAGACCAGCGAATTCGGGGTAAACAATTACGGAAGCGGGGAAAGCGCCAGTCTGGGTAAATTTTCGGGGAGCTCCTGTGGGAGTACGCCACGTGTCGTTCAGGTGGTTTACTTGCAACCCTAATAGTTTGCAAAAATCTCTCCCTAGAATCGCGTCGTATCCCAAGGATGCTATGCGCAAGTCTAGGGGCCAAATTTTACCCTCGATTTCGAATATGAGTCGGGTGTCTCCCACCAAGGAAACGATCGCGTCGTTAGCTACGCGGACTCCCCCCTTGACGAGTCTTATTTCCGCCCCCAGTGACTCAGCCAGGGACACTCCTAAAAACGAGCGGGTGGCTCCTGATTCAACCAGGGCTTTTACGGGTCGACCAAAAATATTTAGGGAGAGGTAGTGACGGTTATCTTCGAGATAATCGTCTTCTACCGTCTCGGAGCTCACTAGGCTCATTGGTCGGGGTCTGCTGGGGTCTGAAAGGTCGACCAAAAATATTTAGGGAGAGGTAGTGACGGTTATCTTCGAGATAATCGTCTTCTACCGTCTCGGAGCTCACTAGGCTCATTGGTCGGGGTCTGCTGGGGTCTGAAAGGGGGCAAAGATTTGAGGGAAGGGGGTTTATGCGAGCGGGGGAGGCCTTGTGTACTGACCTCCCCCCGGGAGGTTTCCCTCTCGGGCGTGGCGACACCTCGGACATGAGTTGACGTCGTGTCCGGCTAACCCGCAAACTCGACAAAAATTTCCGCGAGGTTGGGGGCACTCGCGGTACACGTGACCTTGCTGCCTACAATTGTAGCAGCGGACCGTGGTGGACGTGCGTCGAGAGGCTACTGAATGACCTTGGGTGGTGAGGGTGGTCGGGGGGGGGGGGGTGGTCCGAACGGCCATTAGGGGTTGGAGAGGCGGTTCGGGCGTGGCAGGGTGGGCGGGACCAGAAGTGGGTCTAACAGGGTCTATAGGTCGCGTCGAGTTAGAAAAAGCAGGGTTTACCGCTGCGACGTTCGCCCCGTGGGATCTCCCGCGGGAACCGGACTGGGCGGGGGTCAAGGGAGGTCGGTACATGCGTCGGCGTTCCTGAATGGCTTCAGCGTTCCGGCACTGCAGCTGGAAATCCAGGAAATTATTTATCTTCGCCCTTCGGAGATGGACGGCCAGGTCGGGGTGAAGGTTGTTGAAACAGAGGTCCTCATTTTGGTGATATATTCGCCGCTGGGTTCTCCAGGGCCTTGGGTACGTAGTTCGACCTCGCGACGCAGCCTGTCCTGCAGGTCGCGATGGCCGAAACGTGCGCGGAAATGATACACGAATTCCTCATGGGTATTCCATGCCCGGACATACCCGGTACCATATGAGGGCCTCGTGGGTGAAGGATTCGGGGAGTACACGGAGGAGTTCCCCCTCTGTGTACTCTCGGCTTGTGCAATATTCATACAGCCGCTGCAGATACTTCTCGCCGTCGTCGGGGGGGCGTCTCGCGAATGTGGGCCCGAATCGGCGGAAGTGATCCACTGCAGCGGTGTCACGGGCGAGAAAACGGGTAAAGTACGCGGGGGTACTGTTGTACTGGGGTACTGTTGTACTGGGGTAAAGTACGCGGGGGGACATTAAATGTGTCCTCGATAAAGGCTTGGGGCTGAGATCTCGGTGGGGGAGGGGCAAGGGGGACCAGGGGGGCGCTGGTGGGGATATAGGACGGGGGGGGGGCGATGGGTTATACTTGGGGGTGCGACTTCGGGTGCGAAAGTCACTACAGGGGCGGGGGTAGGGATCAGGGGAGTGTAGTGAGGCTGGGGTTCGTCAGGCTGTGAGAGTAGGTCGTCTGTGTCGTTGAAGGTCACCGGGTCCTGGTACAGTCCGAACGTTTGCCCGGTGCACAACGGTTGCGGGGCGGGAGCGAGCTCACAGTGTGTCGAATGAGCGGACAACGCTTGCGACGCATTTAATTCAATCCGGGCGAGACGCGAGCGTCTCGTCCACCTCGGGAGCGCGTAACGCGGAAATTAGCGTGACAGGGAGGGCTAATCCGCGCTCGTCTTCAACGGGATCCCACTCGACCCTGACCCCTTTGAAGCGGCGGCGAATCTCGTACCGCCAATATCTGTCGACAAGGTCGTCGACGGACCCGCTGGTATTTAACGCGGCATGGTCACATATCTTTACTAGGTCTACTGCATTCGGGAGGTGGTGGAGGTCATTTTTCATTTCTTTAATTTCCCGTAGGAGTTCGGGAGCCGGGTTCGCGGAAGGGCGGGTGATAAGGGTTGGCGGGGGCGTGGAGGATCGGGTCTGCGCGGGGTGGGGTCCGGCCATGGTAATGCTAGGGGTCGTAGTCGTGACTCCCTCCGCGGTGGTGATGAGGCTATCAGTGACCGGATTTTCCATTTCGTTGATCTTATTTTTTTATTTTTTTATTTTTTAATTACCTCTCTGACGAGATTATTTTTATTTTCCGATCGGCAGACCGGCAGACAAAATAAAAAAAAAGGGTTGAGGAGTTGCGAAATAAATGGGAGATACGGCGCCGAAATGACGAGGTAATAGAGAAAAAAAAAAAACTCGGGCGCGAGCACTACAAACAAGGAAGCACGGCGGTACTCTACACGAGCGTCTTATTTAGCGGCTTATCGTCGAGGGCGAGGGGTGGGTAGAGGGGGGCTACCTACTTGCCAACACGGGCTCTGTGAGCGTCGGCTTCCGTGGTACAGCAGCTCGCTAAGGTAAACAACTCGGGCGGCTACAAAGGGAAGGGCGGGAGGTAACCAGAATATTCAGTGCCGAGGCGAGCACTATTACTAAGCGTTCAAGAGAGAAGATCGAATTATTCTCTTGGAAGAGAGTTGAAATAGATTTTTGTCCTCTCTCTTGAAGTTACGGGCCCCACGTTGGGCGCCAAATTTTGTGACGTCTCCTTTACCTCTCGCTCCTCTTGGGCGAGTCAACTGGGCGGCTGAGGGGGGACGATGGGAAGGGAGACCCGGGGGGGGGGGGATAAATTAAAGAGTTTACGGCAAAAGAAAGTAAATAATTTAGTTTAATAATCAGCAATACCAAACAGAAATAAAAAAAAGAGTACGGAGAATTAACAACGGCCTGTATTACAGAATAATCGAAGAAAAGAAAAGACTGAGCGCCAGCTACTTCTTCGGCGTAACACCGCGACGAGGGGGAAGGGAGGTGGGACGGGAGGCACAAAGCCGGACTGTGGAGACTGCCGAAAGTGTTGACAAACACTTGCGGCAGCTCTGGGTGATGGGAAGGGATCGCGGGGTAGCCCGGGGAGGGATACCGGTGAGACTCTCGATAGGCCGTGGCGTACACCGTCCAGGGCTTCTTATTATTATTGCCTCGGCACGATATTCGAGAATATTCTCGAATATCCTAGTCGGGCTGATCTCTCAAAATGGTCCGAAGGGGCGGGGGGGGCGAGGGGGAAGAACTCTGACTTCGAGGCGAGGGGAAGAACGGGCGACGGGAAAAGGGGGCTCTGTACCACGGAATTTTACGGAATACCGTCGCCCACTCGCAATTATTCGCGGCTGTATTTGTCGCTCTCGGGGCGACCGAAAAATAATTCTAAGACTAATAACTCATACCTAGGCAACTAGACGGGGGGGTAAAGAATGGATGCAGAGTACTTACTCGTGACGGGGGGAGGTAATCCTTAATAGTAATCCTCGTGGGCACTCAGTTTTACCCACACACACACACACCTCACGGCACAATCCGCCGAGGGTCAAAATCTCTTTCTTATGCTGCCCGCAGGCCACACACTGCGGATGTTCCTTCGCTAAAATGCCCGTAGACCACACACAATACAATATTCGTCGCTTTTCGCCTTCAGACAATTGCTCGTAACGCATGCCGTAGCTCAAGTGAAGAGCCCGTCTTCACTGCTCCTTCGCGGCACTTTGGGGCTGTCTTCGGGGGGCTGCTTCCGGGTCAGCGATTGGCGGGTGGTCCTCGGGTGACGGCGATTAGGATATTTATTGGCTGGACTTCCCGCCGAATTTCCCTCGCGCTGTGTCGATCCTCGTGCGTCTCCCCGCGTGTTGTCACGATTCTCCTGGTGGA
The DNA here is from genome assembly GCA_963978505.1 of Listrodromus nycthemerus. Taxonomy (NCBI): domain Eukaryota; kingdom Metazoa; phylum Arthropoda; class Insecta; order Hymenoptera; family Ichneumonidae; genus Listrodromus; species Listrodromus nycthemerus. The sequence continues at coordinate 13,593,249 of OZ021680.1, read as the reverse complement.
CGAGACGGGGGTGCTGACCGGGGGGAGTACGGTGAGGACGGCCGGTGTTGCTGTAGCGCGAGGAGTCGGGCGGGAAGGAGGGTTCCCATAGCGTCGCTCGGTACACATGGAATGGGTGTGTGTGTACCGAGACTTTCTGGGGTGTGTCGGGGCTTCTCGTGCGCGGTCTCCGTGGGGTCTTCTCTCTTCGTTTCTCGCTCCTGTGGTCTTCGGTCTTCTCTCTTCGTTTCCTGCTCCTGTGGTCTTCGGTCTTCTTGGACGGATGGACGGGGGGGGGGGGGGGGGATTTCGGGGACGGGTCCTTAATGCTAAATTGCTATCCTTGAAACTAAATTCTTATTTTCCTACTTATCTCTATGTTATCAATTATATTTAGCGGAATCTCCGTAGCGAGCGGCAGGACTTGAGCTAGGCTGGGGGCGAACCGTCACGTACCACGTTACAAAATATATATAAAAACTTTCAACAAATACAAAAACACACTCAAAATATAACGACAGAGAAATTGAACGGTTGTTATTTAGAATTTTGGTGGCGAGCAGCTGGCTGTGTCTGCCGCACAAGTTAACTCTAGACCTTTGCCAGCAGCTAGTTGTGTCTGCGGCGCGAGTTGACTGACTTCTTCTGAGAATCTAAAAAATGGTTTTAAAATGAAAATGTCATTTCCAGTTTGCTCTGGCGGGGCAATCTAACATCTGATTGGGTCCCCATTTTGCCAATAACCAAGTTAATATTTTTTTGTTGACGTGGACGGGCTCCTCCAAGGTACGTCCTTTTTTAAATTAGGAAAAACCTAATTATTGCGTAAAACGCATGCCTTTAGAAAAGAGTAAAAATGCGCGGGGCTCAGAACAACAATAAAACATTTAGTGACCATCCTCGAGCGCAGGTAATAAAACATCCGGCGGCCCGTACTTAATTTTGTACCTCGTCGGTAAGCCTGGACGAGAGAGAATAAAACCTATTTCGTCGTATTATTTTATTGTTATGAGTACATGAGTAAGCGTATAGCTAAAAAACTCGAGCGTCTCATGCGACGCACCACTTTCAAAGAATACAAAATAATGGAAAAGTTTCAGCTAAATCTAATGGGGTTGGGTTCAAAAGTGGTCGATTTGGCCATATGTATTATTCATTTAATGTATTTTTTTTCTTTGGATAAAATATATATTTAATTCGTTACTATATTTTGTCACAACAAAAAAGTATTATTCCATTTTTTATTTCCGTTTTTTTGTTTTAGGTGGTAATCGGATACATGATACATTATCTAATTGACACGTTTTTATTTTAAACTTTGAATTGTACAGACCTGGTCTTTATTACTCAAAGTCATCGTCCAATATGCATTGTCTAATATACAATTTATTCATTACTGTTAAATTAGTATACGCCATAAGGACATATAACGATTGTTTAGGAATCTGCGAAAATGTATGGAAGTCGTATCTGACAGATTTGCTCCTGATGGCCCTTTAAGCCCACGTTCGGTGACAACAGCACTGTTACTTGAGTCACTTTCCACGCCCGATATCGAATCAATCAGGTTCTCAACAACTAACGCAAATGCGTTGAGGACCGATGTAACTCTATAATGAAGACTAACGGATGGCAACTCCCAGGGCATCTGTTGCCTAGTCCGTGAATCAGCGACTTCCATAATTAACATCTAGCATCAATTGAGTGAGGAGAGATGCTTACTAAATCTTAAAATGTTGAATATCCTGATAAGTTAATATCTTAAGAAGTTATTGCGCATACAGCTATAGGCAAAGAAAATTATTTACTTAGATGAAGTAATTCTTTTAGGTGTATATGAATAAATTTTGTTTTAGACGAATAAAAAATATTTAATTTTAATAATCGGCGTTCTATTGCATTGATTTATTTATATACAATAAATAATTTCTCCGGACGCAATGACTCGGATCATCGCGTTATACGAATAAAGATGAATGTAGTGGAACTTCATGTGAGCTGCATGTGTTATATCGTACTAATGATTCTTCGTCGTTTTTTTGTTGCAGCCCAGATTCCAGATCTAAAGCGATACCCGTGAAATATCTATCGACGCTGCATCAGAGTTCATTTGCCGGTACTCCGAAAAAGGAAAACAGCTGGTGATTTGGCGGAAGGGCAACGCGTTGTCCAGGAAACCGCGGTTTTACATAGCTCCTAATTGACAGGGTAAAATAAGAGAGTAGGATGCCGCAAGGGTAAGCACCACGATCCGTATGGGGCTAAGGGAAAGCACAGAAGAAGAGCGAAGAGTAAAAAGGAGATTCGCGCAACTTTAAAATTTACGAGTTCGGGCCAACGGTGCGGGTTCTCGCTACGAAGCGGAAACGGCCGGGTAAAAAGAGAGATTTCTGGTTGCCCTGAGAGAGAAAGCGTAGCGACGATCACCCCTCGCTCCAGCTCTTACTGTTAAGAATGGCCTCTCAGAGAAACGGACTGCCGACCGAGAACCACGAGAGCGGAAGTTGCCAGTGCCGTCCACCTCGTTGCAACAAAAATTGATTTTTATTCGCTGTACAGTTATACTATAACATTAAAGCAATACGAAGAGAGAACGGTAGCAAAAGAATCCAGTCGAATAGCCAAACTCTAACGAGGAAACTCTAATAAACCTGCCGTAAATAACACAACACATGTTATTTACAAAACGTAGCTTCTTGTTGCAAAAAAATCTATTTGAAATATCATTGGGATATTCGATAAAAATATCGTGCTCTCGCGGTGACGCGGTGCCTGAAGGAAATCATTCCCATCTTATTAATTTTATTTGGGGATTGGAGACGGCAAAAGATTATTGCGGAAAGGTGTGCTGTCATTTTGTGACTGCGCGAGAAACTCTCCACTCCGACGATATTAACTAATTTCACTCAAATGGGTTAACCAAAGAATACGAGATGTGCAACGATTCGGTTCTTCGCTCTTTGAAAAATGGGTTGCGTCATTGTAAAACGAGGAACTCGACAGCTTCAACACGGTGGTCTATCGCGGTGTTTCACCGAGGACCGAAAAAAATGTTTAGAGTTGATGAACTCTAGCAGTCGGTCGCCGCGTAGAAATATATCATTGCCGGTCTATTTTACTCATGTCTCTCGATCGACATTGTAAACAGGTGAGAATTGGTGCTACGATTAATCATTTGAATCCGGTGTCGAGTATCTGGAACAAGGAAGACATTTGATAAACCGTGAGGTAGTGTACATTTTTTTCAAATCACGTCATTTTTTGTTGTACTTCGAAAGCATTTTTCCCTCAATTAGCTGTTTCAATGTCCATGGAGTCGATTCCGAGTGTGGGGACTTCAGAGCAATCGGTCGAAAACGATCCGGTGATTGCACAAGCTCACGACTTATTGGATTCGTCTATGAAGAAGAGGCTTTTGGGTCGCCGAACTCAATTGGCAATACATAACAGCATTGCGCCTCTTTCGTGCATCGATACTCCATTTTCTCATAATCAAATCGTGATCATCTGTAATCCGCTTCGGCAGGATTACATTTGCAGTTTATAAAATAGATCATTCGCGTTTACCAGTGCGACGTTATTCAACGCTCATAGAGTTCATCGTTCAAGGATCTTAGATCAACTACGTTCGGGTACAGAAGTTGCAGTTCGCGAGTTTTTCTCAACTTACATCGGCAAAAAAGAAAAAAAGATATGAAGATACCCAGTGGCGAGGCCAGTGTCCCTCTACTCGGGTCTGTGGGACCCCGTTGTGTCGTCAAACAGGCTACGGTCAAGCGATGCGTTGCAGCGCTTCTTCTCGTCTCCATTGCCAGTATATTCTACTATACTCACTACATTATAAGCAGTCCGCTGTCCAGGTGAGATTATTTTTATATTTCAAAAGTAAATTCTGATAGCGAATAACGCTGTATTACATTTACATTTTTTTTATCTTTCGAAAAATTTGTGACTTTTTATCCGACACGAGTTTCTGCAGCAGATTATAATGCCAGGAGTAAACGGTTTACAGATGTATTATCAGCCGTGTAAGAGACGTTCAAAATAAGCTCATAATGAGGCTCGGCGACAAATTTCATTTTTCAAATTGCCTCAATAAATTGGGCGATCAATTTTATCATGACAACACTTTGCCTTCATTTTTCATAATAAGCATGGCTTCGTTATGAGGTGGCCAGAAACTGTGAATGAATTTTCTCATAGACGACATATATGTACATTGTGACGCGGTGCGTCACATGTCCCCCGCCAACATGGCTCGGAGACCCACCACTCTTCTAGAAGTTAAATTAGGATTAGCAGTGTGCGCCGAATTTGTTTTTTTTTTTTCAATTAAACCTTTCCGCGATTTTTTCTTACCCCCTACGCCCATCGTCCCCTTACATACTCGACCATTCCGAAACAGACCTCCCAGAAGATCCTAGAGAAGTCGAAGACCGTCGTGGAAAATTGAGAAAGACCCTGCCGACTTCCGGAATATGAAGTCCTGGTTCACACCGTAAGACCCGGCGATCCCCTCTCGGCTCGACACCTTCAGCATAAACCAAGAGAGGTGAGTCGCGTGACGACTCCTTGCATTACCCCCCGGTTAGCATCCTCCGAATCGTCAAATGGAGCGGTATGCTAATCCGCTGCGAGGAGCCACAACCTCCTGACGAGAAAGAAAAAAGCCAGCGATCGACGGGAAACATCGGAGAAATTTGTAATCGAGCTTGACACGTGTGAAGGTTGAGTGAGTAGTGAATAAGTTGTTTCCTATTTAGCCCCCCGGCCATGATTTTCTCCGCTTCTCTGCGTGCGCTGGCATTTTTATTGTTCTCCAAGTGAGCGTGACGGGTGGTAATCGTGGATTTTTTGTCGTGCGTTTTCGTAGTACTTTTCCCCTGTCCTCAAGACATATTTTTCACAAGCGCCGAGGTAATGTACCACACAGCCCTAGACAGTGCCCTCAGCCTGAGAAGTCTCATCCCTCTCTTCTCCCCTTCCCTAGCTAACCGCCTGCCGCGTAAATCAATTGTTTTTTTCTCTATTGTTTAAAGTACGGTGCTACGCCGAATAAGTACCCAGCGCCCAACCTTGATTTTTTCTTAATTCGTTTGTTTAATTTTAAAGAATTTGTGTAGAACTTTGAACCCCCCCGTCCCCGCTCCCCGCCGATCAACCTCCCCCCGCATTTGTCCCTAAATTTTCCACGAGACATTACTGAGAATATTATTGTTTTTTTGTTGCATGATCGCATCGTTTTGAAGTTTGAACGACTAGCTACTATTATTATTGGTCTCATCTCGATCTTTTTTCAACATTCAACATACCAGTGAGGTCGCTGAAGCGATTTTTATTATTTTGCGTTTTATTTTATTTAGCTCCGTCTTAGATATTATTATTATTGCGATGCAAGTAATTTATCCTTAATTTCACATTCCGTTCAATTTCCTTCCTTTCATTCTCGGGTTCATCATTTTTGCTAGGCCTCGAGGATTCAACGCACCAGAACCGGCGTTGAATACAGATCTTTCAATTCGGGGTACCAGTACCCACGTCGAATCAGCACATTTGCGGTTTTCTCATCAAGTTATTCTCTTCCGAATTATTATTGTGAATATTTGTTCTCTACGGCCCTTTAGGTTTTGTGTAACACCAGCATCGAAAGTTTTTATTGGATTCATTATTATTATCTAAGCAAAACACGAGTATCTTACTTCGCCCTTTACCTCACCTGAAATTCCCCGGATCGCCCCAACTTCAACAAGAAAAGACAACCCCGGTGCCCCGCCGTTTCCGTACAGCCTGGCACCCACCGCGCCGATACCGATTCAAAGACCGAACTAAATCAATGTTTCAATCTCATTGCAACTTTCGAAAAAATGATCAGAAACAGTATAACCAGGAATTCGGTTTCATTACACCATCGGACGTTGAATGAAGGATAGAAAAAAGTTATTTCCAGATGCATAATGAATTCCCCGTATCGTAACCCGATATCTTTAATATTCTCACAAAAACTTTTATTACGGGTTACCGGACAAAATCAGGAAAAAAAATAAACGCGAGCGTGCTAACTCGTCGTTCACGTTGTACCTGGGTTCTGCACGTAGCTATCGATACCCCTATCTGCACCGAAGTTTACTACCTTGATCAACCTATGTATAAACTGGTCTACGTATACGTTACATACTGGTAAAACTCACGCAACACTCGCATCGATCACCGTATCCGAATTCGTTCATCGCGATTGCGGTCCCTCGGTTATCGGTGTTCAACTTGTTTTCTACTTTAGTCGTATTCAACTCAATAAAAAAAGAGTGAAGCGGACCAGATGTAATAGATGAAACCGGTGTTAATGTGTAGGCAAATGTTTCTCCGACTGAACATTTTTTGCATGTAAAAAAGAAAATCCATTATACGAATACAGGTATGGAAAGTTGGCTGTGTATATAGCAATCCAGCGTGGTCAGAATTCTACACGGTAGATATAATGGCTTTCTCACTCGGGTACCAGCATCAAGATAAGCAAACAGAACTCGTTGGCTGGGCCGTCGTACGCGTATTCTCTTGCGGTTACTATAGCTTGCTCACTGGACTACTGCATTGCTCTAGCCTCAAAATGTTCGCTGCCCGGAGGGGGTACCTATAGTCGACTTTTAGTTAATAAACTAGCGAATCGAGGGACGCGGGTCACTTAGGGTAACGAGTTAGTTGAGCGTACGTCTGTAGCTTGCTCGCTCGGAAACTGCGCACCGTAACCAAACCGACACCATCACGACTGACTGTGCTATACGCACAGCGTCCGTTGTATGTAAAGTTAGTTTCTCGAGGCTCCTGTTCTTCAAAAGCGTGTGACGAAGAGGGATAGAGAGAGCGAGAGATGCGAAGCACAAGGACGAGCTAAGTCAAACTGAGAATTCGTGCGGTACTATTTCCCGCTCTGTCTGTGTTTCTATTCTCATGAGTAAATTCAACTGTGGATGCGCACTTGCAATGTATACAGATATACATAGTTTACTGCGTCAGTCTATGAAATGCTAACTATAAATGTTATTTGATGATTCCGGATTATGCGCGCATCATAAAATATACTGGTCTATTCTGTCATAGTTACGAAATACCCCTGTAATAGAAATACTCATATCAATTGCTAAAACAAACGATGCCCTGTTTTTAATGTTTTATGATTCAATAAATATGGAATAAAATTGTAATTATAATCAAGTTGTTGTCGAGTTGTTCGAGTCGAATAAAATTGTTGAAGCTCGAGAATGGTAGCATTTTCAGATTATTGCAAAATATGTGGATGTCTTGCTGTCAGAATCATAGTTTACTGCGTACTCTCTTGAAAATAGTACTGTTTCTTCGGGAGGTATCTTCAGAAAAAGCTGTGACGAGACACCTGTTCCCTAAATTTTACTGTGAATATACCTTACAGAACCTTACTTCACCCCAGTATAAGGAATCTGATTTCCGAGGCATCCCTGAATTTGCGTAATCCATCCAACGGTCGCGCAACAGTATAGTATGCAGACTTATGAAAGGGTAAACTCAAAACAGTGCGCGAATGAAATACAAACAAGAATAGAGTTATTGGGCAAGATGGAACCCTCACTGTAGTGTAGAAATTGAATGTTCAAATTCTGACGGTATCCTCAAAATGCTGAGAACTCGGTGGACCACTTCTTGGCTGAAATATAAAACCAAGTGATAATCTAGTAATGAGATTGAACAAATTTTTTATATTTACTACGACTGACTTATCGATATCGTTCATTAGAAGGACGATGTGAATCTCCAAACAAGTTGTTTACATTTCGGTCTCCATAGATTTATCCATTATAAAATTAATGAATTAATTCTGGTGAGATATGATCGACGTTGTTTTCTATAGTGAGCAATTTTTAGGTTTTTGATTGTAATTGTGATGTCTGGACACGAACATATTCTCCACGTGATAGTTTGTACTTTCTCAGCTACTCATTTCAGTTCATCTGCGCCAATGTAAGGTTGTTGCGGATGTAATGTTGTTCTCCAAAAACATATTATCATGAATTAACATGTGCAAAAATTATCAATCCTTTCCGTATCTCTTCGGCCATAAATAGAGCAGATGACTCATTCGAAATGTAAAATGTTCGCATAGTCCTCCTGGGTAAACTAAATGGCCGTGCCTTCAATTCAACGAGTTATTCCCAATTTTCAGCGAATTCAGTTGCATCATTGATCCAATTTATTAAGCGCAATCCTGTAAAAAAGAAAATGAATCTGTTAATATGGTGGCATTATAGCCGAATTATGACAACATTCTACATTTATAAGCATGCAGTTTTATAGGATAAAAAGTATTTCATTCGAAACTCGGTGGCTCGTAACTTTTCAACAAAAAACTATCCCACATTTTATACTCCAATTCTCGACGTTGATGATGCCATATCATGAGGTGGCTGTATATTTCTCGATCTATATGAATAGCGGCACTCTATAATAATATACGGCAGTTTGGGAAACGGAGTGAAAAAGATGACTTGCGGTTTTCAATCGACGTTTGGGAAAGCCTGTGGTGAGAAGATTTCACGATACCCAGAAACGGTCGCCGTTCTCGTACTCCCGTTGTGCTCCTGAATATCCGAGTAGCTTGTGGACTCAGCGAATTACCGGCAACCTCTGCTCTTAGCGGAGAGGAACGGTGACCCTGAGACCTATTGCTTGTGGCGGTGGCTCAATTAAAGTTAAGATATGTGCCCGACGTATATTTTACTAATGTAAAAAATCTGCTTCGAAAACCGTATATCAAATTTTATGTGTTAAGTTCTTTCGCACGTTGTGTATAAAATGTCGAGTTTTCGGTATCGAACTTTCACTGTGTCCAGCTTTTGATATCGAATTTTCATTGTGTTGTATGTCTTTTCCTTGTATACAGTCTTATGTTATCCACTATCTGCAGCTGTTCGGTTTAAAGTTTTCTGTACAACATTATCTAGCGTAGAATTTGTTTCGCGTACAGTCACTCGGTGCAGAGCTATTTGGGGTACAACTACGTATGCGTTCAGTCTATTGGTACATACCGTTTGTGTTCACCGATTTTCGTATATTCTTGGCAAGTGAACAGTTGGTTTTCATCCTGATATTCCCATTTTAGTCATGCGTATTACGATGTATTAGAAAGTGGGCATGCACGAGTTCTTGTTACACTGTTACAATTATCCGATCACAAGGCGTGGTACAGACTTCACAAAAACAAGTGATACGTGAAAAAAGTGGAAAGCAATTGCCACACAGTAAAATAGGTACACACACTAAAATATTACAATTTTGTGTGTTGAAAGTATTAAAGAAAATACGTATGTTTGCATAACACACGGTAGTCAATAAATGAAAGCAACATAGAGCAAAAGTCATCGCTTTATGTCTATTCTGCTTTCATTGGTTAACAATGTGATGCTTGATGTACACTAGTACAGTCGATAGTCCAGACAGTATTCAGTCTATTCGAGGACGAAAACTTCTAAACACAGTGCACTATGAGGTCTCGGATATCCGCGGATAACATGATGATCAAGATTGTCACGACGCAAACAGTATCGTTTACTTAACAACAATAGGGCCAACAAGTTTTTAACAATTCCCAAAAAAATTGTTCAACAAATAATCAGTCAAACTTTTTATTTGCTATTTCAAAAGGAGTTATTGGTTTTCTAAACGCCATATAAGGTTTTCAAAAATTTTCTTACATTTTTGAATTTTTGTTTTTAAATTATTTTTACACTATAACTATGGATCCGTTGGTCTAATCGTCTGAAGACTTTTTGTGGGTACTGTGGAATCATGAAATGAAAATATGTGTAAAATTCATGCCTCGGAAAAGATTTTTCTAGTTTACGAAAAAAACAATTAAAGAATACGAAAATACTGAAAAATCCATATGAATTGAAAAAAATCAAGGAATTCCTGCGGAAAGGAAGCGTAAAAAGTATTCGGATTTTTGTTAGAGTAAATTACTTCTTTAATAATCTATCGATACATTTTGCACATTATTATTATTATTTGAAATCCAAGGTTTTAATATATTTAATATGAGTCTGTGATTATGATTTGTGATATATCCGAAAGGACGGAAATTTTTATCGAATTAAACTTTTGATCGGGAATGTCTCTGTTGCATCCTCAACAGCTATTGTTGTAATTCGAGTGAATGACATTAGTGGGTTGTCGTTGTGGATAAGTTTTTATGTAATTTACACCCTTTTACCTCTTAGCCGTCGAATGATTCGGGATCTCGACGTCATGAAATATAACGCGCGCATTTCGTATTTGTGCGTGAAGCAAACAGGACAATCCGTGGCTCGCCGAATGCCTTTACGATTTTTTGATACGCGTAATCCGCGAGTTCGAATTTCGTTTCTGGCTGCGATTTTCGCATTTCGTAATCCTTCGCTTCGATATTTTCTTCTGATGCAATATATCCCGCAAAGATCCAAATATCTCTAGCCTTGCACCAATCCCATATTTGTTTCGTTATAGCGCGAAGATTATCAAACCGGCTATCCCACATACGATTTATGTACGCTACCGCGTTGATTTTGTCAATACGAAGGGGCAGGTCGTAATGTTTTTTATGGCTTAAAAAACATTTTAATCCGGAAAATGCGGCTACTAACTCGAGATAATTAATGTAAAATGTCAAATCACCCGTCCTGCAGTGTCCGTTTGCCCGCCTACTTTCGCAAGCCGCTCCCCATCCTGTACTCGAAGCATCGGTAAAAATGTCGAAATCGAATACTGACTCGTTCAGCGGAGCGCTGGCTGAAACTATACTACGCCTCCACCACTCGATATCTTCGTTTAATTCCTCCGGAATAAACATAGTCGTGTCATAATAATAATAATTTGCTTCGAGTGCTAATAACCTGACTTTTTCGAACCTTCTTATATGTATCATGGCGTATTTTAGCGCTAGACAACACGAGCCGAGGGTACCGATACAGGATGCAAACTCACGGATCGAGCGCTTTTTAGTTTTTCTAAGTTCTTCCAATAGATCGAGAGATCTTCGGATCCTGTCCTCTGGTCGTTCGATCGTCATTTTTTCCGAGTCGAAAACAAACCCTAGATATTGGCATCGTTTGGCAGGAATCTTACGACATTTTTTATGGTTGATTATAAATCCGAGTTCTTCCAGAATAGTCGCCGTGGCTCGAAATATTTCAGCACACTCTTCATATGATTTTCCGATAAGCAAAATATCATGTAAGTAAAAAATGCATATAAAGCCCTGTCTCCTTAAGTATGCCGTCACCGATTTTAGAATTTTTGTAAATACGAAAGGCGCGACGTTTAAACCTAACGGTAAGCAATTAAATTCGTAATACACCCCATTATATTGGAACCGCAAGAACCTTCGAGAACTTTTTTCTATCGATACGAGATAGTATGCGTCTTTTATATCGATTGACGCCATAAAACAATCAGGTTCGATTAACGACTTTGCCACTCGCCAGTGTTCTATTTTTAAATGCTCCGCATTTATGAACTCGTTAAGTTTTTTGAGATTTAGAATAAATCTGTGTGTACCGTCGGGCTTCGGCACGGGAAAAATACTTGATAAAAACTTGTCGGAGGACGGAATAACTGTATGTATTGTCCCTTTCTCTAATAATTTCTCGACTTCGCATACCATCGAGAATTTTTTGTTATTTGACCAATCCATTTTCTCTGAGATCCGATCCTGCACAGGCAGTGATGGAAAGGGGATTTTAAAACCTTTGATCCATTCATAAGTTACCGGATCAGCCGATATTTTGGACCATGTTCGATAAAAAAAACCGTAATCGGCCCGCAGCTTTACCTACGCTTGAAATGAACGGCGTCTGTCCGAGAACTCCGACTTTCGAGGATACGTTTTCTTCGGCCTCGAGCTGTATTTGTCGTTCCTCGGTCTACTTGGCCCGCTCGACGTCCAATTTCACTTGCGCAACATTGGGCCCTGCGCCAGCGGGCCCCTCTGGTTTTTCGAGTCCTTGGGTTTTGATTGTTTTTCCGGTTGAGCTAGGTCCTTCGATGCACGTTCGATTGTTTGTGCAGTCTTGATTTTTTCTTTCAAATTCGCGCCGAACAGGAATCCATCGACTGTCGCGCAAGTTAAAATCTCTCTCACGGATGAATTTAGATTTGCGAGGATAAAACTCCTGCGAATTTCCGATTCCTTCCTCTATAGTAACGTCAGGAGTCCTGTGTCACTCAAGACTTTGAGTATCTCGATTTTTTCTTGACTGTCCGATCTCGGCGTAATCGAGATAACGTTCCCTATGGCTGCCATACAGGAAGCGATGCGCTTTGGTTTTTCGGCGATACGGTTGTCTCGTGTTTTGGTCGCATCTTGGATCGCAGCAACAACCTCTGGGTTCAACACCGGGGCAACTATAAATCCTCAAGTTTCAGGAATATTATATTTTTCGATGAGGTTTTTGTTTACCTCCTGCGAGAGCCCTTTTTTTTAATATTTCCATCCAACGAATAACGATATCTTTATGCAGTGAAGGGACCGATTTTTAATCCGGTTCTAAACGCGGTCCAATCATGTTCAGTACGTCCTCTTGGAGGTCAGCTTCATGCTCTGGCGGATTTTGAGTATTTTGAGCGGTCAGGCTCATCAGTTGCTTAGTGTTGACTGGGACCGTTGTTTCCGCCACCGATGAGCCCACCGGCAACTGCTCGTCGATGATTTTCACCTCGTCGTTTTCCTGAGTCTGTATTGGAGACTTCCTTTGGCCCCCTTCGACTCCTGCGAAGGTTGTGGGTAAATTTCTCGTGAGCGACTTCGCTCTGAGCGGCGATAGCGCCGTGAGCGACTACGTGCTCGACCGATGCAAGACCGTCTGCGACGATCCGATTTTCGCCTGCGTTCCTCATGTCTTCAATGACGGGTTTGAGAGCGATCTCGACGATGTGGCAAACTATAACCTGGAAGATGACCAGGCTCGATGCCAATACTTACCTACAACATTTTTCCTTACAGCATTTTTGGATTGTTCAATTTTTTATCAAATAAAAATCTCAATAATCCACGATCAGATCCATGTGGACTGAACTATATGCTGTTTTCCTTCGTCAAACGAAAACGTGCTCCTCGGTTAGACCAAGGGCACACTGCCGAGTAATGAAATCACTGGCAAACAACCAATCCGCCTCTCGACCAAAAAATTTTTGTCGGCAATTGACCTTTCAAAAAGGGTTCATTTTCGTGGCGTCCTTTTGCGCCGAGCGAGAATAGGTTATGTTCGCCGTCACTTACGTTTCTTACATCTCCGGTCGATATTTGTAATTATTTCCTTAACTCTTCCGACAAAATCGGAAATCGGAAAAATGTCGAACGATCGTAGTTCCTCTTCTTTCCCATTTTTTGTTCTTTCCTCGTTCTTATGAGTATTTCGGGTGTGAATGAAGATAACGAACATCGCAGATTCGTCGTGAGCATAAGGACTCATAGGGAAACAAATTTTGCTTTAAAAACTTGTGGCGGCACTGTGTAATGTGAGGTGTACTACATTTTGATCTCTGAAAGAAGAGGCGCGAAATACAATTTATGATTCTGTTTGGTACATTCCGGCACCTGTACTCGTCAAGATTCACGGGGGAATGAAAGTATATAACCTAGCAAAGCGTCTTGACGATCTCGAGTTTGCGGTCACGTCCCCAGTTGTCGACCGGTCCTATCGTAGATACCCGTGCTTTTTTACATGGGCAAATGTCGGGGATAGTGCGGCAAACAACTGTGTCCTAAAACGCTACCGGATGTTTCTCGCACACACAATCACCGTCAATTCCAATCTCTCACGCCTGTGCACCCAAGTTATATCTATAGATGTACATATAGATATTCCTTGGATACATCGCGCCCCGCTCGCCAAATTTGATATCCCTTCGGTTTTTCAGGTTGCGCTAACTCCTTCGCACATCTCCTGTCAAACTGGATGCCCTTGCCAACACATCCCCGTGTATACTATTGACTGTGCGATGTACAGCATACCAGCAGCATTGCATGCTCGGTGCGTGTTGTATTCAACGACGTTCGGCCGCTTCGCTTTTAGTCCTGACGTGAAATCGGCAACGCTGTCATAGTGTCGATTGCTGCCCTAAGGAGTAACGTTTACAGTATTTCGCTACGGATTCTTGCATCTAATACACGGCGGAGGGAGTGAACACACGAAGGAAAAAAGATGGCTCCAACTTTTCGCGAAAAATTCGATGAATGTATTAATGGATTTAAGAAAATTACTCCGGTATAAAATCAAGAAAAAAAAAGATATACGAAATAATTTTTTTATATAATAAATTTATATATGCTACCTTAAAATAGTAGATCAAGTACTGACAATTTGTTTCCCGTTCAAATGATGGTATTGGTCATAAACAACTCTATTTAAAAAATCGAAACTTTGATATTTCTTTCTCATAAAAATTTTGATCATTAAAATTTTTTTATCGCTTTTTCCTAATGTTCCTTTTTTTGCGAAGTCTCGTCCGTAATAAAGCATTGTCTGCATTTTTTGCTTTCTCGTGGAGAGAGATTCGCGAATAAAAGAACATTATGGAGTGACATAAAAGTTACAATTTCTAACTTTTATACGGATGCGATGTACTTTATGCAGAGACGCTATGAAAATTTAACGTCTTATTAGATTTTATGCACATCCGCGTGATGATTCGAGTTCTGCGCGCAAAAAGAACTCGTCACGTTTCACTTTAGATATATCCACCCAAACACTCACGTCTAGACATTTTTCGAATCGTGATTTTTTTGAAATTTTGGAATGTAAAATCTAGAGAAATAATACTTTTACCAAAGCTAAAGCTTCCTCTACGAGAAAGCGAAAAAGGTGTAAATCGAAATGTTCTTATCGCCTTCTCATAATAGTTCTTCATTCGTGACGCTTCTACCGTGCAAAAGAACTTTTTGTGTAATATTTTTCGATTCCTTATAGAGGAAGCTTTTCAACGGGATGTTATGCGAGAGAGATATGGCAATTGAAATTTCCAACGTTCTCAATATTTCGAATGTTATTGGACAGTAATTTTTTTTTTCCTTTTTTGCAAAAGCGTAAATGCTGCGTGAAATTAATGAAGCCTGTGCGATGCGGCTTTCTCAAATATACAACGAAACGTAGAATAGCCCAAACGTAGAGGAAATGGGCGGAAAGAATCGTGAAAACTTTCGGCAGTTTTATTGGAAACACACATTGCGGATAAAGGAAAACGCTCTCGTCACGGTCTCTGAAATAGGGTGCATAGTTAACCGTAATAACGTGACAACTGTGGCGTGGGTAACGCGCATGTAAATCTGCCCTCGAGAACAATCGGGCACGTTGTGCAACTGACTCGCGCCCACTAATTTGTCATCTCTCTACTAACATCTTATGGACTGCCGGTGTTCTAAATTTCCGCCATTAAACCAGAACTTCCGAGAATTCGATTTCAACGTTGTAACTCGTGGCATCCTGCACGCAGTTTTAGTATTTGACAAAATTTGGACCTAGCGGACGCTTCAGGTGTCATCGAATTAACTTATAAAATTCAATGATTTCACGCAAAGAAAAGTTTCGACACTTTCACCATTCACTGTCAATGCCCGCGTGTGATAATATAGTCTGAGAAAATTACATGCAAGCGACGACGATGAAGGCAGCGTGATAATTTCTTTCTTGGTTGCAGCGTCGATTCGAATGACGCGGGTCGATGCGGTTTCCGGTCGAGTAGAATTTTTACCGCCGCAATCTCCCAAGAATTCTTGCGCGTACCGACAGAATTCCAAAGGTCCGACAAGCCGTGGGGGAGTCTACAAGATAGTGAAGTCGAACAGTCTTATCAATGATGACAAGCATTCTTTGGAACTCGAGAGTGTGCGAACATATGGATAAGATGTGCACACATTTTTTTTAACTTTTGAACTATCGCTTATGTACATATTTGCTATCGTGTGTTTACGATGTCCCTACAATATCAGCAGTGCTCTTGACTGCTACATAAATAAACCGACTCAATCATTTCAGCTCTATAAAAATGTTGCAATATTATTATACACATTAAAAAATACTTTCACCCTTACACTCTAAAAACAAGCGTGTTGTTTCAATACACTATAGGCAAATCGTGTAGTCACTTTATGCACGCTTCAAGGTCAGTTGATTCTTGACACACTTCAAGGTGTCTGCATTTTCCACACAATATGAGCATTGTGTCAATACGCTTTACACGCCTATTTCGTAACTTTTTAAACGGTTGCAGACGTGTTTACCTCTCCCCCGCCCTCCTGCCCTGCTCCAACACATGTTTACACTCGATACCACGATGCTTAGGTGTCGAAAAGAATTGAGACTGTATCAACTATCATCTTACAAGGATCGACATTACAAATTAATTACAGTGATTTAACCTTCTGTCTGTACCCCTTCATATCTGTCTACATCCGGGATGTTCATAGCTTCTTCGTTAATGTCGAAGCGAGAATACTTTTGAAATACATGCTGCTTGAAAGATTTTCCATTTGCAATCGTGGGGCCACATCCATATTTGTCAGGCCATACGCATTTACTTTAAAATATCGGGTCCCCTCTCTATGATTGCGCTGTGCGATATACAAATACGCCATATTACGATTGCGTAAACGCATATGCAAGTGTGTACGTTTCCACGTGTTTTCCGTTATAAAGTGTGTAATATACCTATCGTGTATTTGCACACCAACTAAGTCGCGTAAGTATCGTAATTGCGTTGAAACGAGACATAAAACATTAATATGTGTGTGGTACAAGAAATCCAGAAAGGATGCAATGCAAGTACGTTGCTTCTGCGCGCAAGCCTCTCGCAATTATTTTGTCAAAAAAGTAATGTTGATACCTATTTAAGTGTACAGCATATAATATTTTATTTTACGGTCGATATCAACGAACTTCGAATATATTGGATTTTGATTATTCATATGCAGAATCACGTTCCTCCACATGCGCGGTTATGGCTTCACCCACAACAGCGTATGATCAACATGATTTACTCCGCGCTCGCTATTTTTTGTTCACATCGGCATGTTAAATAAAATGTGCATTTTCAAAATTGATTATAAGTTATGACTTGGTGCGACAATTAAATTGGATTCTCGCGTTGCATTATTTTATTATTTACACAAACCCATTATGCACTACAAAATTAAAACAGATAATGCAAGGTCAATTATTGGATTACGTATGTTGTATGCACGAGTTGAAAATACCGCGTAATACATCGGTAGAAACATAGTCCAATATCGTCGTTCGAAATTTCGGAAAATGTTAGTGTCACCTCCAAGTGTGATTATTATTATAGTTCGCAAAGAAATATACTATATAAATCTGTATTGTCACTATCTGCAGCGGCAAACGAAGCTGTGTCTTATTTTAATTTTAATATTTATTCATGGGGCGTATAATTTTTTATCTATTTACTATCAGATAAAAAATCATCAAGCATTCGTTTTGAATGGAATCCGACTTGCCAAATATCCGTTCAATGAAACTATCGGACAACTTGGAGGTTTAAGGTGAACTGTTTGGATATCCTCAGGCGATCTCCGTGGTGTACCCGTTGTTACGCAACAAATTCGTGATGATTCTTTCAATAAAGCATATCCTACAGCCCACACTTATATCAAAAAGGATCGAACCGTCAACTGGTACGGATTTCAAGGACTTTTGGATTTCGTATTGGTTACATTACGGTTATGCGTACTCGTTAGGTGCCCCCGCTCCTTGGCACGTGCACAACGTGCTCCAAAGCTTGACTATCAGCACGCCTACAGACTGGTCTCATCATCTCCTTCCATAATCGGATACTCGAGTGTCTCTACTATAGGTGCCCGCACGAATACACACATGATGGATACGTAACCCTTCTTGAATCACGCTTACGACCGTACACTCGTGACCACCGACCCCATTCAAGGGAGTAACTAAACACAATACTCATAAACGAGATGTATTCGACCGAGATCTCCGTCCAAATTGCTCATACGTGCGCACTCAATTAAATTTACGATATACCTTAGCGACGCAAATAACTCTACTAAGCTCTAACCTGCGAATCTGATTAATGGATCATTACGGCTTGGCAATAAATATGCGTATATAAACGACTTGGTTGTAGATATTTTTCGGTTCTTTTTCCAGTAAATGGAGCTACGCCATTTAATGTATCTATATGCAATGCTGTAAATTCGATAACTGTAGTAAGGGAAATTCCCGCCTTCAATTAACGCGTAATGGTTTTCTGGTAGAATATAAAGAACAGAATATATGCTGTAAACAAAAATTAAATTTGTTATTAAACTCCCGATTGTTAAATGAGATGCATTATGTATTTTGCTATTGAAAAAATGAAACGATGACCATTCGATTATGAGTCTGGCGACGACTCCCAAAGAAAAAGTAATGAGATTCTTCATGTAGTTAAAGTACAAAGCATCAAGTGACTGAAAGTTTAGATTCACTTTTAAACTTCCGATTGCCCTCTGGGCAAACGACGGAAATTGCGCGTTTCATACCGATAACCGGCTATGGCGACTTTTAGATAGCGTCCGTGTTTGTTGAAATGAGAAAAAATTTATTAACAAAACTCAGCATATTGATTCCATATGAAACTTCAAGGACTTAGGTGACTGCGGTAGCTAATAATTGACGGGCAAACGTCGGGCAAACAGCAAGAGAAAAGCGAGAACAGTGGGAGTCTATTTTAGCCCCGCTTTCCCGGGTACGTTTGTAGTTTTCACTGCAATTTCGCCTGCACTGAGTACTGGTAATGAAGAGAAACTCTGTATACGTTGTGTGTTTGTGCGTAGGCACACCTTTACGCTGTCGCACGTTCGGGTTTCGTCGACGAGCAATCCGGATGGAACACACCGTCACTTTTCCTACTTGTCGATCTAACAGCACGGAATCGTTATATCAATGAAAATGACAAAGTAACCTAGTCGCGATCAAGCCTCGGTGCGAGACAGTCGTATTCATGAATCGGTCCGCAAGGAGTGCTCCAACGGACGCCTCCACTCTCGTCGGCTTTAGCAAGCTGATTAAGAAATTTGAAGCAAACAAAGGGAAAAATGTGAAAACAAACTGTATCGACGAGGTTCCTTCAAATGCGAAGTTGCTTCGTAGTTTTAGTTTACATTTTTGAGACGAGGAACGATTAAGGATGAAATGATATGGACCTTGGTAGGGTATAAATGAATTAAGAAATACACTCGCGTTTTAAGCCAACAAGTATGTTTCGTTTATTGGCTCGTGTGGGAAAAGCCTTGCCGGCATAAAAACCCATGTTGATGTTGTGTAAATTTGTTGCGTCTAAGATTGTGAGGCCCCTGGGTCTTCTTGTTCCGTGTTTGATGATCCTTTCACCAAGGTGATGAGTATAAGGAAGTATCGGCTCCAAGGTGAGCGCTTGTGTCGGCTCTAGGTGAGCGCTTGTGTCGGCTCTAGGTGAGCGCTTGTGCCGGCTCTAGTGAGCGCTTGTATCGGCCCCAGGTGAGCGTTTGCGTCGACTCTAGGTGAGCGCTTTTGTGTGCGTGCGTGCATGCGTGCGCGCGTGCGTGCGTGTGGGCGTGCGTGAACAATCGATAGCCTTTCACAAACCGTAGACCGCAACATCGAACAAACGCCGGCTGCCCCACCTAAGGCATTCACCTAAGACAGGTCGAATCATCCCACAAATTAATGAACCACGATCTCTTCCTACTAATTAAGCACTTTCACGTCTCCCCGACCTTTCCTCCATCGCTGCGGGGCCAATGTTGCGTCAAATACTCGAGATTCACTCCCACAACCCAAAACTGCCAAGACAACATTACATGCAGGAGTTGCGAAGGTGAACACGGTACGGAAAAGTCTACAACACAACCGATCACTTAGCTCGGTCTATCAAATGCTTTGGGCCTCCGACAAAGCTGATAGAAAGGTTCCTAAAGACGCAGATGACATCCGTCAACACAATAAGCACAGAAATGGACACCGCAACGACAAAAAACAATCGCATCCATAAACCAATCAACACCCACGACCAGATCATCAATACTTATACAAAAAAATAAATAAAACATTGAACACCAGCTGACCAGAACTCATCTAAGACTGAAAACGCGGTTGATCAAAGACTGCAACACCGATACGGAGTTGTATTTACAGACAATTGGATGTTCATCGAAACGATAGATCTCGTGGATCCGGAAGCGCCATCCGCCACCCAACTTATCAGAGTAGCAACCAGCACTGTCATCAACAATGGTGCTTAAAATACTATATTGTAACGTGAACTGCTGCAGAAAAAAAAACCACATCATCGAGAACTTAATAGTGGAACGACATATTAATTACACCGTCTTCGTAGAAACAAGAAACAACCCGACATCAAACACAAGGTATAGAGAATCACTAGTAACAACGCAATATGATAATGAATAAAACCAGAATATGAGGGGAGGAGTAATCTTCTGAAGTCATCCCGGAACGAAAATGCAAAAAGAAAATGCACTAAAAATTAACGACCTACGCAATAGTACTCTTCACGTCTCTATACCGTTTCTGGACGATCGGATACATATTTTCCTAGTCTATATCCACAACAATTTAGCAATAGAAAACTCGACGAACAATGGAGATATTAGCCCGGACTTCATATACTGCACACAAAATATTAAATACAATGTGTTAAACATAGAAGTTACTTCTCATATTGCAGCGGATCACCTCGCAGTGGTGCTAACACTTGACTCCGGCACTCTCATCACCCGTAGTCAAGCGGCAGAAGAGTCCGCCCGAACCGAATCAAACATCTCTCAAATGAACCGAGAAATGGATATATTTCGCTTGGATTAAGGGGTTACATGGGTTTCGTCGGGTAAAAAAAGGCCTATTTTCAATATTTTTTTTTCTATGTAAAAAATTATTTATTCAATCCAAACTTTTTTCTGTCTTATAGATACATATTTAAAGAATCATTTCTCAAATTTAAAAAAAAAATAATTAAAACCCCTTTGTGACGTCATTTCCGGTGACCCCTCGGAAAAAAGGTGCGTCCGCGTTGGCAACATAACTCCTGACAAAATCATCTAAAATGAAAAAACAAAAATAAGTGTTCTAGTTAAGACCATAAACTCGTGCTTGAACGAAGGAAAGAAAAAAAAGTAATAATTGGAATTTTGGCAGACATTTTTCCAAAAAAAATGAAAATTTCGGTCAAATTTGCTTGACATTTTGTTTTTTTTTAAATAGTTGTAATTGAAAAAAAAATCCTTCGTCCAAGCACGAGTAAATTGTATCTCGAACACCTGTGAAAAATTTCATCAAGATCGGTTAAGTAGTTTTCGAGAGCATTTGCCAACTGACTTTGAAAATACGGTTCCGAGAAAAACGCGTTTAAAGTTTTGAGTAACAATAAAAGTGGAAAAAAAAAGTTTTTTGTAACTTACAGTGAATCGTCGATTCCTGGGCCATAAAGTGAAGATCCTGCAACAGGTACAATGTCCAGGGCATCCTTTTGCTCCTGTCGATGACGGATTCTGGCTTCGCGAGTCTCGCTCGCAGATTTTTTTTTGGCTGCGCACACACGGTTTTCATCCGAAATTCGGGCATATTCGGGGGGTTTTGGCCTAATTTCAAATCCATACCGTGCATAATCAATAATAAAGCTGATGTTCCTTCATTGAAGATACAAGCAGCATATCCGATTAGTGAACTCACACCATATAGTGATGAGAAACCACGTTTCTTCCAGGTACCGTCACCGGGAACACTCACATCTGTCGTATCTTGTAAATCGTTTTCAATATTTGTAAATTGTTTTTCTTCCTCAGCAGCAGATGAGAATAGAGTCTGAGTAACTGTCTCAGCACACTCATGTATTTTATCAATATAAAAATCGTATGTAGACTGGTTTGAAAATGAACTGCTTATGTCCATCAACCCGCAAAATTGCTTGCATCCGGCGAGCCCTAAGCCCAATATTCTCATAACAAAAATGAACCGGCGATTTAGTTCATACGATCTTCCGATTTTTTGACAAGATAAAATATATTTTTGATCACATCGTTCACATTCTACTACGATTTTATATCCCAGACCAAATTTCGAATATTGCTTAAATTGTACTTTACCATTACACAATTGATCTTCATCTTCATCGTCAATAATGTTAGAACACCGCACAAACGATGAGAGAGTTGAGAAAACCAAGGCAAAATCTATGATTGAATATTGGAGCGTATCCTCTTCTGGCACGTGCTCTTTATCATCACCTTTTAATTTTTTTGCTGAGGTGCTCGTGAAAGAACTATCATCAGTTTCCGGATCTTTAGGATTAAAGGACTGTTTCCTTTTTCTCGGTCTATTTTTTCTACGAGCTCCAAGCGTTAACTGTCTTCTTGAAACTTTATGCATTGTTTATCAACTTCACAAATGACACTAGATAACCACAAATAATACCACGTTCTTAATAAATTATATGATAGAAAACTTGGGATAACCTCAAATGAACATCGTCCTTCAAGAAGTAATCACCAAATAAAATATTACAAACTAGTTTTTCTTAGGAAGTGAAAGTAATATACAACAATGACAGACAAACAATAGACGAGCAGCTGCTCACTATACCTGAGGCGCGCTGACCCTTCTACTTGGAGCGCACACCTTCCAAAGGCTGCATCTCCAAAACTATTATTCGGATCGACTTGAAAATTTAGGACAATATTCTTGAGATGTTGTAGAAATTAATGAGGCAAAAAAAATCGATTTTTTGAACCCACGAAACCCATGTAACCCTTTAAGGTAGTACGGTTATGAAAGCAATATTTCAAGGACTTCTTGAAACTCAGAATTTAAGCAATTAAATATTTAATACACAAACTGTAAAAATTTGGGGACGATTCACCTCATTGAAACTGAGATATTTTTAATTAAAAATGACATTAATAATACATGTAGCATGGGAGCACCGTGGGAAAATGACCAATTCATATTTATTTTTTACTGAACGACTTTCACCATCTCAATGAAAAACTATTATTTGTTAAAATACAATATTGAGATTATATAGAAAATATAAAAAAAATTATTTACCTCGTAGTTTTCATAAAAAATTAAAATGAACATCTCGTTTAAGTGATTATTTTCTGGGGAGGAGATATCAAGACTAGAAGTATAGAAAGGATGTGGCAACGTTGTCACAAGTAAATAGCGCGAAATTTAAATCTATTTATAGCTTTCAAAGAGTATACTTCCTAAGTTTTTTTGAAGAATAATTATTGATAATTATTAATATGCAGACATAAATATGATAGAGCAATTCTTTTATTTTTTATTAATTATGAAATTAAATATAACATATATTAAAAAATACAATATTGATAAATATTTTAAAATCAAACTTTAACGACGATAAACTTTTACTTATTGCAATATTGTAAAATCACAAGCTTTTCATTATACTTTAATAAAAAGATTTATATATCTATCAGAATATATCATCACTTATGCGTAAAAATTGCACAGATATCTTTTATTACTCGTTTATCTTTGGTAATTTTTGGTTTATTATCGATTCCTGGTTCTTTACAAAAGGCAACTAGTTCTTCAACTCCACCATTTTTATATTTATTAACTAAATCTTCATATCTAATTGCTTGAAAAGCCGTTTTTCTTAATATACGATTAGATGGAACGACTTTTAGAGGAGATAAACAGCCCATGCCCGATGCAGTTTTCTTCAAATCGTTAAAATAAATGAAACATTTCTTATAAGATTTTGAAGTTTCAAATAAATGTTTCTTGTCAGTCAATGAAACTAGCTTTTCTAAAATCTCAACATCATACAAAGCTTCATGGAATTTATCGTCAGACTTTATATTTAAGTACTTTCTAGCTAATTCTGACAGATTATATTTCCCAGAAGTAAAATTTTAAAAAAATAAAGATACACTATCAGAGAATCCCGCGATTTTACTGAAATCAGCTTCATCAACAACGTTATCGAGGCAGAGAACCTCATGACATTTGGCACACTTTAATTGTTGGCCTAAAAATTTTTAATCTACCAAGCGAATGCCTTCCAGGTTAGATTTGATAGTATTTGACGAGTTATTCCTTTTTTTTCCAAAGCATCTTGAATTTTTATTTTTTTATCAAGCACCTTTTTTTAAATAAATCTCCCTTTATGGCGAATACGATCACCCATGTTCTTTTATTTATTTAATTAATTAATAATAGCAACTTGATGTATATGGACAACTTGTTTACGTTTACCGCGTGTTTATACTGGTCTAAACTATAACTAAAGGTTGAGAGGTATAGGATACTGTCAGATCCATAATAATAAAAATAATGCGACGTTGCCACATTTTCATACCGAACTATATTTGATAGTATGCGTGTATATGTATAAGGGATACAGTAGTATTAGAAGTACAGTCATGTTAAAAAAATATGGTACAGTCATAGAACTGCTTTTATGTTTAACGTTAAGAGAAATCTAAAACTTTTTGACTGGACTGTTGCAGGGGAACTACCTTAAGGAGTTCACGGATTAACGAAAAAATTATCGGATCATTCAACTTTAAACTTTCTAATTCAATACGTGAATATACGTCATCAACAGTTGAAAACTTCTATCGACACGATGTACCGTCATTCATTATAAAACAAATAAAAATAAAACTTCAACGATATGAGGAATATCGAGTAAATCAATATAATTTATTCGTAGCAAAAATAAACACCTCTAATAAAAATATACGAAAAATGATATTGCAATACAAGACCCACTTTTGGCTGAAAGCCTGTAGAAAAAGCAGATACACCCACACAACATTCCATCAACGTCTACAAAATATCTGACGACTCAAGCTCTAGCAACAGAAACTTCAGAGACATCTCAAACATCGGCACACTGTTCGAGGAGATACTCAAAAACAGAATAGAGAAAAATATAGACGAACGTATACTGGATTACCAATTTCGATTCAGAAACGGCAAACGCTCATAGCATCCTAACATCAACACTATTTGCTGACATTTTTAGAGCCTTCGCCAGCGTATGAGGCAAAGGAGTTCTATTCAAACGATCAACCCCAATGCCCACATTACCCTATCAACACTGTCAAGATTTTTCTCGCGCCACGTAAACTAATGGTGAGATCAGATCTAGCCATTTCTGAATCATGCCAGAACAAGGAGTCTGTCAGAGCTCGCCGCTCTCACCACGGTTTTACAACATTTATTGTTATGACTATATAACTTTAACCGAATCATCAAAGAAACAATAAATCCCGACAAATATATACTGAGTCTCCGGTGACAAGCTGCAATAGCTTACAAATCGCGCTACAAAAAACTATGGAACAGGCTGCGGCAGATTTCAATTATTAAACTGCATCGAGTAAAAAATTAAGTAACTCTATCATCTGCTTCTCTACGGTAATACACTTTCATTAATGGAATGATTTTCTATAAGTAATCAATGTCGAGACGCCAGGGCGTCGCTCGACAAATGTGTAATCATCGAAATGGATGAATTCTGGCATATTTGAGGTATGTTCAATAATTTTTACACTGGATCGTACTGTTGTATAAATGAGCAGTGGGACAAAAACATTTTTGGCCGAGAGTAATTATTGGTTACCCAGAGCCGTATGGTTAACGATGAGAGCGTTTAGTAGCTTTGGCCAATTCAGTGTATTCGCTCCATATTGCTTTCTCATAAAAAAAGGCATGTTATGGTCGATCTTTTTTTTCGAAATTGGAATAAAAAAGTGATCAAAATGATCCAAAACATCGACACTCACACATTGCGTGTGCGTGTGCGAAACGTACATGAAAAATTCAAACCGCTACAATTCGAGAACGCTTTAACCGATCAAGTTCGAATTTTGCACACATGGGCGATCAATTGTCAACGCTTGCTCATTATTCCGTTCAAAACGTTCAGTTGTTTCTATTTGTACGCCATTTTTTATGACTTCGAAAATGTTTGTGCACACTCTAATGCTTTGCAATTATTTCGCTATCGGGCTAACAACGTGTATGCAGATTGAATATGAAAACCTACAGATCCCACTAAAATTTCAAGAAAATCGATCGAATCGTTTAGACCTTATATCATTTTGAATTTTACGAATTTTATGAAAAATGAATATCTTACTTTCGACACAATCTTCTTCATTAAATATTTATTTAATAAAATAACTGTCACATTCATGATCAGTATGAAGAAATACATATAATATAGTTCAAGAGTGATGATAAACGAGAAAAGTTTATCTGTAATGTGTTCACAGCGGGCTTGAAAAACGAGCCATTTTGCATATTTTGAAACAGGACTTTGGTTGCTACCCGATGACATTGCGAAAATGTCCATATGCCTATGATGTTCTACGGTACGAAATACACAAGATGGTGAATATGACGGAGTTAAAATAATTAGATAAGCGATGACATTTAATCTTCGCGAGTGAAAATTGAAAAATAAACAAATCTTTGATCATGTAATTTCATGTGTTTTTCGTGCCGAACGCCGATCCTATATCTTTGACTATAGGTACCTAGATCGTATTTTTAACAATAGTTCCTTTTTTCTGGCTAAACTTTAGTCATCCAGCAGTTCTGCTCAAAAGTTAAGGCAGGACACTACGTTGAAACTTTGAAAATTTTTTTTTTTTTTTACATTTTTCGCAAGTAAATATGGTGAAGAATGTTTGGGCAAAATTTTATAAAGTTCCAAGCAGTCTGACTATCCTTTTTCGCCTTTCGAACGCACCTACCTGAGCGCGCTATTGTGACCCGACCGGTGCGCGGCCCGGATCAGCCGTCTACCTGGCTTTATTCACTAAGACAGCTGTTCCCCTATCGTAAACCGTTATACCTATATATGCATAGTAACCAAAGTACATACCTTTGCTTCTCTATATTACCCTCCCTTTATCATTTTCCCTTCGCTTCATAATTCCGGAGTGGAGAATCAGTCGTGATTTGGAGTTTGAACGTGAAGCATGAAAATACTAATTGGAATTTTAATATGACTGCCTTATAAAAGCCGAAAATTGAAATTTTCATATCACTTTCTCATAATGGCCCTTTATTCGCACAGCTTTCTCTATAAGAAAATCAAAAATATAGTAAATGCTTTCTCATAAACGAAGCTTGGCAGATAAAGAGACACTATAAGAAAGTGTTATGGAAATTTCAACTTTCAACTTTGATGAGGAAGTGATATGAAAATTTCAGTTTGCAACTTTTCGTTTTACTGTATTACAGTTGGAGTGCATCGATGAGGTTTAATCATCGCGCATTAGATAATTTTAATCAGTTTCCGATAAGGAACTGTCTTTCATTATTATCTGAACTTAAATTCTTAACTTTCGTTCTTAAGTTCGGCTTGAGCCACCGTCGATGACGGATGTATTAGCGAGCAAGGCTACCGTGTTAACATCTAATCGAAGAATTCTTGTGCAAGTATTTATAGTAGTAAATCAGTGGCAGAAAGCTTAAATTAAAGTGAAGTGCGCGCGTACCCGCATCAGCGGAAGCGATGTGAGTGACGAACACTGAAAGCGAGATAGAATTCTACGTCGATAACAATCCTACTGCCAATAGACGACCTAATATCCCAACATATAATCCACGATTGAGCCAATTTCCGGCTACATCAACCTTCCCAAATGAAGGACATAATTGTCTTGGTGCAACGCCGGGACCAAACAACCATTGTGACCTAAGAGTAGTTCTATCCAGAAACTCTGGTGCACCTAGCAAAGGCTATGCATCGCTGAAATGGCAAGTGATTCCGAGGAAAAGACGTAGGCAATCCAGCACGGAAACTGTTAATGGAGAGAATAATCAATTAGCAAACAATAGGCAAGGCAATAACAACAATACCGCAGCAAATGCGAGAATCCTGAAACCACCTTCGATATTCATATCAAACGTCAGATCTATCAGTGATCTAGTAAAGAGCCTTGAAACAGCTGTTACCCCTAACGAACATGCACATAAAACCTTCAACAGAGACGGACGAATCAAAATAATGGCCCAAAATACTGAAGCTTTTCGGAAAATTGTCTAGTCCCCGAAGCAGAATATGCATCATATCACAACTATCAACTAAAGCAACAGCGTGCATACAGGGTCGTTCTAAGATCATTACATCCGTCAACTCCCCCAGAAGACATCAAAAGCGCCATCGAGGAACTAGGGCACCAGGTACGTAACGTAATAAATATGCGAAGTAATAGAACCAAAAAACCACTACCTTTTTTCTTTCATAGACCTGGAACCCGGCCTAAATAACAAGGACATCTATAAAATTGATCTCTTACTGAATGCAAAAATCACGGTGGAGCCTCCAAAAAAAACGCAACAATAGCCCAGTGCACCCGGTGCCAAAGATATGGCCATACCAAGACCTACTTTCGCCGTCAGTTTAGGTGTGTGAAATGTGGCGGTGACCGTGGCACGTTGTCATGACGAAAAACAAGGGAAACGCCTGTAATTGCGTACACTGCGAAGGAAACCATCCAGCAAATTACAGAGGCTGTCGAACATACCGGAAATTATACCGAGTATACGCGGAAATTCTAGAAAAAGAAAATCTGTTCAGAACCCACTGGCACAGATCAGGCTATCGAGAATGAAACAATGTCAGGGAGGTACCAAACACACAGCCATGAAACAACAATAATCTCACCGAAACATGGACACATAAACAGACCTACGCCCAAATAATTGGAGTCCACACAAATACCCACCAAAATACGTACAAGAATCCATAAATATCAAACATTATCGAGAAATCATTCAACGAACTGAAGATAGCACTCACACAGCAGAACGAGTTCTTGAATACAATGTTAAAACTGCTAACAACGGTACTGACAAAGTTCACTTAGTTCAAAGTTCACTCAAAATAGGCAAATCCTACCGAATAACACTATGGAATGCCAATAGCCTGGCTCAACACCGCCACGAATTAACTGGCTTCTTGAACGTAAACAAAATCGACATCTCGCTAATCACGGAAACACATTTCACTGAAAGAAACCACATTAAAATCCGTGGGTCTAACTTCTTTAGCACCGAACATCCCGATGGTGCTGCGCATGGAAGAACAGCGATATTCGTAAAAACATCAATAAAACACCATGTACTGATACCTTTTGACAAAGACAACTTACAAGCAACGAGTATAGTCGTCGAGGATGTGACATTTGGACCCATCGTAGTTGCCGCAGTTTATTGCCCCCCTAGGCACACCATAAAAAGCGACAAGTTCAAGGACTTCTTCCAAAAACTGGGAACATGATTCTTTGCCGGCGGTGATTACGATGCCAAGCGCGCAATATGGGGATTAAAACTAACCACAACCAGAGGCCACGAGCTATGGAGAACGATAATCTCTCTAAACTGCGACCAACTTTCAGCAGAACAACCAACCTACTGACCAACAGATAGAACCAAAGTCCCAGACGTACTGAACTTTCATGTGACCAACGGTATAACAAAACACTACACCAATATAAAAACGAGCCTTGATTCGTCCTCCGATCACATACCGGTAAATATAACGTATAGTAGAGTAATATCTAAGATAGACAAAAGACCGTCAATATATAATAGACACACGAACTGCTCACTATTTCAAGCCATAATCGAGAAAAAGATCAATCTATGTGTTCCCCTGAAAAATGGGGCGAACATCGACGACGCCACAAAATATTTGACCCATATAATCCAGGACGCAGGATGGGAGGCCACACTAGACATGACAACTTGGAATAACAAACTACGAATAACTACCCCAATCAAATAAAACAAAAAATCGCAGTAAAAAGACGCATCAGGAGACGATGGCAACTGAACAGGAACCCATTAGACAAAAGAAAATGGAACAAAGCGGCGCGACAGCTCAAAAAACTCAACGCCGAACACAATAACCGCAACTTTGAACCGTACATATCAAACCTAAGTAACACGGTCAACACTAAATACTCACTCTGGAAGGCACCAAAATGTATCAACTGGGCACAAGAATACAACCCCCCATCAGGAAAATCAATGGAGACTGTGCTCAAAATGACAAGGAAAACTCTGAAGTCTTCGCCGAACATCTTGCGCAAGTATTCACTCTGTTCCCATCCCAACAAAATGACGAAAACACGTACGAATTCCTCGAATGCCCACTACCGATGGAATCACCGTTCAGACACTTCTCACCGAAGAAGTTAGGCACGCAATTCGTAAACAATTGAACCCGAAAAAATCCCCCGATTGCAACATAATCACCGGCGCGATCCTTAAAAAACTACCAAAAAAAGGAATTCTTTATCTGACCAACCTATTCAACGGAATCATTTGCACAAACTGCTTACCAAGCTTATGGAAAATTGCACAAATTATAATGATCCTAAAACCTGGCAAGCCTCCAAACTCCGTCACCTCCTATATACCTATAAGCTTTCTACCAATAATGTCTAAATTATTCGAAAAACCCCTCCTTGCACGAATGAAAGAACCAATAAACGAGGGCGAGATCATTCCTGAACACCAATTCGGGTTCAGAATGAACCACTCAACTTTAGAGCAAGTGAACAGAGTCTTTAACACCATAGCCAACTCTTTCGAGGAAAAAAATACTGCTCTGCAGTATTCCTGGATATTGAGCAAACGTTCGACAAAGTTTGGCACCCCGGCTTACTATACAAAATCAAAGCGCTCATACCGCAATACTACTTGCTTCTGAATCCATATTTGAACTATCGGAAATTCCAGGTCAAGCACGGATCAGAACAATCCAGATTCTTCCCAATAAGATCGGGCGGTCACACAAGGAAGCGTCTTAGGCCTAGTCCTTTACACTATTATTACAGCCGACCTTCCTGTGAACAATAACACAACCATAGCAACATTCGCTGACGACACAGCCACTCTATCCACCCACAAGGACCCCGACAGAGACTCGGAAACACTTCATAAAGAACTGAACAAAGTACAAGGATGGCTGGAATGATGGGGGGCTAAGGCCAGTGATACAAAATCTATTCACATAACATTCACGAAGAAGAGAAAGAACTTCCTAACAGTGCTACTGAATGGCCAACCTCTCCCGGTGATTAACGAAGTGAAATACCTAGGCAATTAGGCATGCACCTCGATCGAAGACTAACCTGGTCCAGCCACATTAAAAACAGAAGGAGACAGCTCGTCCTCCGCCTACGGAAAATGTATTGGCTGATGGACAAGGCGTCGAAACTATTGCTTAATAACACAGCGCTGATATGCAAAACTAGACTCAAACCTATACGGACCTACGGGATACAACTTCGGGGAACGGCAAGTAATTCGAACATCGAAATACTACAACGATTCCAAGCCAAGACTCTTCGCGCCATCCCAAATCCCCCGTGGCACGTCGCGAACGACAGGCTACACAAGTATCTCGGCATAGACATAAAAAAAGTGGCATACGAACACTGCATACGGTACGAAGCACGAATCGCCAGCCACCCAAACCAGCTCGCATCGAATCTTCTCGACAGGAGAACCATCGCGCAAAGACTTAAAAAAAAAACCACTGGACTTGCGACGAAGATTTCGGGCCGAAGTAATGCCAACACAAAATTAAAAAAAAAACAAGAAATAACGAAAAGTCGTACAGTATGCATGGCTGGATGCAACTGCTATGCACAGAACGTACATCAATATTATACCTCTGAACATCACCAGCTATTTATTTTTATTTATGTTACAGATCACAGCTCCGTATTAAACGACAAAAAAAAAAGGTTAACTTTACGAATAAAAATATTCGCTATAATTGGGAGTAGAATAGTGTAGAATTGAAGAGTTATCTTAGTTTGTATAATATCTATTTCACGAATCTAACACGAACATTAGATAATAATGAAAGCAGATGCTTCGGTAATCGGTCTTTTAAAAATGTAGAATGGCAATAATAATGGAATTCGCTGTGGAACTGTTATGACTAAGCATATGCGCTTCGATTGTCTAATTTCCTTATGCTTCCGTAACGCCTAATGCTTTACGGAGTGTATCCATAGAGACCATGGTGCCCTTTGCCCCTTGAGCTTCCTACATGACGGCTAATTCGCAATATTGTCAAGGGTTTAAACGAGAAGGATGACGGAGATGGAGAGTGAAGATAATATTATGATGCGTACGTGTGCTCATGTCTGGTTGGAGTAGACGACTGAGAGATTGACGGTAGTTGTGGTAGGCAAATGCGTATAGGATATGTGTACTGGATGTTTGCGGCCTGGGCCTGGGAAACCTCGGCACGACGTTAATCATGCTTCTAATCACGTGCCGACGGACGAAATTAGATGTCGGTGAGCCACGGGACGTCCCCGCGAGGGCTACGGCTCAAAGGAAGTAATCCGAGATGCACCAGCAACGCGTAACGAGGGTAGGAGGGTACACTGACCATTTAGTAGGGTCGTACTATTTTTAATGTGGCAGGAGCACGACTATAGCTATGTATTCCACAGAAAAGGTTTGAAATGGAACGTAAAAAGAAATATCTATTTTTGGAGTTGAAAGATGCATTATTTTGAGAACCCTACAAATGTGAATTTTACATTGGATTTTTTAACAGAAATATCCATTATCCACGTAGCCTTTGCGTCATATTTTTTGTGCTAGATTTCTAGGCCAAAACTAAAAGTCTTTGAGTACCATTGTCGAGTTCAGAAACGTAAAACTCTCATTACCCGTCATGACATAACGACACCTCTGCATGAATTGAATTTTTACTCATCCCTGAAAATAAAGCCTTATTTCATTTTATCATTTGTTTTGTTGCTATGTGTAATGATGGAGCAGACGGTTTGGAACCTTCATATATTAGTATTGCAGATGGATGGGTCAAGTATCGAAGAGAGAGAACATGTAGCGATCACCAGGATTCGAACCCCGATTAATCAGTAACTGACTAAGAGCTCTAACCATTGCACTAACTTCGGTCATTCGAATCGTCTTCTTATATGCAATGCAGAACCATTGCAGGGGCACTTATCTATCAGCAGAATACGTAAAAAAATTGGCATCGAGACATACATCATTGATAATAATAGCGAATAGTTTATACCAACGGATGATATCGTCAATGAAAGATTTTCCATGAGCAAACGAACAAATATTAACATAAGACACTTGCAAAGTATTTAATATGTCGAAATTGAATGTGAATGTTGTAATCCGTAAAAAATCGTGTGAGATTTACTTAACGGCATGGTCCTGTGAACATTTTTATATCCCCTTTAAGCAAATAATGAACCAAACTCGAGGAATTCCAGAAGTTATAAAAATTTTAGAGGTTTCGGCGAAGTTATAAAAATTTTAGAGACTCGCACTAGGTCCTTAAATTGTTTTTTTTTTTAATTTTCTAGAGACCACCCCTTATTGTCGTAATCTATAAAATAAATATGCGATGTGCGAAGGGTCCCCGAAGTTAATACATTGGGAGATGTTGCTACCGACTATTCATAAAATTAAAAACGTAGAAACATGTAAACTTGAATTCAAAATATAAGATTCGAGACTTCCTTCGAGCCACTTCACACTTCCACAGTATACAATATAAGTAAAAACTCTGTACGCTCTTTCTCTCTGAAATCAGAGTACTGTTAGAGGATGGTAGCGAGGGCCAATGAAACAAAGTTTGCGTTGTTTACTGCAAATCATTACAAAATGTTGTAAAAAGTAAAAATCCTCTGCGAAAATATAATTAAATACTCGATATGCAAATATATGTTTGTTGTAACATGAGTCAAATTAAAAATTAAAGGTTTGTCGTTTCTGGTGAAGGGAGTTGAACAATTCCTGTAATGGTCAAAAGGTATAAATAACCTCTGTCGGCAAACAAACGAAATATATTATCTACATAACTCTCTTCAACAGCCGAAACGAGAGTACTTTTTTCGGGTATTCGAGAGAATTGAGTGGATACGTTAAACCGATTGAACATTTAGTCACATTAGATTACTTACGGCTTACGGTTTACGAATATATCGACGACTTTTTAGCGACGGTGTTGGAGTTAGCAGCGGTGTTGGAGCAATAAAAGTGGCTCCTATGTTTGTCACCAAATTTGTTTTACTCACGTAGAATTAAACCCATCGTGCGTCATATTCTAAAGCAAATTATTAAGTTTTGCGTAAATTCAAGCAAATACATAACAACGTATTATACTTTAATACGTGGGCAATGTATCTAATACGTCAAAATTGAAAGTGAATTATAAATTCGCTAAAATCTTGCAAAATTCGTCTCGTATGCCGTTACTATTAAACCTCGGACTGCTGCTATCTTAATTCATTTTATTGTACTTTTCTAATGATCACAGATTATGTGTACATTTTTTCTGTGAGGGGTGTCCAGTCGACACATTTCCGTGGCTAAAAAATGACTTGAACTAAAAAGTTAAAGTAGTTTTTCAGGTAATAGCGGCGATCGTTACTACGTGAGTAAATATTTACATACTTACTGTATGAATTAAGAATATAGAATATGTATGGCTGTATGTAGACGTTACGGGAACAGGAGGTACAAAAAGCACAAGCCCGGAATGCTTGAAAAAAAGCAAACTGTAGTCTACCCCGCTTCTCTCTCTTTCTCGGAATCCCTCTACGTCCATCGAAATCTACGGCACGCTTGACCGATTGCCTTTTATTGATTAGGGTTTCAATGATTGCACCAAACAGATTTTTTATTTTTACGACCTTTGCATTTTTTTGCCGTTGATTCTCCTATTCATTGTTCGTCATAGCGTGCGTTTCGTTCGCTCGGAGTTATTTATTTATATCGCGTTTGCCTCGGTCTTTGACTTCGATAATTAATCCATTTACAGAGGTCATCAGCCATTTTAATTTACATCCAGCGTTTAACAGAGAAATATTTTCAAAAGGGTACCACTACGGTTCGTATATCACGAAAAATTGGATAGAATTGATCGACAGGAGAGAGATGAAGCTTATGACAGTTCAAGTACCGGAAGTACTAATATTTTTATCAATGAACTGTGGTAGGGATCGAGCAGTAACAGTTTGGAAGTGAGAACTGACATCGCAGGTGTCTGGACACAGATAATCTGTGAAATTATACATGATTGATTACCTCTCTCGCGAGCTCGGTAGACCACGTAAGATCTCGAGAAAAATGCTTAGATCTGACCATACACATTTATCCATATCTGCATGAGATCTGAATTTGATCATATTGTATACAACCATATACGATTAGATACAAACACATATGAGTCCATGCGTGTTCATGTAGGTTTATCATATGTGGTAATATATATATATGTATATACAATATATTCCACATATGTATGTTTCGTATATGTTCTCATGGAAATTCATATCTGATCATATCTAAACTCATCTAACATTAGATTTGCATAAATTTAAGTGCAGTAAATATACGGTAAATAGCAATTTACGCATAATTTAATGAAATATATAGGTGCACATTTATTCGTTCCCAGTTACTTCTAACATACAATCATTCGCGACGATGACCGAGTCTCGTTGGATTCCTTATTTACATGAATCCATACAATGATTCATCGATATCTCGTGATCCCGTTCATCCGCAATGTACTGCCATTCCTCTGTAGCTGACACACGCGTAGCAGAATATTAAAAAGCTCTGTGTTTGATTCCTGTTAACTGCAGTTTCTTTCATTGTTTAATTGTTTTCACATTTATTAGAGATATTGAGTAAAAAAGTAATTACAGGGGAATCGATAAAATCAATTTTGGGAGATGACCTGACCATGTCAGATATGGAACATACATGATCATATCTGATCCATATATGATCGATTTTCGTGGAGTAGCAGTCAGTTTTCGACAAATTGTCAATCGTCGTTCCTCATAATTTCCTTGTTTTTGCTGCCCCTTTGACATTTGACATTTAATGTGATACTGTTATAAACGAGACTGGTTGAGGCGTCAATCAGCGATCATAGACATTTTATCGTGCCGGTCCGCACATTCGGGCACGTGACAGAGGCTATAACAGCAAAAAGAATTGCTCGAGAAGGAGACACGAGGTTGTCTCTCTCAACACCCAACAGCATTATGTTATACAATAACGTGTTCAATATATCAAGAGGTAGTTACGTTGAATGACCCAATGAAAGAATATCAGAATAGGACATTAGTACCCTAGTACTGCCGCTGGACCTATTAGTGCTGGCAGACAATCAAGGCCCGTGACAAATCCAATGCAAACTCGGTACAGGGCGAATATTGAAATGATAACACCTGCCCAGTGCTGGCTGAACGCGTGAAGCCAGTACCCCGTGCGAATGTTCAGCTTCTGTACAAAAACGATAATAATAAATGGTAAAAATGAATGTGTGTATCGTCTGCTTGTTCGGTTAAGGGGTTACATGGGTTTCGTCGGGTAAAAAAAGGCCTATTTTCAATATTTTTTTTTCTATGTAAAAAATTATTTATTCAATCCAAACTTTTTTCTGTCTTATAGATACATATTCGAAGAATAATTTCTGAAATAAAAAAACAAAAATAAGTGTTCTAGTTAAGACCATAAACTCGTGCTTGAACGAAGGAAAGAAAAAAAAAGTAAAAATTGGAATTTTGGCAGACATTTTTCCAAAAAAATGAAAATTTTGGTCAAATTTGCTTGACATTTTGTTTTTTTGTTAAATAGTTGTAATTGAACAAAAAAATCCTTCGTCTAAGCACGAGTAAATTGTATCTCGAATACCTGTGAAAAATTTCATCAAGATCGGTTGAGTAGTTTTCGAGAGCATTTGCCAACTGACTTTGAAAACACGGTTCCGAGAAAAATGCGTTTAAAGTTTTGAGTAACAATAAAAGTGGAAAAAAAAATGTTTTTTGTAACTTACAGTGAATCGTCGATTCCTAGGCCATAAAGTGAAGATCCTGCAGCAGTTGCAATGTCCAGGGCATCCTTTTGCTCCTGTCGATGACGGATTCTGGCTTCGCGAGTCTCGCGCGCAGATTTTTTTTCGGCTGCGCACACACGGTTTTCATCCGAAATTCGGGCATATTCGTGGGAGTTTCGGCCTAATTTCAAATCCATACCGTGCATAATCAATAATAAAGCTGATGTTCCTTCATTGAAGATACAAGCAGCATATCCGATTAGTGAACTCACACCATATAGTGATGAGAAACCACGTTTCTTCCAGGTACCGTCACCGGAAACACTCACATCTGTCGTATCTTGTAAATCGTTTTCAATATTTGTAAATTGTTTTTCTTCTTCAGCAGCAGATGAGAATAGAGTCTGAGTAACTGTCTCAACACACTCATGTATTTTATCAATATAAAAATCGTATGTAGACTGGTTTAAAAATGAACTGCTCATGTCCATCAAACCGCAGAGTTTCTTGCATCCGGCGAGCCCTAAGCCCAATATTCTCATAACAAAAATGAACCGGCGATTTAGTTCATACGATCTTCCGATTTTTTGACAAAATAAAATATATTTTGGATCACATCGTTCCCATTCTACTACGATTTTGTATCCCAGACCAAATTTCGAACATTGCTTAAATTGTACTTTACCATTACACAATGGATCTTCATCTTCATCGTCAATAATGTTAGAACACCGCACAAACGATGAGAGAGTTAAGAAAACCAAGGCAAAATCTATGATTGAATATTGGAGCGTGTCCTCTTCTGGCACGTGCTCTTTATCATCACTTTTTAATTTTTTTGCTGAGGTGCTCGTGAAAGAACTATCATCAGTTTCCGGATCTTTAGGATTAAAGGACTGTTTCCTTTTTCTCGGTCTATCTTTTCTACGAGCTCCAAGGGTTAACTGTTTTCTTGAAACTTTATGCATTGTTTATCAACTTCACAAATGACACTAGATAACCACAAATAATACCACGTTTTTAATAAATTATATGATAGAAAACTTGGGATAACCTCAAATGAACCTCGTCCTTCAAGAAGTAATCATCAAATAAAATATTTCAAACTAGTTTTCCTTAGGAAGTGAAAGTAATATACAACAATGACGGAAAAACAATAGACGAGCTGCTGCTCACTATACCTGAGGCGCGCTAACCCTTCTATACCTGACTTGGAGCGCACATATTCCAAAGGCTGTATCTCCAAAACTATTATTCGGATCGACTTGAAAATTTAGGACAATATTCTTGAGATGTTGTGAAAATTAATGAGCCAAGAAAAAATCGATTTTTTGAACCCACGAAACCCATGTAACCCCTTAATGCAACTGAAACCCTGGAATCCACTTTTCAACCGGAGATGGGATTCGAACTTGTGACCGTATGATTGTTGATCCCAGATATCATCAATTTAGCTATGTCAATGTTGAAGAACAAAGTTTCGAAACTTGTACATTAGTTGTCAAAACAATATTGTCGCAATAACTGCGAATATTATACGAATTTTTACTCAGCTATGACTAAAGTACGTTGTCAATATCGTAGCAATGAAAATATATATTTTTTTTTAATCTGCTAGGACACTCGAAAAATTCCATAAAAACTTGTAATGTAATCTATGCTACTACTTCATTACGTGTTTATGAATCATTTCTTTCGTAAAAGTACTATGAAATACAATATTTATACTTCAATCACTGAGTTCTGTATAAAATTTATTTGTAATTTATTTTTCTTATACTTTGATATCGTTGAGAAAGTGTTGTTTGAACTATGACAACCAGTACATACCTAGTACTACGACGGATGTAAAATTTGATCTAACGAATTATATAATTTTATCTAATGCCGTCTATTAGCCAACTCGTTGTGAAGTTGTTGATTAGCAGTAGGCTCTGGTCGTTGAACAAGTCCTGGCAACAAAGTTTGTTCGAGTGTTCAGCCGTATTACCGGCTCGCTACTTTGTCCGGTACCAGGAACGAAGGTTGACCCATTCTTGGAGAAACTTTTGATTCTGTACGGGGACAGAGCTGGCAATGAAAATCCGGCAACTGTAAGTGTTTGAGTTCTGGGTCATATTAGGAACTTTGGAATTAGCCCCATACGTGCATGGTGCATAGGCCCATTACTGATAATGTTAGTCAATACTATCCGAAAATTGGCCACTGGGACTTGGTAATTCGGCTTATCCCAGTTCTGGAACGCTTTCATAACTCCGGCACAGTACAAATATTCACATAGGATGATCTGCCTTTGTTTTACTTAGAAATAGTTGGCGCATAGAAGTTCCTTGTTTGTATCTCCACTCACAGTGAGATTTGGATTGGTATACCGAATGCCGAAGCGTTCTCTCCGTAATATGACGGTTTCTCGGTCTTTTACAATTCATGTGGTTTATAAGTATTTCTAAATTTTCGTTCATTTCGTTCATAACATGACTGTGCTAATTTCCAATGTTGAACTTTTTTGCTGCCCACAGGGAAAACTGTTTTTGAAGAAAAAATCGAAATTTTCATGTCAGAGACTGAAAACATTCTCAGACGTTGCGGACTTAGTTCTTTAGTTAGCGTTTGATGCCTGTGAATGTGAAAGACTTGCACCATCTAAATCGACTATAACTAGGAAACGAGTTTTGAAAGTGAATTAAGATTTGGCCTACCAATATAGCAATTACGCGAATTCGTTCGTTGGTGTTTTCATGATGATTGAGGTCTAATCATAAATCTTACACAGTTTTGAATGTTTTAATTGTCTGTGGCTCTATACTTCTAACTTCCATAAATGTTAAGCTATCGTTCTGAACTGTACATTAATTTACGATTTTTATCACAGACCTTTGGTATTAAATTTGGCAAAAGTGTATAGAAGTAGTTAGATTTTACGAGATTTCCAGTTTTGTTTTCATTTCTGAAAACGGCCTAGTTCATGAAAACATTGCGATCTTGATCTCAAACACTATTTGCAGATCAAATGTGATTTTTGAATATTTTGGAAAATGTTGACATATGTTTCGATATTGAATATCGCTCCAGAGGTAAAATAAGTTCGATTTTTGTAATTACCGGGGAAATACATCAGCTATGGACACAAAACGGCGAATATTGTATGATTAACCATTTTTCCTGAATTTCTTGATATTCGTTAAGCCAAGTGGATGAACAGACCGAACAAAGCAAAATGTATTAGTATTTTTTCTTGGGGAACCTTAAGCAGTCAACCGTGTGCATGAAAGTCTACACCACGTCGATTTAAAAAATTTGAAAATTACAATGTTCATGTGACTCGTAATGTTTTTGTATTCGCGAAGCTTCCTCTTTAGTAAGCCAAGACTAGACAATGCTTTCTTATTGATAAAGCTTTCGAATAAAAAAACATTCTGAGCAAGCCATGTGAAAATTTGGATTGAAAACTTTTTTATCGAACTGGATAATAATATCTTTCCGAGCAGACGTATTTTTCCGAACAGACGAATCATCACTGGCAGAAAAAGCAATTATTATTTATCTTATTTATCCGGCGTCACGGAGATGTTTCGACTCTCAGTATAATCCATCGTGATTTTGATTGACTAGTGTAATGAGATTTCGATGTAGAGTGTCCAGTTCATATTCGGAATTATATTGGCAGGATTACTCTAAAGTGATTGTTATATTCATTGATGGAATTTCTTCTCAGTCCTTCTGAGAACCAATTGTCTTCCAGCACGATCTCTCTATAAATACTCGTTGATATTGTCGATATAACGCTAGAAGGGCATGTGAGCTATACAAACCCCATAAGGCCGAATGACGTTAAACCATCGATATCATGCATCCACGCGAAATGTAAAATCCTCGAACGATTCCCGCGGATCGATATGATCGTAACGATAAATTTCAAAGATCTGTTTACTCATTATGTCAATGCCAATTACAGTTGACATGGTCGAAAACCAGATCGGTCAATACATTTCAAATAAAAAATAAAAAGTACCATAAGTTTATAGGTTGATCTCTTGGCAGTTTAGTAATCTGCTATAAATGGTAGTGGAATTTCATCAGTTATGGCGGGGCCTGAAAAATTCTTCCGAAGAGAATGCTACTTGACGAATAAATGTTGTATTCCTGTAGACATCAACTGTGCGATAGGATAAAAGAAGCATAAGTACTCATTTTGCTCAACAATCCAATCACCGCGAGGTTACACAGAGTATCACCAATGCTTTATCAACATATATTCTACAGCAACTTTATCTTAGTGCCTCGATCAGTGTCGTTCGAAGCAGATTCATGTAAAATTTGTCGTAAGCGCGGCACAAATTCGCGAATTCTTGTACTCTACGTTCACGAAAGATGCTGCGAATGAAATCGTTTTTCGATTAAACGATTTAGCTGAGTGAGGCTTGTGGCTTAATTCCATGCTCGACGACGTTAATCGCTCGATCTCTCGGTTTCTTTTCCGTTCGACTAAATCCTCCATTCCTCGCTGCCACCCTAGACTCGCGGATCGTTTGCATTTGTCGTAATCCCCTATGCGCCAATAGACTCTTAGTTATTTCGTTCTCTCTCCATCTCTCGCTCGCTTGTTGTGCCTCGACTATTCTGTGATCGATCAGGATTATAAAAGTCGAAAGCACTAAGCGTTTCTCATTCACTTTATTGCGATCCAAACAGTACATACCGATGAAGCTGCGTTTACCGATAAGTCGAGGGTTAATGATTACAACGAGTATACATACAAAAAAAAGGAGTGAACATTTCACAGAATAAATACAATGGCGTATGGGTAAAAATAACCTTTTATTCCAGTAAGGATTCTGTTTTATCAGTCGCGTAGAATTAGATTCTTACAAAGGTGCACGCTCAATTGAATCAATTATAATTTTTCGAATTCACCGGTACATTTTTTTCGGTGGTGCGTAAAAAAGTTTCTTCTCCTATCAAATTTCAGGCTTGGCACGTCGTGTTTCTAGTTCCAAAACTTCGAACTTTATATTCATCCAAGTATTCAACTCGTTTTTCAACGACGAGAGAAACTCACATACTGGGGAGCTGACGAAATTTCGTGTGGTCATGTAGCAACATTCCCGATACGAGGACTACTCGAGGTTGTGGCGATGGATCGATTCGTGTGCTGCTTCTATCGCGTGGAAAACTGTCTTAGCACATGGTGGATACTCCGTACTTT
This sequence comes from Listrodromus nycthemerus, assembly GCA_963978505.1. Taxonomy (NCBI): domain Eukaryota; kingdom Metazoa; phylum Arthropoda; class Insecta; order Hymenoptera; family Ichneumonidae; genus Listrodromus; species Listrodromus nycthemerus. Next base: position 13,551,122 of record OZ021680.1, on the reverse strand, counting down.
GTATGAGGGCTGTAGGCTCTCTCGAACTTCTTCTCACTGGTTCACTTCTTCGCTTCAGCGAGTCTCTTCGCAAACCTATATACAGCAGCCCTTGCCCGAAGCTACGAGCGATCATTAGATTAGTTTACAGAGGTTGAGAGTTCCACGCTACACAAAACACTGCTAAACTTTTCACGCTAGTTGCGAATACGTGATTGAGAATCTTTCTTTACTGCTCTGTTCAAGTTACCACTACTTCGAGTCAACAAGAAAAATCACAATGGGAAAAAATTGATTTTTAAAAAACAGGCACGCTTTTGAGCTTAAAGAACGATTTTCGAGCAAAATTTCTTATCGAAAATAGGCTATAACTTTTCTTTATTATTGAGATATAGAAAAAATCCAATGCACTTGTTTTAATACTGCACTTTCGTTAATACAGTCAAAATTTGAAGTCGATTAAAATAAAATTGCTTGAGTTCTGTTGCGTGGCGCACTCAAAGAAAAAGGTTTTCAGAAAAACGCGTTCAAAGTTTTAGGTTCATTAATTTATGTTATAAATAAAAAACAATTATGTACCTTTAATCAGCGATGCCGGCACCGTATCGCTGGCCTTCAACTAGCACATCACTATCCACCGCATCCTGTCTCATACTTCTCGAGGCTCTCCTTGCTTTTTTTGGAGCGTCTGTGAGCGAGTGCTCCGTGAGCTCGATCCGCGCTGAATCGGTTTTAACGCAAAAGTTAAAACAATTTGGGCCGATGGTCATCCCCAACGTCTCTAAAACTTCCATGAAACTTCTCAGGATATCAATCAACACAAATCCCGCGATATCAATTGCAATATCAAGGATTTTTTTACTTCCGGGCTGAGTAACTGGGTCTATTGCTCAAACTAATTTATTGTAGCTTTCGTTATCGTTTTGTGTAAAGCTGCCCAAACAACGCTGCAGGAAATCGTCCGTAGTCAAATTATCGAAGACTGGCGGAATTGCGTTTAATACTTCCTGAGGAAGAGGCGGCTTATGGCGATATTCAGAAATATTTCCATTCGCGACCGATCGCTACCACAAATACCATGACTCGGCTCCCTCCGGGCAATCGTCATGTTGTGACTCACTATCTGTGGATATTTTATGTTTGATAGTTGCCCAAATTGCCTTCCTCGTTTTTGTAATATCATCGTTGTTTCTCTGAATAGCCAACTCGTAATATGTGCTCACCTCGTCAATCAATTTTTCGGTGAGCTTTTCTCCGCCAGACAATACTTTTTATTTTTCACGATTTCGCGGAGGCACGTCCCGATACGTTTTTACACATGATCGATGCACTCTTTTTTTTATCTCGAAACCATCGTATGGATCGCTATTCGATATGGCCGGAAACGTTTTAGAATCGCCGTCACCAATATAATATTTATATTTTATGCCATAGACCCTGAGTCGCGCAGCAGCGCGGGACCCCAAGCATCACAGAGCGCTGCACCACTCCACAAAATACTCAATATCTCCGAAAATAATTATTTTCTCGACCTGGGACCAACGGCATCTTGATCTTAAAAGTATTTTAGATTGTTCTAGACGGTTTTCAAGAAATCGATTTTTTGACGCCGTCACAGTGGTGTTGTCCCTTACAATAATTCACCCTTAAGTTTTAAAGAAAGAATGATATTCTTATCTGTGTTGGAATCTTGCTCTGGGAGTCGCAGTTGGAATTTTGCTTTCCGTAGATAGTCACATGTTTTCCATATTGAAGTGATAGTTTTCGGTTTGCGGTCTCTTCGAAAATCTTTAACAGAGTTGGTGCGCGATAAAAACGATCTATATCACTATAATTATGGACACGAAGACGACTATGTATGAATCTGCGCGAACGAGTGAGTTGCAAATAGTTAGGATTCACGACTATTCTGTCTGTGACTATTGAAAAACTGGTAAGCTGCACGATGATGGAACGGCATTTTCAGTAAACCGAATCGAATCGAGAATCAAGCGCGGAGCACGCGAGTGATCGTAATAGTGTTATGTCTCGATCAGCAATTTTCACTCAATCTCGGTCAAGGAGAGTTCGTACCCTCCCTTTACACGTTATTCGAAAGTGACGCTTTATCGAGGTTTCGGCCCTGTTCTGAACCTAACCTTTCGGAAAATAATTTGGAGTAGGGCCTAGAAAGTTTATACATATTTGGACATGAAAAAAAATTTATTCATGGATTAAAATAACATCCAATGGATGAAGGAAAATGATTTTAAGGTGGATAAAACATTTCTGGATGGTTCTCCTTGTAACCTATGGAAAACAATCCGCGGCTATCTTTCTTTCTTTATCTCGAGGTTGGGGACGCGTGCCGCGTGACAACTCATTTGCTACCTGTTATTCTTCTGGCCTTTCTTAATACTTGGGTGCGCGAATATATAGCCACTTAAAATTTATTATCAGGTTTGCACATTCATGCATAAATTGATCGTTGAAATATTCTTATTTGTCAAGATACCAATTAGATGTTAATAAAATAATTGTGAATGAAATAACATTCAGAAGAAACGAATATTCAAAATATAAGCAATACATTTTCGGAATTAGGATTTTATCTAAATAGGTTTACCTTGAAATGGATGATGAAACGAATCGATTGATGGATGATGTTAATCGATTAAAACGAAGCGTCCTTCCTAAAATTTTCAGAGAATATTAAAGGTGGAATGAACGATGATGATCGTCTTTGGATTTGGCCGTCCTTCTCATTCAACGAAACTCTTAATTCGGAATCGAATGAAGATAGTTGATTTTCAAGAATATTGTTGATTGATGATTTCGATATTGGATGAAGTTTTTGAGGAAAAATAGTCAACTTTGATAAGATGATTTCGAAAGATTAGAATTGTTTTATTGAACCGAATGAACTTGTTTACTGATCGTTAGAAAAGTTATAACTTGTTTATTACAAAACTGTAGTCTATTGCGAAATTAATTTTCAACGATTAATTTACTCTTTCTCTGTACTATTACTCTTCGCTGTCGCCTCCGCTGATCAACTCTCTCTGCTCAACAGCCCCTGATCTACTACTGCACCCATCGACTACTCCTGATCTACTGCCATGTCTGCGCTAAAAAATACCTTCAGCACCGGAGACCCTCGCGGCACCTCTGTCATAATCATGCGACGACTCCCCACTCTTGTCACCTGATTCCTTTCTTCAATTAATTAATTAGACGTTCTGTGTTTCTCAACTTTACAATATTCTTAACATTTTAATTTGTTGATTAATAAATTTTATCTTGTATTTTATAAAATTTTCAATTTGAACGAAAGCTGTATGAGTTTTTGTTCCGAAGTTAACAATTGTTGACATGAATTTTTATCTTAATGATTAATTAAATATTTCCCTGAATTATGAATTATAATTGGTTTACATCTTTCTATTTCCTGTACCTTTCTGTATCATCTATTTATTGATATTCTTACCCTGACGATCCGATTCAACTATGTTTCACATATTTGATTTTACTTTACTTCTTGAATTTACTTATAATTTACCCAAAAATTCCGCCATCTTTGTGGTCAACTTTACTTGACCATCTTACATTCATTTTTCGTTCCTCTGTTTTATCTATGATTTTTCTGAACTACATTGATGATCTATTACACGACTCTACAAAAAAATTTTCGTTCTTTGTCCTAAAGTTTATACTATTATTTTCCAGTTAGTTATGCACAAAAACGAAAAGAAAATACCTTTTTTCGGTATAAAGTTTACTTTTGTTATCGCAGAAAAGTAGCTTATCTTTTAGTTCTTATAAAAGGAATTCCGATAAGGAGTTTTTGCCTACACCTGAACAACCAAAACACTATCTCATTACTTCAGAAGATTTTAACGATCTAATTAGAGATTTAAATTTGCCAAAAAATAAAGCAGAGCTTCTAGGCTCTCGGTTAAAACAGTGGAATTTGCTTGATGATGTTAAGATCACGGATCAGCGGACTAGGCATGAAATGTTTGCAACGTTTTTCACGAAGGAAGATGGACTTTGTTTTTGTAATGACATTAAAGGTATGTTTGAAGCAATTGGCATACCCTGTGTCCCTAGCGAATGGCGTTTATTCATTGATAGCTCTACAAAAAGTTTAAAAGCAGTTCTATTGCACAACGGAAATAAATTTCCGTCTCTTCCAATTGCTCACTCAGTACATCTTAAAGAAAATTATGAAAGTGTCAAAATTTTGCTTGAATCTGTAAAGAATCGTAAGTATAACTGGGAGCTGATTGGAGATTTTAAAATGGTGGGATGTTTAATGGGGCTACAGGGTGGATATACAAAGTATCCGTGTTATTTGTGCTTGTGGGATAGCAGAGCGGATTCTAAACACTATATTCAACGGTCATGGCCTGTAAGAACAGAATTGTGTGTCGGAAAACAGAACGTCAAATTTGAGCCGATTGTTGAAGCGGAAAAAGTGTTAATGCCGCCTTTGCACATTAAGTTAGGGTTGATGAAACAATTTGTTAAAAAACTGGATGAAACTTCAGAAGCTTTTGGATACTTAAAAAAAAAATTTCCGAAGTTATCGGAAGCAAAGGTTGAAGCTGGGGTTTTTGTTGGTCCGCAAATAAGACAGATTTTCGCCGATGAAAAGTTTCCAACGTTGCTGAATCGTACGCAAAAAGCAAGTTGGAACAGTTTTAAAGCAGTAGTTTCTGGATTTTTAGGAAATAATAAAGCTGAAAACTACGAAAAGTTGGTTGAGGATATGCTTACAAATTTTAAGGCCATGGGCTGCAGGATGTCATTAAAAGTACATATGCTGCATGCTCATTTGGATAAATTTAAAAACAATATGGGAGCCTATTCCGAAGAGCAAGGAGAACGTTTCCATCAGGACATCATGAATTTTGAACAACGCTATCAAGGCCAATACAATGAAAACATGATGGGCGACTATATTTGGGGTTTATTGAGAGAAAGTAGCTATGAACATAAAAGAAAAAGTAAAAGTGTGCACTTTTAAGTTATTTTCCACTTTTCTGTAAGCTAATTTGATAGTAAAACTTAATAAAAATAATAAACATTTTTATTTCAATAGTTTTATTTTCAATCAAAAATTAAAATCCGAGATTTTTAAAAATTTCGTTCAATCAGTCTTCTAAGCACAAAAGCAAAGTTTTTCATGCCATATATTTTTTTTCCGTCTTATTACGACCTAAACTACCGAAATTTAATGCTTTGCAATCAAAGTCAAATTTCATGTTGACCCGTGTTATTCATCGATATTTGCAGTCCAGGAGGTGCTGCTCTCATTATGCCGGACGGTCGTTCTGAACATCATGTCCATCGTGACACGCGTCGAACAAGCAGAGCCTATGTACCACAACTGCGAGGAGCATTTCACTGATATTCTTATCTTTATCTTTTCGCATCAGGTTACCGTGCCTTGCACGGTTTATTTCCGCTGTACAATAATGTATGTACTTTTCGCTCGAGTTATTATTTTTAATGAATGCTTCCCAATGATTTTTATTTGGGGTTTTTAATAAATTGCCAAGATGAAAATGTTGAGTAATCGATCATCTGACCAAAAATTCCTGAAATGTTCTGGGAAAATTTGGAGGACGTAACAATAGCAAATCAATTTCTGTATCGGTTTGTTTTCAATAAAATACTATACACCGAATATCGTACATACAGCAAGGGTAGTGTGAGTAAAAGAGATCATTTCAGATTTGTATATGCATGTGAATACGGTCTTTTATGTACCATTGATTTTCGGTGTAATTCGTACAGCGTAAGATACTGTAAGTATTAGTGTATTCCGTAAATCGCATAGTTTTTTCTTAAAATAAACGTTCAATTACATTAGTTCAATGATGTGGTTGTGCTCATTCAACGACTCTGTGTTAATCAATCGTTGTTTACTATCTTTGCGGGATCACCTGAAATCTTTCTTTGCAGTCTCCTTTCGACGTGAGTGGATATGCGAGACTCGTTCTGTTGGGCGTTAAATCGGCACGAGTGGAAGTGGAAACACCCGTGGGAAGTTTGTGGCATGCAATTACATAACGCACTATACGAGACGTCTCAAAAAGCACGGGCTGTCGTGATATTGCATCGCGGCGTTATTAGGGACGGGCCCGATTAAATTGTTCCAACGCTATGCGTTTGAAGTCCTTTGCATATATCTGTAAAGGTTCTCGTTTTTCTTTGGCTGTGCATAGTTATATCATCGCCAGTGTGTTTTATGTGAGTGGGTCTTTACAAGTGTTTCCAAAACCACGATGCTCGTAGATAAACTAATTCTCGAGTTTCAATCCTGCTTCTGGTAACATACCATTAAACTCCAGGATAGCCGTGCCCATACGGCCTTTGCTCCCCGCGATATGCCAACCGCGAGCTTTAATGACACATTAATTGCTTTCCGTTTCATCAGAAATTCCGCACTTCCACATAGACGCCGACGATCTATTGTATAATCCGGTTATGGCTTCTCTTCAGATCTTACAGACAAGAGGCGCTTTAACGTGCGGCCACGACGTGGAACCACGATGAAAAGACATCATGAATTAGAAACAATGTTTCTGAAGTTTTATTACCGGGCTTCCGATAAAATAGATTGATAGTCTCTACTACCATGGAAAAGTCATCATTATTATTGCGCCGACATACAAGCTGATGTTGATAATGTTTTTCGAAAGTTTAAATAAGAGAAGAAATAAAAATAAGATTTACGAAAAATTACTAGACTAAACTTACCCAAAAGAAAACATTGTACCGTCGTTGGCACATTTACAAACCTAATTTACTATGTAAATTATTGTGAAACTCAAAAGTCAAACATTTCTGTACTTGCTTTTTCAACGAAGATATTACTATGTCGTTAGATTGAAATGAATGCTTTTTTGTTCATCGGCAGACATAAATTCAAAGTCGAAATAAGAAATTAGCCATGTCGGTGGAACTACCTTTCCAAATATAAGGTATTACAAAGATTAAAGAATGTGCAAAAAAATGTGTCAAGACCGTTCTTCTTAAGTACAAGATGCAAAAAAAATTAGAAAAAAATTGAAAAATGTAAGATTTTATATAATTATAAATCAGGCTATACTACGGTCAGATGGCGTACACAATGATGGCTTAACAGTTTTTTTTTGCTTTCTCATAGATAAATCATTGTTATTGTGAAAACAAAATTCGAATGTTAATGGAACCATGTACATAGTGTTCCAAAACATCAAAAACTTACATTTCAAAAAAGTTCATGCGTGCGTGCGTTTGTATAGGTTGCGGAAAATTCAAAACGCTATCGGTCAAGACGTTCCCACGTCTTGACCGATAGCGTTTTGAATTAAAACCGATGTCGAGGGTAGCAAAAAAAAATACATGACAATTCTATTTATTCTCACGTGAATTGGATAAATCTTTCTTCGCACCTTAATTAGCTAGCGGTTTTGTATAAAAATTGGTATAAAATTATATAAAATTAAATAAAAAATTGATATAAAATTGTATAAAAATTGGTAAAAAATAAAAAAGATTAGAAATCAAAGTTTCCATAGCGTTCCTTCAAACCAATACAAAACTGAAATGTTCATATCGCTTTCTCACAATGTTGCTGTATTTATATCGTTTTCTATATGAGGAAGCCTTACCAATCTCAAGTTTTTCAATTTCTAACTGTTTTTGGCTTGCGAGTTACTCTTCCACGCAAAAATACAAGTATACTTATATACTAGTCTGGCTGCACGTAACTAATCAGAACTCGATGTGTTGCCGCAGGCTTACTGGTAATCTATTCCGTGCACACTTGAAGGGGACGGTCAGCGTCGGAAACAGACGCGATAGTAGATTGGGATCATGTGGGCAGACAGACGACACAAGCGGAATTAGCGCGTTCTGTATCCACTAATGCTACTGTGGTTAACTGGTAAATCGCGAACATTATAGTAGACACTAGAGGAAAATGTGTCTGAATTATGGAGAAGAAAATTCGATGGAGTTTCGTGCGTACTCTAGTATAAACAGAACAGAGTACCGGCAGTCGGCGCCTCGTGTTTGTAATGCGAACCTCGTGCGATGGAGTCTTGGCTTCAGGAGATAACAATATGATAGCGAGCATAACACGATTCGAACGATTCCGACCCTCGTTTGCACAAAAGGTGGAGTGCTACACGTTCGCTTCAGCTTTGTATATAGGGCGGTACTCTTTACGTCGCTGACTCATCTCACTTCCTCCTCAACCGCGTAGTTCGTCATTATTACGTCATTATTATTAGCGATATTGGGGTAATCGTTTTCCACGTCGTTACATACTACAAAGCAGAGCGTAGCGCTTTAACTGTCTTGACGCACAAAACCGCTCGGGGTCTGTGTGTCGAGCCACAATTTCTATCGACACGGTCTTCGACATCTTTTGAATAAAATATGCGTTGGGTAGAGCGACTTTTGTCTCATCTGCACCTTTTCTCTATTTGCTCTTTCTCTGTTCGTTATTACATGCGGGGATATCTTAATTTTCACCACCCACGCGTATCAAAAACGACGATTCGACTATGTGAAAATGTCTGGATAACTCCCTAAGAAGTCTATAACATTACGTACTCCTCAACCGAGCTCCTCATTACTGCCATTAAAGGCCCCCTTGATTAGCATTACCGGTTCAATGAAGATAATTTAATAGGGTTTTGCCAACAATATTATTATCTACTATTATTGGATATACCATTCAATATGATATTAAGTTTTCCATTAACTGTATGACATTTTTATCTGACTGGCATTCTCACTCGCGGAAAAATAGACTATATATCATTATCTACTTTTCTACACCATCTAAATACATAAGAAATTAAAAAAGCTGCGTGGTAAGCATGAAAGGAAAGAGATGCTTTGTCAGCTGTCAAAATTATGCTCCAATAGACTAGTGGTGATAATGAATAGGAAAAATACCCGTTGGATTTTTGTAGGAAATTGTCCTCTTATTACGAATGGGAAAATATATACGATCAAAAAATTTTCCATTGAATTTCCAGCGGAGTCCTATCACGAATTAATGGTAAAAAGTACCGCTGCAGTTTTAGCCATAACCATTTTATTGATCACCTTTCGATACGATTAGACGCCATTATCATCTCATGGATTACCTTTCGTTGCCATTCTTTAACATTGAACGCTTAACGAACATCTTTACCAAGGGACTCTACCCGATACATCTTGTGTTTGCAAACAAGAGCTATGGAAGTTTGAGACATATAAGTGGTAATGAGGGAAGTATTTGGAGAATTTTACAAGCGTCTAGACTTTCGGAGGTTTATAGTAGAAAAGTCTACTTAGAAGACTCGTAGAATAAAAATTATTTACATTATAATCTCACGAGATTTCGGATTGCGCCGAAGGGGTTGTTTAACTTTTCGCAAGTTTCTTCATAACAAGTTTAGTTATGAAACACATATAAGCTTTTTTATGATCAGATATACAGTCATCTAATGAATTAACCGAAAAACACCGACGATGGGATACAACACATCGTAGTTTTATGTGGCTGCGTTGAGCTTCCAGTTTCGGTGGCCACCGACAACGATATTCTAATTTGTTTAATATAGAGTCGATCGTTAAAAATAAAATATAATATATTGTAGAAGCAAGTAGACTAGAATATCAATTCTGTTTAAGAAGCGGTAACTGAACTCTAAAACGTAGGAAATTTTCCAATTAATTCTCAGTTAACGGTTAGCTCAAGAAAATAAAATGAACGCTCCCTTTACTGGTAGTTTAAGAATTACGCGATATAAAAAAAATGTACACAGCTATGCATGTATGATAATTAATATAGGATCTATCGGGGTGAGGACGCGTTTACCTAACTAAAACCTCCCAATGTAACTAATTACATATTTCTGTGTGAAAGATACGATCAAGAGGATAAATTAATGCTATTACACCTAATAATGGCAGGTCAACACTATATAGTACCTATGGGCAACCGCTCGTTGTATATGTTACTTTCCACCACATGTCAAATTATACGATCAAACGAACTTACCTTAAATGATGTTCGATCGTGATTATTCTCGTCGCCTTGTCCGTATAGATCAACGGTAGTAACGCCAGTTGCTCGATCCGCCACAAAATTCTAAAGTCATTCGAAATTCGCGCCTACGGCCATAGATGCGAATATCTCTCACCAGATGCCCCTGCACCCGATGCCCTGACGCCATTTCATTTGAAAGCCGACGAATTGCATGTTGATTAGATCAAACGGGCCGGAAATATCAGGGATGGTTTGATCTATTCGGACAAGACATAATCACGATCGAACATCACTTAAGGTAAGTTCGTTTAATCGTATAATTATGCCGCGTCGTCTTGTCCTCTAGATCAATGGTAGTTGTTCAAAGTTTTATGCAATTTGCATTTTACAGTAATTGAGCATGTACAATAATAAACTTTAGATTGACGTTAACAACACCTGTGTTACAATCGTTCTTATAACTTAAGTGATTATAGATTTGGATATCTTTGTATTTTTCATCACGGGTCGATTGTAGAATCGCGCAAACACACTCGATTTTTCCGGCCAACCCGCAGCCTTTCGGATTGTTTCGATATCTACGCCGCTACTATATACCGCGAAAGTAACCACATATCTAGTGCTACGTGAGCCGAACGTGTTTATATCAATACCACTTTTGGCCATCACAACTTTTATCCACCTCCGTATTGCTTGGGTTGTTGTTACACGGTGACGTTTTTTTTATATGTTATTGATATAAAATCTTCGTTACCAGGACGTAACTTTGCCGAACGCTTACTGTAACATCCTAAGACCGTTGCTACACACAACTTTGGCTGGTTTTTGAAAAACGGCAGACACAACAAGCGTTGATTTTTCCCGGGACCCGACGTTTTTATATGATCTATGATTTTGACTATGGTTTTTACATGGGATAGAGAGACGATTAAAAACTCGAGAACGCATCCTACTACTGCCTGAAACGGATTGATTCTCTTCTTTTGACAAAAATCTCACCATACACTCAATGGTTTCTGGTATTGTTTAACGGTCATCACTATCGGTATTGACTCTAGAGAAACTTCTTTCAAGGCAAACGCTTGCCCTATAATTTAAATAACCAGGGAAAGCGAGGTTAATTATTAATTAATAATTGAGTACAATTATCAATTAACAAATCATTTTCCGGATGAAAGAGAATTGGTTGGGTTACGAGTAATTTTTGAAACAGGGAGTGCCACGATAGTGTTGGCGAGAACGGCCCAACCAATACCCCGTCTGCTTTCCCATCAATTATATTTTCTAACTACCTCGGTCGAAAGTACGTATTTTGATCCCTGGTTTCAGGGCAGAAAATCTAATTTTCTGCCCTCAAACGCCAAGGATCAAGATACATTCTTTCGACCGAAGTAGTAAGAATAATAGTATACACTCCTCGGAAAGAAAGTTTGAAAGCCCTGCCCTGCGCGCCATCTAGCCCTCGGCTTCGCCTCGCGCCAGATGGTGCGCGGGGCAAGAATCTCAAACTTTTTTCCCTTGTAGTGTAAAATACTATTCTAATCGTTTTCAGAATGACGGTAAATGGTGGAAAAGCGTAAAAATATGAATTTGTCCACGGTATGGTAAATGCGTCTACCGCACACGCCTCTGGATCTCTGTGCAAGGAGACCAATTTTTTGCACTTCGCATTTATGTTTGATGCGAACAAATCTATGTCGAATTTCCTGAAAGTTGACTCTACTTGATCGTATGCCCAACTAGCTAATTTCCACTCGGTTGCGTTTTGCTTGACTCTAGACATATCTTTTTGGATTAATCGAATAGCTGTCTTTTTGTCCTCCATTTTCAAATTGGGTGCTGAAATAAACTTGTTCAATTTTTCCAGATTCAGAATAAAACGCATGTCACCATTAGGTTTTGGGATCAGAAAGTATGACGAAACGAATTGTTTTTTTCACGGTTTACACCTAGATATCGCGCCTTTTTTCAGCGATTTACTAATCTCCAATTCACAAACAATAGTCTCTTGCTTTGTTAACCTTGGCTGTTTATAGTTAACTTGAGAATATGGTTGACTTATAAAGGGAATAATGTAACCCTGCACCCATTGTAAAATGGAAGGGTCACTGAGTCTAATCCATGTGTCGACGGTTGTCCTTGTTCCGGAAGTCTTTCGACTTCTGTCCCATCCTCTGAGTGCCCCGGATGACTCTCTCCGAAGGGACGATGCCAGTTTAACTTCTCCGACTGCAGCTCTCTCGAAAAATTGTTTGGTCCCGAGTAAGTTGCCGCAAACCTGTGGTTTCCTTTGCGGAGTACACTCCGGAAGTTTCGTTAGTATTCACTTTGTTTCGTCAGATCCTTGGAAGATTTTTCCATGGACTTAGCTACTTCGAGGTTTTCTGCAAATTTTTCTCCAAATAACCATGAATCAATTGGGCTATTGTTGCCAATATTCTTGATAATCGAATTTACGCCCGGAACAAAAAACAATTTCCTCGCTTTTTGCATATCGAGATGTAGGTCCGAGAGGATTCTGCCCGCATCGGCCAAACGTTCGATAAATTTTGACGTGTCGATTTCTCGGTCGGTACTCTCTTCTGCTTTCAGCATTTCTGTTAAAGCTGCGCTAATGGCGTTGATGCCAGTTCTCAGCTGATTCTGAGCAGCGTGCTGATACGCATCTGTTTTTATTGTCAGTTGTGACATGGCCGACTTTTATTTTGGGTTAACTTTTGGTGTTTTAATCGAGGACAATTACGTATTATTGGATATTTCTCCTGAAAATCACACTTTTCATCTTTTCGCAGCCCAGCTCATAATATCTTCGACCAGCGCTCTGCAACCACCAGATCGATGTCGGGGCCGCGTTGGTTGTATTTAGACTGGTCGTCCCCCAGTAGTCCCAATGTCGATTCAGCAAGCTCCTTCGGTAACAGCTCTTCTGTATCTTCGGTCTGTTTTACCGGTACATTTGTGTGGGGACTAGGACATGAGGAGTCTCGCAGACTGCGCACACCGCCCTCTTTGTCAGACCCTTGTATATCCTCTATCGACAGTTCGCAACTGGAATGTGACGTGTCTCCCAGACGACGCTCAGCACTCTTTCCGTTGAAATAATAGGTTATGGATCTTAATTGATGACGCGATCTTGAACGCCCATGGTGTGAACGCGACCGCTTGATCTCGTTTTCCAAGCGTCGTAATTTCTCCATCAGTTAATCTCTTGTTGAATTTCTGTATCTCGGAGAAGTCTCCGGATACTCCTCTGATAACGAGCTCATTTATATATTAAAAGAAACTTTCTTAAACACACACGAAATTGCAATTTTCCTAAAGCGTATTTTATCGTGTCTGTTACCAGAGAACATCGACGTCGCTGGAAGCCCAGGTCTAGTGTTAATTTTTGGCACAGAAAAAGTAGTCCCGATTTCCGCCTGTAGTTGGCGGCGCTATATATCGATGTGCTCAACATACGCTAAGTACTTCAAGCAACGCCCCTCGAGGTCGTCTCTCTCATACCGATGTGTATTAGACAATAGCATCCTTTCGATGCTTCGAATATTTCCAAATTTTTATATGTAGAACTCCGTACTGACATGTGACAATACCTTATTAGAATATTCAATTATAATAGAACTAAATATATGGGATCATTCAAAAAAATATGAATTTCGATAGACAATTTCCCGATAAGATAATGATTTCTTTTTTTTGTGGGTACTACAAACAAATGTAAATGCATTCGTTTGTGGTACTCCAACTAAATGCGTTTGCGTTTATACTTAATACTTAAAACTTTGTAGAAAGTCGATGCGCCATTGCGTCCCAATGTTGCTATAAATAATTGCATTTGTTTGTTAAAAATCACCTACTTGATTTTGAAATTATTTAAACCGTCGGATGTTACAATAAAAGTTTTTTTTTTTCAAATAAAAAAAAGAAAAATAAAAAAAGTTTACATCGGAATCGAACCACGATTATCGAGTTCAAAAGCCATAACCAAGACCGGTTAACCAACAACTCATTGGAAATACATATGCATTAAGGTACGAATGTAGTCTAAAAGAGGGAAAAAGTGGCCGATTTTCAAACATTTTTTTCTCGGCTTCTATGTGAGATAAAACAATACATTTTTAACCACGACATTGTGTAAATCGCGTAGAATGAGACGGTTTTTTTTATTTTGTCCACCGTTTTCTTAACATTTTATAGAGGGCGCCAAAGTCGGCGCTGCAGAAAACAAACGTCCTCATGGCGGACACTTAATCTCCGGATCTGCGAGTCTGAAACAAAAACAAAAAACGTAATTATACAGAGGAAGGTTTGCCACGTGGTAATTCACCACCGTTTAACAAAAATCGATAAAAAAAAATGGCGGCTATGGAAAAAAAACTTCAACAATGGACTCATTTTTGCACCGTTTATGACCGGTAAATTTTGTTATTATCCATTTTTTTTTAAATGTGGTGAATTACCACACAAAACGACAAAACAAAGGATCGTGCAAAGTTTTATCGAAATCGGTCGAGCGGTTTCGGAGATTATCTATCCACCAGTTGAAAAAAGGTCATTTTTCAGAAAACACGTTGAAAGTTTTTTTTTTGATTTGGTCTTGAAATTTTGGGACTAATTGAGTTTCAATACTTACAATTGCTTAATCAGCTATCCCTGGTCCATACAAGAGCATGCCAGAGTCCTGTTCCGCTGATTGTGCGATCCCTTGCTCCTTTTGGTGCGACATACGAGCTTCTTTCGTCGCAGCCGCACTCGCTCTCTCGGCTTTGGCCATTCGCTCTTCGTCTTTTTTCAGAACGTAGTCATAAGAAGCGTGTCCGATAGTGCAGCCCATAGTCTCCATCATTTTCAAAAGAGTGATGCGTCCTTCATTGAAAATGGCAGAAGAAATGAACACTCCTAGCTCAACGACTTCCTTGTCGACGAAAATATGTTTTGGAACGATGGCCCAGAGCGTTTTATTGAGTTGATGGTCCTGTCACCACAGTCACACGCAATGTTTATTTTAAAACCGAGACCACGCACACCCGTTTTTGAAAATGTAATGGCTTTGTCACAGGTTTTGCACTTTAACGTAGTCGCCAGGGCGGAGAAGACGACGGAAAATGCAAGGATGCAGTAATTAAATGCATCTTCACATTTTATATAAAAATCACGACTATTAGATAATTTTCTCACCGATGCACTCGTGAAAGATGTACATTCAACTGTATGCTGGTTGCCTTGAAAAACGTGCGATGTTCGTCTAATTTTTTTTTTTCAATGGTTTCGTAATTTTTGAGGCTTTTTTATATGGACCCATTTTCGAACTGGAGTGCTTCAGAAAACTGTCGAAATCGAACTGAAACCTCGTAGAGAACCAAAATAGACGATCTATAATAAGACCGTTGCAGGTATATGTAAACAAAGAGAACAGGAATTTTCGAAGTAGGGATTCACAGCAGGCGCTTGGGCCTCCGCAGCTGCCGACCGCGCGCTCTCACTTGTCCCTACACTAACCGCTGTAAATTTTTTTCTATAGCGAATTTCGTCACCAAATTTTGAGAGGTGATTCTCAACACTGTAAGAGATTTGAAAATGGAAAAAAAATCGAATATTTGAAAATTCTAGACTAGACTCCTACCTTGAAGTTGATAAAAAGTCGAAAGCCCGCCGCTTTGCTAAGTAAGTCACAAATGCTGAATTTCATTGGGCCGCCGCAAAAAAAAAAAAACACTATGATGATTGAAGAAAAATGGAAGCACACGCTCGGGTAAGGACGACACATGTCTCCCTTACGCGACCGCAAGCCTAGATAATTCTGTTTTTTTTTGCTGGCATTGGGCGATCACATTATAGTAACCTGCTCATAAGAATATAATTTAAAGTGTATATTCTGCGTTAAGTTACAAAGTATGAACATTAATCTTTCCAAAAAACTAAAAGAAATTAAAAAACCATACCTGTAACAGAATCGAGCCCAGGTTACCGGGAATAAAAGAGAAACCTTAAATCATTCGACCATGAATTGACTTGAAAATTATTATTTTAAAATTGTTCAAAAGTCGCGGAGTCTCCTTCTTTGTAGATTCGATTGCCTTTTCGTAAAATCAAATTAAATACTTTTCTACTCATATACTAAGCTATCGATGTAGCTTAATTCCCTTCATCATTCGACTACTTTTCGAGCGGTATTGTACGACTCAAAAAACCATCACGCCTCCAAACATTCGTGTCTCGTGAGTGCAAGCGAGACGCATGAAAACTGGGCGGAGCTTGCCGAGTTGCAGCGTGTGCGTTTACACCGATACAGCCAGCGCTCCAGGTGGTTGGAGTACTCACTAACGGGTACCCCAGCAAAACCGCGCCAAATCGTCACATAAGACCTGTGCTTCCATGTACGTCTATGTTCTCTGCTGTTACGGATCGCACAGAAAGACGTAATGGCGTTAGGACGTCGGGCGCAGGGGCATCTGGTGAGAGATAGTGGCATCTATGACCGTAGGCGCGAACTTCGAATTACTTAAAAATTGTATGGCGGATCGAGCAACTGGCGTTACTACCATTGGTCTACAAGACAATACGACGTGGCATAATCAAGAGATTTCTTGAGTTATAGACAACTTTCTGTAATTCAAGCTTATATCTTAGTTCTATAGCGATTGTGAATATAAAAGGATGATAACATAATGTTTTTCTGCATTCAATATTCTTCAATGTTCGTTTTCAATTTTGTGACTTTTTGGAAGACCTCTACTCATAATGGTTCTCACCCCACGAGTAGAAGCGATAAACATTTCTTGTATCCTTAAACCGGACCTACAGGTATTTTGGATAAATAATAACCCGAAAATATTTTACAATTATCGATATTATATTCAAGTTTTGTGTGAACATGTTAATAAAATTTTTATGCAGCTAATAGTTTATTACGTACAATGCGACCAGTCGAAGAATTCACCAGAACTTACTCAACTACTAATGATCGGCTTCTTCTCACAGTGATTGCCAAGACTCGAGTGAAAAAATAATTTGAATTTCTAACATTGATGATTAAAGACTTTTAGACTGTTATACTATCGAAAAGAATGCCAAGAATTATTCTTAGTGTAAAAAGTATCGTTCGCGTAACTAAGTACGTTGTTATACGGTATAACGTCATAAATCCGTCATTAATACCAACTCTGCTACGAATAGGAGCATTTACATTAACGCATTACTCCCACTTTAGTCAATTTGGTCGTCGGACACCCGCGGCCGTTCGTAGTTCACGTAATAGTGTTTGGTGGTACGGTTAACCTCAAACCAAAACGAGTATATACATCAACGACAAATTTTTCCAATAATTAATCATATATTCCACAAACAAGTCTGTCTTATCGGGTTGTGATAGAGTTTTATTTATTCATTCAACCCAACCGTCATCATGCACTTCGAGCGGCTCGCAGTCGGTTGTGATGCACCCCCGAGTAGCGACTGCAGTCTCTATCCTCCTTAGTACTACGAAAAGTCAATCCCTAGACTATTGAGTTAGAGGATGTTGAATGTATCGAATAAAAAAAAAATTTCATATCACTTCTTCATGAAATTTAAAAGTTGAACCTCAAAACCGAAAATTGACATTTTTATATAACTTGCTCATAATGGTCCTGTTTTCCGAAGCTTCTCCCATGAGAAAGCATTTTCTATATGTTTGGCTTTCTTATAGAGGAAGCTGTGCAAATAAGGAGCAATTATAAGAAAATGATAAAAAAATTTCATCTTTTACCTTTTAGCTTTAAGCTTCCAATTTTTATGCGGAAGTGATGTGAAAATTCCAGTTTTCAGCTTTCGTGAGGGAGCATTATGAAAGTGTTAATTTTCAACATTTTTTCGACATCAACGACGTATTTAACTTTCGAGTGAAACTGCTGGCTGACTTAGATTTGGCACGAAAAAATAGAGCAACCTTACGCTTTTGGTCAAAACGCATCTAAGGACCGGTGCTCGCCGCGAATAATACATAAAATTGTGTGGTTCAAAATGTTTTCGATCTTTCAATTTCTACTCGAGAAGTTCAAATTACAGCGTTGTTACGTACCTCGCAAATGTTCACACTACTTTTAATACAATTATTAAATAAATTGTTACTTCAATCAACCTGATTTGAAAGTTACTGATAAGCATTACGGCAAGATTAAGATCAAGATTACACGAAGACTACTCGTTCGAAGATGATTACTAGTATACTTTTAGAGCTTGAGTTACAACAAAAGAATAAAAAAAACAAGGATCACTCTCGTTTGATTATATAAGGTTTTTATGACTACATTTATTAGTTGAATGTAACTCACTTATGAATTAAGAACAGAAATGGCGAAAGCTTCATTTTTGTCCTGAATCGGCCGATTATAAAAACGTGCGAAAGTTTTTCATCTCTCAGACCATCCCGAAACACGTTTGATCGTATCGACGTTAACACCCTTATTTATTGCCTTAGAAATCGTTGCGTGTTTCGCACTGTACGCTGAAAAAGCGTTTATATCTATCCCCGCTTTTTCTAATATAGATTTTACCCAGTGAGACAGAGTCTAAGCCGTAACAGGCTTGTACGGTTTAACGGTAGAAATAAACAAGTTTGTGTGTGTTTTTTCTGTTATCTTTTGTGCATTCTATATATTCTAATATCGCTCTAGTCAGACATATTTGCTTTTTTTCTTTGAAGAACGGTAATATGAGGTTCGGTCGACATTTTCCTGATTTAGAAGTTTTTATTAATTTTGGAATCATTATCTCAATACCTGTCGTTGTTTCCTTAATATTAGCTACATCTAACGAGACCATAGTTTGCAGGCGGAGGTCCCCTGAGCAACGAATTAAATAGAGGATACCATTATTCGGTTGGCCAATATGGCACTAAAACGACGCCTTCGGTTTTATCTGCGATACATTTTTTAGAGTTGGTAAAATTACCGCGAATGGGGAAAAATGCGTACGGTTTTTCTTTTTTCCACGATATTGTGAAGCCGTCGACTTTAAATACGTTCGGATTAGGAAATCTAGAACAGAATCTCTTTACTTTTTTTTTTTTAATCCGTGACCTTACACTCTGTTCCTGGTCTAAACTTGTTTAGTAATTGTTTGATTTTTCGTTTTTTCTCGCTTGTTAATTCCAATGTATAGTCGGTTGAGTTAATAACGAACCCTAAAAATTTACATTTTTGTGCTGGTGTTAGTGAACTTTTCTTGTCATTTATGACAAATCCAAGCTTTTCTAATAGCTCTTTCGATTTCAGAATGTTTTCCTGACAGCTTTGAAAAGGTTTCCCAATAAATAATACATCGTCGAGATATATTGTTGACAGAAAACCTTGACCCCTTAACACATTTGTTACCGGTTTCATTACCTTAGTAAAGACATATGGACTCATACATAACCCGAATGGTAAGCATTTGAATTGATATATTTTTCCGTTAAAAATAAATCGTAGATATTTTCGATGTTCTTTGTGCAGCGGCACCAGAAAGTAAGCGTCTTTAAGGTCAAGCGATGCGATAAATTCGTTCGGTGTGATTAAATTTTTTTTAGACCTAATGTCCTCCATTTCAACATGGGGAGCTTGTATGGACTTGTTCAAATTTTTTAGTTTGAGTATGCATCGATTCGAGCCATTAGGTTTTGGCACGAAGAAAATCGGGGATACACAAACTTCTAAATTCGATTTCTAATGACTCTTGTTCTCCAGATTTTCAATTTCCCTGTTCAGGAGGCCGAAATTATACTGGAGTTTCTTCAAACAGAATTTTATACCCTTTTATGCAATTAATGATAAAGTAATCGTTTGTAATTTTTTGTCATTCTCCGATAAAAAGGCTCAGTCTTCCTGCTATGTTATTTACCTCCACTATTTCTTTAACGATTCTTTCGTTGACGATCGATTTTTGTCTCAATTCGTCAGAGTTGATCGATACGGTGTCCTTTGTTTGAAACGAACGAATTGTTTCCGGAGATATCCGTCCATCGGTCTGTGTGGACCAGACGGGCCTTTCCAGTTTCCCTGGTTCTGTGCTCAATATGGGGGATTTTTCTCTTGCGCTTTGATATTCTGGCTCACGGTCTCGACCGTCTTAACCTCCTTGATTTGTTCGGCCAGGTTTGGCCCGTAGAGCCATTCGTCTGAGTGATTTGCCTCCACCACCGACTTCACGCTTTTTTTCACCATCGGATTGATGGAGGACTTCCTTCCCACAGGCTGTTGATGAAAGATGTCAGTCAGTAATTTTCCGGTATCGGAGAGAAGTTCGATCAGTTTCATCTGGTCCATCTCGTCTTCCGATTCGTCGACCAGTATCGAAATAGCTCGGCCAACTGCTACGATAGCTGTACCTACACATTCTTGTGTTTGCACAAAGTGACCGTCTCTTTTTTAAAAATTTCTGTCATCGCGGCGCCGATTTCCAAGTTTAATTTGGGAGGTTCTGCATGTAACTCCCGTTTACGGGAGTATTTCTTCATCAGGCTTTTGACATCCACCTCAGATAACCCTGCCTTCATTCAGGTTTGCCAAAACTTTTTAATCTCCGGGCGCAACTTGTCTTCCTCGCCCCTCGTCACATTCGCGTCGTCACCCAGTAGATTGAGAATTCTATCGTCCACGCCCGTTGGATCTTCTTCAAGGACTTCCTCGTCTTTTTCTTGCTCTTCCTGAAGCGATTCACCTACCGAGTCCTCCTGGAGATTCTCATCGTTATCGACGCTCGATGCGTTTGGCACGTCATTTTCCTTGTTGGAATCAACCTCTGAAATATCAATTTTCCTTTTTGGAATTCGCCAATAATTACAATTATATGCTCGTGTGGAGCTGTAGCGATCTTGTTCGATTGTCTTTATTAGATGGCACGGTTCGTGTGGAACTTGTCATTATTTCCTGCATCAATTCTGTATACTATACTAAAGTCTCTTTCTTTCTGCGCCATAAGACCGTACAGTAAATTTGTGAGGTTATGCATTTGCTGTTGCATTTTTTACAGCTCTGCGTCAGTTCTTGCGTCTGACCCTTCTGCCCGCTCGATGGGGATCAACAGCTTAAGTGCCTTTCGTGAACAATTATATTGCACGTGGTTACTCCTACCTTGCAAATTCCTTGAGCACAACGAAGAGATATGAGGAAACGGGACATGCAGCGCCACCACTACTGCTAAAAGCGGAACATTTAAAACTCTACAATTGTGAAAATTGAGCATAGCTGACGCTACTACTAGTAATCATTGAGAACAAGACGTCGCAGTATAATAAGTATAGGCCAACAAACCTTGTATTTATCTGTCTCTTCCCCTGCCGCGCTCTGATATACGGACCTCCAGAAATTTGCGGCTTGTTCCCAGTCAGGTTTCTTGCCTGTGTTTGTATCGATGCTCTCACATTTCGAGTCAGGTTTCTTCCCATGTTTCTGTGACCGCTCTCACATTCCGAGTCGGGTTTTTTCCCCATGTTTTTGTCACCGTATCCTTCACGCTTAGCCTTAAAAGATGATAACTGCAACTAAACATATTTTCTTTGATTAGAGCCTAAACAGTCATTTTTCTATGACTCGCGCTCTTTCACCCGAGTTCCCTATGCACCAATGAACGTCAACCAGAAAGGCTTAAGTTGATATCAAAATATACTTTGATATCAACGACATTGTCTTCTCATCCATTATAGATTCTACGGATGATATAAATTGTTATTCACTGAATTACAAATATCATCATCTTTGTCATCCAAGGAGCCAAGGAGCAAGTCATCCTTCCGTATATTTTCATTCTATTTTGTCCAGCTATATGTTGTGACCCTTTTCTAACATTAGTAAGCATAAGAGCAAATCTAATATGAATAGGCCACGATTTTACGGACAAATTCAATTATCGTCGGACAACGATGCTGCCACATCAACGAAATCTGGTCAGAGCATGCAAGGATCTGCTGCGAAATCGTTAGTCCTGCAAGGTAAAGTCCGACGCGAAATAAAGTACAGCGAGCAAGTTCGCTCATCCTCACTTTGTCATTAAGAACTTTGTAACTATTCCTACATCGTGCAATATTAGACACTAAGCACGTTTTAACCCATAAACATTTCACCATTGTACATGCATTTCTGGCCTTCTGATAATTTCTCACAGGCTCAATACCTCCGTACATTCATACTTAAAAATAAATCAACGGCAGTCTAGTGAGGTCCCCGTTTCTGGATGAAGGGCCAACACCTCAACACAAAAGCGAGACCATTCAGTTATGACTTTATCAAGCGAACTCTAAAATTGCCAGTCTGGACTTAACACGGTTTTAGCTAATTATTTTAACTTCGACAAATCCACCATCTTGTGGATTTCTTGTCGTAGAACACCATAGGCATCTGGATTTTTTCGCGGTGCCATTAGGAAGTAAAGAAATCGCAGTGGAAAAAATCTGCAAAATCACTTATTTTACAATTTTTACTGTAAAAATCACAGATATATATTTTTTGTTAATCTTCACTGTAAAACTGTTCTATATATTTTTTCATGTTGATTATGAATCAAACAGTTATTTTATTTTTAAATAAATATTTGATAAAGAAAATTGCGTCTAAATAACGTACTAATTTTTCATGAAATAAAAAAAAACAAAATGACGTAAAATTTTAACGATTCGATCGTTTTTCTTGAATTTTCAATGGGATCTTCGGGTGATAATATTCCATCTAAAAAGATTTTCGACGAAATAAAAAATGAGGTTCAAAAGGAACAAGTAAATATTTCCGAACAAAATTTTACCCAAACGTCGACTATTGATTACATATGACGTGTGCCAAATTTTAGCTTGCTCGCTTAAGGGTTTCTCGAGTTATAGTGGTTTGAATTTTCATGTCCGATTTCACGCTCGCACACACGCAAAACGTTTTTGCCAAACGTGATTTTTCGATGTTTTGGAACATCCTGAACACGTTTTCATTGAAATCTCGAAAAAAAAAATTTTACGGTAGCGAAGCTTCCCTCTATGAGGAAGCAAAACAGCAGCACTATTTCTGGATACCGCGAAGGCCTTCGAATCGTCTGGTACAAAGGGTTAGTCTATAAATTATAACAACCGGGGTACCGACTACATCTAATATTGACGATAAAAGATTTCGTCTACCATACAATAGAGCCGCAAGACTAAACGCTTCTCCAATTATTATACAGTCAGAAAAAATTCAAATGATTCTAATAAATGCATTCAGTGTTCTACCGCCAGCATAGCGATGTTGTTATATAATAATAAATAACGCGCATTAATCTCCGGGGTTGTACAGCCCGTTACTCTGTGCGTAGAGACGATACGTGGGATAAAAACACCAACAATATTGTACGAAAAATGGGTTAAACACCGATTTTTGAATTTTATATACTATATATGGGATATTTCATGCCAAATCGACCACTTTTGAATCCGAACGCTTCAAATTTAGCTGAAGCTTTTCTATTCTTTTCTATTCTTTGAAAGACATTTGAAAGACTTTGAAAGACATGAAAATTTCTTTTATCCAATCCAAAAAAGTTATGTATATTTAAAAAATGCCTTTTTTATTTTAAAATAGCCATCACTTTTTTTTTATATTGATCTTTGGGTACCTTTTTTTTAATTTTTGTTTTTGAGTGGACTTTTCGAAAAAAATACACATAAAGAAATAAATATGATCGATTTTAGAAAATAATCGGTTTTTTTAAAAACAAAAACGTTTTTTTTTCAACGTTCTCCACTTTTTTTTCTTAAAAAATAACTCCAATTAATTTTACAACTATTCCCGCTTATCTCGGAGCGGACCAACTTCTTTAAATCTTTTTTTTATTCAATGGAGAACAAATTTTCAACATTTCTGAAATGATTTTTTTTTCTCGTAAAATTTATTTCTATCATAAAATAAATGTAATTCAACTATTTTATGGTATTAATTTACGAATGTAATGACTAACTTTAATCATGAATATAGTTGATACCCAATGATTTTACAAAAACAATTTTAAAACAATTACTTACCAATTTTCTCTTTAGCGTTTAAATATTTTACAAATTCTGTGCTCATTCGAGTTTGAAAGGTTCCTAACATATAAGCAACCATTTTTGTCCGGAATGATACAATGCAATTGTTGTGTTCCTGTAATTGGTTTCGTTATCAAAAATCTGTCATTTAAATCATTTAATGCTGGATTTTAAACTTCTGGGGAAAATTGACTATGATATTTGGCAAGTTACTCGCATCAGAAGCCCATCCAAAAATTCCTATAGGTGTTCGTTACCAACTGCGAGTTGGAGACTTGCTCACAACACCTATATACCTTTCGCAGTTCTGAGAGGGGATGCAGTTTGTGAACAAAATTGACCCTTTTCTGTGAATCGCGTGACACATTTTATTTGAATTTTCCGAAAGTAATGAAAACTCATTCTCACGCTCGAAGGGTCGCTCGTGAGTAAGTTTGATTATTTTATTAAAGCTAAAATTTTTGCTTTCGTCGGTTTATTGCATGCAGGTTTCATCTAGCTTGTTCAAAAGAAATCCCCTATTATGCTAGAGAAGATTGAAAACGGTAATGCTAACCGTTAAAAAACAATGACCAAAGTCATATCCAGTGATCGACTAATTTTATGGGTTGAACATGTGGCGGCCAGACCCTGAACGTTGTATTTTCTTGTGCATTTTTTTCGAATGAAATTCACCGACTTCTACGTGCGCTGACATTTTGAGTATAATCAGTGCGCGTGACTGTCGGTTATTTATCGGAATTTTCCACGGTGCGTTATACCCTGCCCTCTTCCCTTCGAGACCGCGTTGAGACTCCCGTTTTTTTCAATTATCGTTATTACTCAAAATTTTTTGTTTACTTTTCTATTTTTATTGTTATTTTTCGCAACCATTTGTGATTAGTGCTCGTGCCGAGGTCATTTATAAAGAAGCCCACATAAAGTATCCCCGCGACCTGAGAAGTCTCTTTCCCTTAGCCCCCCAACCCTCGCCCCCTTCGCAGTGCTAGCCGTGTGCCATGTACGGACTATAGTTTTTCATTCGTTTAATTTTTTTTTTGCCTTTTCATTATGACTTTTAGTTACGGTGCTACGTCGAATGAGTAGCTAGCGTCCATTACCAATTTCTTTCTTTTCTTCGCTTTATGTACAATTTCACTTGTTCTCTTTCCCCATTGATCGACAGTTACCCACGTTAAATCCTAAAACATGCGAATTACCATTGCAGAAAATTATTCGTTTTTTTTCTCGTTTGTGAGTTATTAAACTCCTGTCTTTTTTTCTCGACATCATTACTATTATTATTATCATTATTTTGTCACTTAGTCAATTCTTAGCTCCTTGTTTTGTGGTTATCTTGATTATTCTTTTCTTCGTGTTGTCACTTTTCAAAATTGTTATTGTTTAGCCGTTTTACTGATTGTGTTCTTTGCCCCTAATTGTTAAGCCATACAACGAAATTTAGAATAATTATATTCTGTTTACTTTCTACACAGTATTCAAATGTTTTATTTCGCCCTTTTTCTCCCCGACATCCCACCGGATCACCCGACATCGGCTCAAGGAGAAAGTGACGTCATACAAGAACCATCTTCACATATATACACATTCGAGATTTATGATATATATATTATGAAAATAAAAACATTATTTCATGAGCTTAGATAACAGTCATAATTGATATGGTAATCGCATAAAAGATGCTACATAGTTGTTTTAGGGGTGCTATATCTCGTTTGTATTCGAAATACACGCGGTTTATATTTTCGATATCCTTTTTCGTACTTTTACATATATGTTTCAGTTGTCTGGTTGAGTATATATGCCATGCATATTTCATATATATTGGATGTATATTTATAGATGTACATATGTACAACGAAATATATATATATATTATATATTTGCGATATATTCTTGCTACAATTTATATTGTTATACATGGTACGTCACAATATCTCCACCAGCCTGGCTCGGAGACCCACCACTCACATAGGGAGACAATTTACGTTAGCTGTAAGAATCGAATTGTATTTTTCTTCTATTTACACTGTAAGCTCTCGCCTTACGTTGTTTCCCGTAAGCCGAGAGATTCACGCTCCACATCGGAGCAAGATCCCCGCACTCCCCTCCCGGCAGGACACCTCGAGCGAAAACGCTAGCAGCAAGCCTCTGCCGTACCCCCCGGTTGGCACCGCCCAACCGTCAGCCG
Organism: Listrodromus nycthemerus; assembly: GCA_963978505.1. NCBI lineage: Eukaryota > Metazoa > Arthropoda > Insecta > Hymenoptera > Ichneumonidae > Listrodromus > Listrodromus nycthemerus. The sequence goes on along the minus strand of OZ021680.1, from coordinate 13,524,932 downwards.
TGGCGGTATGCTAATTTGCCGCAAGGAGCCCCCCCCCCCCCCCCCCCCGAGAAATCCCCTTTCACTTCGAGAAATTTGTTGCACTAGGCTATTTTTGCTCGTTATTTTTTCCTTACTACTACTGCTGCGATTCGCATTATTTCTCTCTCTTATTATGAATGTGATTTTTTGCGTTTTTGCGCGTGTGCCGAGGTAATATACCAAGAAGCCCTGGACGGTACCCATGGCCTGAGAAGTCTCGATCCCCTTCTTCTCTCTTCCCAGTACAAGCCTTGTGCCGCGTATAGACTAATTTTCAATTCGTTTTTTTTTTGCATTTCCATTTCCACCTTGATTTACGGTGCTACGCCGGATGAATATCTGGCGCCCAATACCAACTTCTTTTTTTTGTGGTCACTTCTCCAGGAAACATCGTCACAATATATACCCAGCTGATATCTGGATACGTACGTCAAAACATATTTAGGAGTATATCTCAAGATATATTTTCGATATCCGATTTTTTTATGCAGATATATAAAATATATAAAAGCAATTTAAAACAAAAATTTTGTTAGCTATTCTTGCTTTTTATGGCTTCAGAATGTAACGAATGATTTACATACACTGTACACTTTGGCCTTGTCAGTTCTCATATTATGCTTTACTGATTAGATTTTTTAATGATTCCTCCCATACACACTTTAGGATCGCGTTCGCTTCGAGTCTTTAATTTTACTGCTTTTTCGAACTCCCGACAATATTCGCACAGGATTGGTATCAGTTACCCTGGTATTTATATATAATTATTAACAATGATCATAATTGAAATAACTTTGATCTGAACGCTAAGCAATATAAGCATGGACCAACGAACCCTGTGTCCATCTCTCTTTATCCTACTGTGGTCTAACCTACCTAGAGCCAGGTCAGTTACCTTTTTTCTGTTACATAAGCACTGCCGAGGCCTGTTCTAATGCTAATTTCGTCTCTGTCACTCGGATTTCGTACATGTTAACTTACGTCAAACTTCAGTTACATCGAAGACCGAAACAATATTTTATTTTACCGCATCATCTATATATTCACACGCCGACAACATTACCCTGCCATACATTAAAGAGCCTACGAGTACCATAAATTCTATCTGTATCGCCGAGGTTCCTTTAAATGCGAAGTTGCCTCGTAGTTTTTATTTATATTTTTGAGATGAGGAACGATTGAGGATGGAATGATATGGACCTTGGTAGGGTATAAATGAATTAAGAAAAACATTCGCGTTTTGAGCCAATAAGTATGCTTCGTTTATCGGCTCGTGTGGGAAAAGCCTTGCCGGCATAAAAATCCATGTTGATGTTGTGTACATTTGTTGCGTGTATGATCGTGAGGGCCCTGAGTCTTCTCGTTTCGTGTTTGATGATCCCTTCTCCAAGATGATGGGTATAAGATTGGGGACCTGCTTGTCCTTGCGTTCCATCACTTGTTATGGGTGAGAGCCCGATCGTATTCTCCTCGATCGGAAGTATTGGCTCCAGTGAGCGCTTATGTCGGCTCCAGGGGAGCGCTTATATCGGCTCCGGGTGAGCGCTTGTGCCGGCTCTAGTGAGCGCTTCTATCGGCTCCAGGTGAGCGCTTGTGCCGGCTCTAGTTAGCGCTTGTGCCGGCTCTAGTGAGCGCTTGTATCAGCTGTAGTGAGCGCTTGTATCGGCTCTAGGTGAGCGCTTATGTCGGCTTTAGTGAGCGCTTGTATCGGATCGAGGTGAGCGCTTGTGTCGACAGCTCAGGGTGCTCGTATATGTTGGCTCTGTTGAGCGCTTGTGAGTGAATGTGTGTGCGTGCGTGTGTGTGTGTGTGTGTGTGTGTGTGTGCGTGTGTGTGTGTGTGTGTGTGTGTGTGTGTGCATGTGTGTGTGTGTGTGTGTGTGTGTGTGTGTGTGTGTGTGTGTGTGTGTGTGTGTGTGTGTGTGTGTGTGCGTGCGAGTGTGAGGACTCGGGGTCCTGGCGTCTTACGCGAGCTACTTGATCGTCACTCAACGGACGACCGCGCCGCACTAAATTCTTTGGAAAAAATGTTACATTTCGCTATCCCTCTCGATCGTGAAAAACGAGATTTCTGCTGCTGGTTTTTTTCCCTCAATCCATCTATTCTTGTTTTTAGCAGTTGTTTTTCGATCGACCACTCTACCTGCATTTTCTGCATGTTTTCCCGCATTAAATTCACCACGTCTTGCATGGCACGTAGACATATGTTGCATTCTCTTTCAATAATTTTCTTGTTCCCTGCTTCACCGCTTTGTTTTGTGCTTTACCACTCTATCGGGACACGCGATCCTTCGCAAGATGCGTTCCTGTTCCGGCAATACTGGTAAACCCTCCATTCCTAATAACCGGGTCGTTTCGTCATCACTGGACCACGGTCTGTCTTGTAGCCTGTCCTTCTTGCACCGGGGTTCAGTTATGGAACTCTTCCGTTCGTCAATGTGCGATTGTGCTCTATGCACCTCGCTTCTTGTTATGGGCGATCCCATCACTTTCCCTCCACCTCTGAAAACAATTATTACCGTGCAGACCAGGTGAAACTAGACGGCCAAATAAGCATGGAAAAGGGGGATGTTCCGTCGCTCGAGACATGTCGGTAGACTAAGAATTTTTATGTGACACCTTGAATCGTACATAATATTGCTCCTTCGGACACGACGACGCTTGTACCCAAAGAACCAATAAAAAAGGGAATTTTCGAATTCGGAATAAATTCGAGGAACGCGTCGTACGGGTCGCGCTGTAGTATTAGACGAACTGCTACATTTGGCGAGCAGAAGCGACGAAAATTAAGCTTTTTATAGTCGAGCGCTATTGTTAAAATATCTAAGATCGTGTAAAGAAGGGTATACGTGCAGAACAATGCGGGCTATCCTCGAAGATCACACTATCGCACGCCTTAATAAAGAGATTAACCATGAGCTGACTCAAAGCTCGAGGCAGGCGCGGCAACCTTTATCGTATCTAGCGCGTCACAAGATTTTCCCTACGGTCAAGGGGGGGTCCGACAGTCGTATCTGCGCTACAGTCTTTCCTATGAATCCTTACCGTCGGGATTGGTATAAGGAAAAAATCCTCCCACTAAAGGAACCTTTAGTTTTTGAGGACTCATGACCACCTCTTTCGAATGGGCAGTTTAAATTTTCAACTCGGCCAAGACGCATCAAGTACTACCAAGCAACCTTAAGATCGTCTTGTGGTTGAATTCAATCCTGGGCCTTGAGACATAAGAATATATCAGATTTTTCGGTATTTGGCATTTACACCCTTATAAAAAATCCAAGTTGTTGGTGGTTCATTTCCCTGACAACGCTACTAAGGGACTACGTCACCGCCAAAGTGTAAGTCGGGCCTTGCAACCCCGATAGGTCGAAGTTTTTTTACCGCGCGGTCCAGACGCATCGCACAGGGGATCTGAAATATCATTGGATGCGGCCCTCACTCAGCACTACGTCTCAAGTCGGTGGCGATCCGGTCGCAATGCGAAGGTTGGTGAAGAGAGAGAGAGAGAGAGAACTCAAACCCCTCTTCGCTGTGTGTGGGTGCGTGTGTGTGTCACTCGTCACGTTGGCCCTATTCAAAGATGTTCAAATATTCCACTGTTCATATTCAAACATGCCTGAACTCTTCTCTGGAAGCCACCAACTGTGCGTAAGAGAAAATCACTTGAGGTCGCTCCACAGACAGCTCTTATCCTCTCCTTCATATTTTCTCGTGTTGTTGGAAACGGGCGGTAGACCACATCCTTGAGGTCGCCCACAAAAAAAAATCAGGAGAGTTGAGGTCAGGTGATCTTGGAGGCCAACGGGTGGGACCATCTCGACCAATCCACCGTCGTTCAAATGCTTCATCCAAATGATTTCGAACAACCGGAGCCTAATGAGCGGGTGCACCGTCTTGGTGAAACCACATCCATTCACGTGCGTCGTGGTCAAGATTTTCTAGTAAAATCCGTAAATCATTTAGCAGAAAATCGAGGCAACGGACACCTGTTACAATTCCCTCGAAGAAGTTAGGACCTATTATTTGTCCGTTGATGACGTCGCACCAAACATTTACAGTCCACCGATGCTGATGGTCGATCGGTCTCACCCAATGTCGATCCCAATCCGACGAATACCGAAAATTCCATCAATTTACCTCACCTCGATTGTTGAATGTAGATTCATCAGTAAACATAACGAACCGAAAACAATCTCTGAATTGAGCGATCTTTCGCAATGCCCAACGACAAAACTCCATCCTTTGCAACGTCAGGATTAGGGGTGTCTTGATGAAATTGAAGCCGATACGGGTGGAATTTCGCACCCTTCAATACCCTGTGCACCGTGGATTCAGGAAATCCTAGTCGTTCTGAGATCACTCGAACATCGACATGAGGATCAATTGCCACCATGGCTAGGATTGCCATAGTTCGAGCCTCATGCGGCCCATGAAAATCTTCCATGACGTTCGAACGACGTTGGCGATAACGTTTAAGGCAGTAGTCTGCTATAGAAGCCGAAAAAAAGCGTTTTTTCAGGATTTATTTTGAAAGGGAAGGAAATGATAGCGGTAAACGAAATTTGGAGACGATATTTCATTATATTTAAGCTTTAAAAAAAACAATTTTTTTCATTAAAAAATATTGAAATTTGTCAAAGTTGTAGCGATTTTTTTGGGGCGCCTGGAGTTTGTACTTGTAAATCGGTGCCGGTGATGGAGGGCGTGCGATGCATCTGAAACAGTCGAATCAAATATTTTTTTAATGTTTATAAGCTTATTTTCTATATGAACTAACAAAATACTAAGAAATGATAAAATTACACTTAAGCTAGATCACTTTGATTTTTTTCGATCGAAAATATATCGTTCTTGCTATCACCGGCACCGTTTTCTAAATCTTATGAAAATGAAAACTCGAGGAAACGGGCTTTGAAGTTTTTGGTACAAAAAAATATAAGTTTTTGGATACTTAACTAATTAGATGATAATCAGCTATCCACGGGTCATACAATAATCCTTCCTCTTCTTAAAAAAACTCGTTTTGGCGGAGGCTTTTCGATCTTCAAGCTGCACGAGCCTCCTTGTTGGATAATGATGCACGCCGGTTCTCCCGCATTATGCGTTCAGCATCGACGGTGTCAGCAAAATTTTGCACTGGTGCCCGATGACAATATCGAAGAATTGCATGGTAGAAAGTACAGCTAAATAACCCTCGTTGAAAATGCTTGTAGCCATATTTGCTGCTATTTCGTCGGTTTTATAGCCGGAATTTACGTGTTTCGGATTCAGGCGCCAGACAATGGAGTTGAACGATTCGTTCGAATGTTGAGTGTGTCCGCCTGAGCACCGAGTCAATAAATCGTCTTAGAAAGTTCTTCATAAATTGGACGAATGTGCTTTTCAACATTGTCATTAATTAATTTTGCCGGAGGTTTGGAATATGCCAGATTATTCGCTGCTTGAGCCTTGCGATAGTCGCACCAACTTTCCACCCCTTCTGGACAATTTTCGTGCCGAGGATCTTTATCGGTGGAACAATAATTGTCTATGTTGCCATAATAGCTCTCTTCATACCTTCTACTGAATTCACATTTCGACAAATTGTCAGACTGTAGTAAATCGTCAATTTCTTAACGGAGAGTGTCATTACACTCTCCGTTAGTCCCTTCTTTCTCCAAGTTTCTCGGCTTTTCTTTTATTCCGTGAACGAGTACCCATACGCTTTTGCACATGTCCAATACACTCATTTTTCATCCCTGTGCGCTCGCCCCGTAAGGATTGTTATTTAAGATTCCAGTGAAAGCTGTGGAGTCGCCATCGCTGACATAATTACTGTACATAACTCCGTTTTTCTCGACGGATCCCGAAAACATCTCTGTTATGGAATCTACCGCCATCTTCCCCGCCAAACCTGCATGATTTGAGGAGCATGAGTCTTTATGATTCTCATACCACTCCTTTAATGCATCTTCGTCCAAACTATTCTTATTTATGGCACACAAATAACAATAACCACTTTTTACGATGAGAACGATTACTTTGCCACTGAAGTATCCGATGAGCGTTGTTACACCGTACAAAGAAGTATAACCGCGATTTTTCCACGATCCATCGCCCGAAACCTTCAAATGATTCGCAGGTCGTCCAATTTCAACGTTTTTTTCTTTCTGTTCCTCGATGGCTTTTTTGCAGGTACTCGAATGGTGTCTTCGACGAAGTGTACAAATGCTCAACGATTTGTTGATAAGTAGATTTTGTAAAATTTGCAGACAAGTCCGTAAGAGCGGAGAATACGTTTTTCCCTTCTCGTCCGATACCAAGAAGCCTCAGAATAAAAATAATTCATCTGTTGATTTCGTAGCCAGTATTTATAAATGGTCCTGACTGAATTTCGCGTCGACCGCACATACACTGGACAACAATTTCAAATCCTAGTCCTCGATGACCGCTATCTGCGAACGTTAATTTTTGTTTGCATGATCTGCAAATTCGGATTTCCGAAGGGGAGAGAAACACCGATATGAATTCAGTAATGCGGTAGCAGTGCGATGAATGAATAATAATACCATCGCTGCTTGCTGTGCTCAACTTTTGCTCACTGCGGCTTGTGTGCAAGTCTCCGTCGTCCGATGATACACTAGTAAAACGATTGCCGTGACATTTTCGGTTTCGCGGTTCCGCAGCACCCTGTCTTGTTCATCGATCACCTTTCGGATAGCTTGACATTTCGATGTACGCGCGGCAAAATCAAAAATGAAATTGAAAGCTGACGCTACAAATAGCAGTGTAGAAGCCGGTGCCGACAGCTGTAGTTTACTGTTGTATTGTATACCGTTATCCCAACGACTACTCAACACAGCCCTTCTAGAGACCCCGAATAATATTTCAAATGACGGTTCGATCTTTTCAGGTATATACCAGTATAGTCGAACAATAGAATACATGAAGGGGCGAAGCGCGCGCCGTTTTGGTCTGCCCGAGCATTCGTACCTGCTCGACGCTCGGCCACTCAAACCGATCTAGCTTCGAAAATATTTCGAATTCGCCTTTAAAATTTGGAACACATTTTCTTGGATAGTTTTGGAACAGATTTAGGGCAATAAAATCGATTTTTTGAAGCCCGTAAAGCAGACTACTGCCATAATCCGACCGAATTGTTTGCCGGGATGGGTGACGACGATTTAGAAGCTCACAGCGGTATAAACTTTCGGCTTGCGAATAATTACCCATACATCTCCTAAAATGAGGAACATATGGGTGATTCTTATATAACTGTGATTTGTACAACCCAAAATTGTTTAAAATCAAAAATGCTTCAAAACTTGTGATCTGGGTGCTATTGGTCTTTTATTATGCTCAAAATTAAGCCTGTAACGTAGCTCTACTACAACTTCAATAGGAAAGAAGCTAGAACAAAAATTAGAAATTTCACTACCACGGTACTGACATCAAAATGAAATATTCAAAATATTTGGCTAAATCTCTTAAAATAATAAAACAAATTATACATTATAGGATTTTGATAATTATACAGAGACATTCACGGTATTTTCTTTCTTGATTTTAACAATCTTTACAATTTATCAACAGTAGAATTAAAATAACAATTTTTATAATAGTCTTAGAATAAAACAAAGTTCAACATTAGTTAAATATTGAAATTAATTGAATTTTTTCACAAATTTTTATAATACTAGATCAATCGAACATGAGAATGGATTAAAGCATCAAGGAAATATTCATTTAAATATTATTTGTTTTGTTTACCATGGTACTGACATGCCACGGTACTGACATTTTGGATATAATTTTGCAAATTATTCGTGACCCATGAATAAATATGCTTCAAGCTACATTGTCGACAGTAAAACACTATCAAATTTATCATAATTATCATTTTTTAATAAAAAAAAAAAACATGTCAAACAATAAATCAAGTACTAGACATAAAAAATCACAGCTATTTGAGAATCACCCATATCAACAATTTCGCTTGGACTAAAGTCAACGAAATTTCATTAGCTGGTGCGTGTGTCGAGCGAAATAGGAGTAAATAACATTTTCAGTGAAGTCATATTCTAGATGAGCTATAAAACTGCCCATAAAAATGGTTGGGTTTCGTCAGAACGAGATTTTCGATATGCCCATTTTATGCCTCATTTTAGGGAGATGTATGGGTAATTATTCGCAGGTTGAAAGTTTGTATCGCCGTGAGTTTCCCAATCGTCGTCACCCATCCCGACAAACAATTCGTCCGGGGAAGTCCGACTTTCTTATTGTGCGATAAGCATTTCCTTCATGACGAAAAAAAACAAACATGCCCACAATCGCGAAGACTGAGACACGCACACACAGATACATGCACCCTTTTTTACGGTATCTTCCGGACAGCGCTAAATGGTCGAAAATGGAGTTTCAACATGAAAACCACAATCTGAATCGAAAAATGTTTCCCACAAAAGTTGTTAGTTTTAACGCAATGCATTGTTTTGTCATATAAAAAGTTAGGTTTCCTTTAAAAAAAACATGTCAACCTTTATTCCGGCCTTTAACAAAATTTTTTTGGAACGTCCCCCTTTGAACTCTAAAACTTTTGTTTTAAACAAAATTTGATCAGAGCAATATTTTTCGAGATAATTTAGGTGTAAGATTAAAATGGGCTACCCTGTATAATATCTACTATAATGACATGTACAATACTAACTTAGCCAGCAAACAACCCATCGACCTCAGCCAATAGATACAAGTCGACGATGATGTGGCTCTAATTTGCTCGCAAAACAATCTACAAGAAAACTACACAGTCACTTTCAAATTCTCATAATAATATAACATTGTCTAATAACTGGCTCCTTTAAACATATTCTTGAAAAACGCAGCTGCTTATCTACGATAATAAAGATCGCCCCTCAGTCTCCTGAAATTCATCTGTGCATCGTACAAATATAAAAAAATATACAAGTTGGTTTTAAATAATTCGATGCCGTTATCAATGGTACAAAATTGTGCTTTCCATAGTATATTTCCGCTCTAATGTCGCACGCGGGTTGTCTCTCTCGACATTCGAAAATGACTGGGAAGAGGCATAGGCGAATCGTGCCAAGATAGGAGGAACCAGTGTCGAGGCCGAGCTCGACGCTTCGACTCCAAAAGACTCGACGGTTAGCATTTTGGGTTCCCGTATATGACATATCGACCGGAAGTGATTATCACCAAACCTGAGGGACAGCGCGCGGGACGGCGACGCTAGGCCTGCAATGGAACATCATCTACAGTGTCGTAGTGATATTAGAAAAAATGTAATGACAGAATAGTTCGGTAAATCTGTTGTTTACAATTAGTAACGTCGTGGTTGACTTTAGGCAAAACTAATATCAGATTGTGTTTAGCGTGGAAAAAATAAAATAACTTACACAAGATGTGTACTGGAGATGTACACCGAAACATTTTTCGCAGGGGCAAGGGCACAGGCAGCCGCAAAATATCTTTTATCCCTGGGGAGCAAAGAACCTCGTTATTCCATATGAATATTATCTTTATTAACTCTGATGAACCCTTCATCTACGGGAGACTTTCTACTAAGAACTATCGACCCTACCGTTATTAAGCACAAAATAGTACAGGTGTCTATGAATTTGCATAGATTTTTTTAGTATATCAATTTGTCCTTCGAATAGTTCGAACGTTGTGTTTTAGAAAATTCTAGGCCTTTATTAACCGAGGAACGAGCACGTGACAGGCCAAAGAACTGCTCATGGTAGCATGGTCGATTTGCCCACGTATAGCTTTCATGTATGTATGCAAGACCACCTGATATATATATCGGGCTTTTGTTTGGAATTCTCACTGCAAATATAGCCACACGGTCTGAAAAAGCTGGGAGTCTTGTTGATACGAGGAGGCTAGACATATTTCGAAATCGAAATTTTCACATCATATCAGTTTTTATAATATTTTTGGACCTCGACAGGGACACAATGCATATGTCAGCATCGACCGAGCAATTATAATAGTGACTGAGCGTGTTAGAAAGCTTGTGCCCCATAAAAGTGTCGTTGGAGTTCCGGTCCGATGCATTTATTTCGAGAAAATCGTGAAGAAAAAAACGACTTCCGATCTTTAGAATATATACACTAGTCAGCGTCTCGATCAACTCGCTTGAAAATCTTGTTTTTGTTACTTGGTGTTAAGACTCTATCGTATCTTTTGAGTTCCGACTCTGTAAGATCGAGTCCAGATCAGCCATTGATCGGGCAGCGTTTGTAGATCAATAACAAAGAAATTCAGTAGTATAGTACACATATCAGGTGTTCTATACTATTTCATAATAATTTCGTTAACTCCAAGAAATCTTTACAACATGCTGAACAGTCGTCGCATACTATTTTATTCTTATTTATCAGCTAAGAATTAATAACCAACTTTTAGGTACTAGTTGACGAGGGTAACATTATGATGTACAGCGTTAAAATAATTGAATATTTCAAATTTCTGGCAAAGCGTGTTAAGACGAAGAGCATACATTTACCTGTAAATAGTGTAGCCTGCTTAGACGAGCTCACTTAACTAATAGGAAAAAAGTAACGGGAATGAACTGGGTTTTTGTCCAACGAATCTAAAATACACAGAGATGATTGTAATGGAAAAGTTGAATAGAAATTTATATATTGTTTACCTTTCGAAACAAATCGGAAACCATGGGAATGTTTGGTACATATCGGTATAGATCATATATGAATATTGAGGATACGCCAATTAGAAGTGTACAAAAATGTATACAGATTTTTCTACGAGTATTAACCGAAATGTAATAAACTATTTTAATCTGGTTTAATTGACATATATCGTTGTTTTTATGAGATGCAATCGGTTACTGTAGGAGAGAACCATTGAATTCTATTGCTCTGTATCAGCAGTTCTCAATGAACCCAATTAGAATGAAACGTATTATTCCTCAGCAGATTCATACCGTTATGCATCACGAAAGAACCCAACATAATCCTAAAATTAAGTAACGTTTCTTGCGAAACGTAATTTGCAGATATAACCTCATAAGAATGTAAAATGGAAATATCACCAATAAAAACTAATTTTACAGTGCTACAGGAAACCCAGCGTACAATTGAAAATCTCCTGGAAAACAATGGATTCAGAATTATAAAAAAAATACTGAAATCGACATTCACTGATTGAAATGTTTTTTATTAGAAACTACTGATAGATTAATATTGTTGCGTTGCCAATTAAATCTTGCTGCTTCCCGTTTATCTTGAACCGGGAGACAAACTTGTTTCCATATAAGTACATTTGATCCGATTGAAGTTCAATCGGTTTTCATAGGTTGCAATGACAATCAATAGGAAAGTTTAAGCAAAGTGTACATCGCAATTAAAAAATGCTTTGTACTTAAAAAGACGCCAAAACTTACGGTATTCAAGACGCTAAGTACATTTATTCTGCACGATTAAATTTCCCATAAACTATTACCAACGTATTTTGTAATTAAATTTAACAACATCATGAAAGATGAGTAGGCCTGTACGGATAAAACACGTTTATTTAATGTGCCCGTAATTGTAATTATGTAGGACAGTTTAGGGTCTTTGCAGAATCTATTCTGGGCCTTAAAAATTATTCGTACGAACGAAATCGGTTATTAATTTTAAAACTTTCGGTATTAATGCACCTATTAGCAACTTTTTTTGTTGTATAATACATATTCGTTTTGATCCTTTTTTTCATCTCCCCTCGGGGTTATAATTGAAATTCAGAAAGTCTTCATTATTCCATCAGATTTATGGGTAAAACCCCTCATGAGATATCGAGCAAAAGCCGCTGTCTACCGTACGGGTAAGCAGAGGCGCGACGCGGCTAATTTTTCATAAAACACGCCATCACCCCACCCCGAAGCTGCAATTCCCATCAGAATTTACGATCATTTTTCCTATCCACTGTCGTATAAATTAACCGCGGTCTCATCGCATTGGTGTTGCCGATGGTCCGACGATTTTTTAGCCCTGTAGGTTTGGCCACGATGAAACCTTCTATATGTGCATCAGTCAATTTTCGACTCGGAATATTTAATCATTGCGTCCTGTATATACAGTAGACTATATAATAGGTACATTAGAGCACCCAATATATACGTGATAGACATTCTAACAAAACACTCTCGTGTTCTCCATTTAAGATGAGACTTCGTTTTAAATGCCGCGCAACAAAATTTGTGAAAATAGTTCTAATTATCTAAAAATTCCGGTAATCATCGTGAAAACAACCTTGTTTGCTTCTGCCCAGCCAACTAAACGCTCCAACTGAATAAACCTACAAAGCCTTCAAACAGAATGTAGACTGTATCTAATACAACTTCGTTTTCTCCTTCTTTTTCCAGCCTTATACACCGTGATACAAGGCCCGAACCCTCGATAAGATGCTCTACCCTCAGAGGAGCCACGAGATTGCCAACAGCCCCGGATCATCGAAGCGAGGCACGTCTCAGGATAGATCCGAAAGTTCTCGTCTTTGTGGAGACACTTTATTCGAGGCTTGGCCGCGAAATTGCCGAATTACTCGTCTACAACAGAATAAAGTGAGTTACAATCTTCATTTCCGCGGATTTGTTTATTCAATATCCTTTTTCCATCAGTATGGTAGAGTTGTTTAGAAAAACCAGCGGATTTACATAATTCGCATGGTGCAGTTGAATGAGCAGAATATTAACGAACGTATATGCTTAGCCTACTGATATTTGTAGGATTTCTTTTTTTTATTTTAGCGTCGGAGTACCTAAAATAGTCCGAAACGTCGAAAAATATATTTTTTTGCTGTTGAATACGCGTGCGTGCAACATCTTCTGCCATTCATTTGCGTACTCACTCCGTATGGGGTGAGAAAGTAAGAAGTACCCACTGTCTTATATTACTCAGTTTTGTGGTGATTTGCAAGAATTTGGCTATCATTAGACTTCCCCTTCGGGGACTGGGTACAGGTTTTTGTTTGGAACAATATAACATGAGGCAAACAGTGTGCTGTATGCCAACAGTTGTGTGTATGAATATGCTGTATGGCAACAATCTTGCCTATGATATTATACGGACTGTCGAGATAAGCAGGTCCAATCTGCGCCTTCCTTCAAACGAACATACACGCAAGTGATGATCTTCATACGCGACCCCCCTCTCGGAATATTGCGAACATGGTGCATATATTTCTCACTCGCTGTACAAGGGACTAATTACGAACAGGCTACCATACTTATCACAACATGTATTGATGGCCTGTCAATACATTCCGAGCTCGAGTTAGGTATTCTTGTACGTTATATATCACGTATCGTATATTTGCCTATAATTACAACCAAAACATAATTTACCCGTGTGTGAAAAAACGAAATGGTCACTTGTACGGAAATCGTACGAACTTTATGTGTAATACGTTTATGTGTAAATTTTATATACGTACAGTGTTCAAATTTTCGGCGTTTTACGTATACGTGGAAAATTGTCATAAAAAGTTTTGCAATAACATTATTTTCACGGGAGGCACCAAAAAAGTGAAAAGAAAAGCTCTGTAAGAAAAGAAAACAAAGAAACTACACAGTCGGTAAAGGTATAGAAAGTATCAACAAATGCATTTTATATTTAAAAAATTGAAAACAAAAACGCAGCAAAGTAATATGTGCAGTGTCCGAATATATATTGCAATTATGTGCATAATTTTTTCTACAATAAAATTCGTAATTCGATTTTAGCTTTCTTATAGATGAAGCAATACGCAATATCGCAATACAGTAGGGGGCAAATGAAGTGGAACAAAGTGTTTTTTCGCGATCTCGGCGACAATTTGACCGATTTCGAAAAAACAAAACATACTTTCTTGCAAATTTAATAAATTTTCGAATGCGACAAGTCCCATCCCGATCGGATGAGAATTGGGCAATTTAAAGGGGGTGTACCGAATCGATGCAAATCGGTGTTTCGCGGAAACGCCGTAATTTGCTATTCGCGGTTATCGAGCACCCTCAGAACCGACAGCAATCGAAAGAGCATCTCTTGGCGTGCAGAAAACACACCAAGCAAGTCCCAATCGGATGACTCCAGGAGGAGATACGGGCCCCGGAAGTCAAAAAGGTTTTGAGACTTCGCTCGCAAAGTTCTTGACGGATCCTTTTAAAATTTGTCATGGGGTCGTTTTTTAACATGCTCTCGAACCTCACTTAAGTACCGACACGAAAATTGCTCTCGAAGATGATTTTTCGGGCCTTGCGTGCGCGCGTTTTCTCGTTCATGCAAATTTTTATTATGAAAGGAAAAAAATTTCGAGATTGAGAGTGTGTTCACCTTAAAGAGCATGTTTCAACGATCAAAATGCGTCGTCGATCATTATCGGGAACACCTTACACGAAAAATGGGAAAGTTTTGAAAAATGAGAACGAAATCTTGAAATTTCGCGATCTCGGCTCTACGCGTTCCACGGAGCGATTCAACTGCTTATTCCAGGGCCGAATCGGGTGGAGCCGGTAGTGGCGAACAATCTTCTCTCCACGAGATCTCAGTATTATCGCAGTATTGACAATCGTCAACGATACACAATTTATCGTTAAAAATAATGTTTATAAACATTTGTTGATTATTGTTTATTCACAAAAAAAAATTATTACAACATGAAAACAACGAAAAAAAAAAATTGTAGAAAAAATCTTTGCACTCGCCAATCGCTCGGATAAGCAATTGTTGTTTACGATAAATCCGTAAACCATTTTTTTGCACGACACAGGAAAGCATTTTTTCTGTAAAGAAATTGTTTAGGCATTCATGAACATTATGTAATAATAATTATACAATGTTTACTTCGAATTTTTATGATAACCGGGTCGTCGATAATTTCTCAGTGAACCTTTTTTCAACTTGGTATTATATTTACCAGTTTGGTATAGACATTCAGGAATATATCAACATTTACATTATATGTCCATCGGTGCGTATATATCACAAGAATTTCAGATGAATTTCTATATCACTCCAGACGTAGTAGTGTTTTCACTTTTTCAGCAAAGATAATATTCCTAACGCGGTGTAGGGACGGAAGGGTTGTACGTCTGCAAAGATTTACGAACACGTGTATCCCGGGCCAGTCTTTCCCTCTGGGCGGTTCGCTCTGCACCCCCGTTTACATTCGTTCAAGTGAATATATATAACTCACTAATCCCGATGTTGCGAAATTCGCAATGCTATGCCAGCTCGCCCTGGGGCGGCGAAGGAGTTTGGCGGTCGGCGGGTTTCGGCGGATTTCCGTTTGAAATAAATACAGATACCTTGGATAAACTACGCTATAGGCATCGATTTTCCATTGTTGATATACGACGAACCTGCAAACTCAGTCATATTTTTATCATTCATGTGCATACCCATACAATTCATGAGATGAACGAAAATATGCATACAGGGAAAAAAAGTTTATTCCCATCAAAGAATATTTATTCAGGACGAAGAAAAATGTTTATTTGATTTTTACTAACAGAACTTAAAGTCAACTAATTTTATTATTTTGAATGACACAACAACGACTCTGTAATCTGTACAACGGGGTAATAGCTTCGTTTGTTTTGACCTCAAATATATAATTCCACTAACGCGAATAAACATTCATTTTACAGTATTGTCTTTTACCTTAAGAAACGTCATTTCAAGATCGAAATTTATTTGCTTTATATATTTTTTTAAATTTAGGGGTATTCTCCGCACTGTAATAAAATCAATGCATTATTTGTCATTGCGTAAAATATACGATCCGAATGTGTTGCCATGGTCCCATGGGATTAGTCGTGCGACAAGTATTTTTTAAATTAATTCAGCAGCTAACAGTGCGATTGCAGGAGACGCAGGGCGATTAAGGAATTTGAACTCGCGACCCGAGATGGAAACGAAGAGAGGAGATTATTGAGATTTCCGGGTGTCTCACGAGCGTGTCTGGACGAG
Organism: Listrodromus nycthemerus; assembly: GCA_963978505.1. Classification (NCBI taxonomy): domain Eukaryota; kingdom Metazoa; phylum Arthropoda; class Insecta; order Hymenoptera; family Ichneumonidae; genus Listrodromus; species Listrodromus nycthemerus. The sequence continues at coordinate 13,508,953 of OZ021680.1, read as the reverse complement.
GCAGAATTAAATCACCGACGAAGGGCGAAATGACTTTTGGCGTCGCGATGGCGAAGCCTGATGTTGGCGGCGCACCATCGGAATAATGCAGGAACGAGAAGGAGCGAAACTGAACAGGTCGATGCGAAGTTAACTTGCTGCTGTTGATGCTGCCTATCGTTCATTAAGATAATCACAGCAACCCGAATAGATTCCAACCCGTAGCAAGAACTAGACCTATTCCGTTCTATCATACTAGATGTGCCACCATCGGGCGGTACACAACTTCCGTTACCTGTTTAGGAATCAGTTACATATGCGACATGTTTCTGTACTCATAATTTAGCGTGCGTTAGTAACTGCATCTATGTATATGCTCTTGTATACGATGCAAGTGCCTGTGCAAATATTTTCGTACACAATACGGAATTCGAAGCGACACAAGAATCTCTAGCGCGCACAAAATTTCACTTACACGAACCCTTTCGCTTAACATCTGAAATCCTCGAATCTCTGACTTTAGACGTGTAGGCATGCCGAGGATTCATTCTTTATAATTTATCTGAACGTATAGAATATCGACTCCTAGTAGCGCTATGGTTCAGTGTTATTGTGTCCTCGATTGAGTTTCTCCGATATGTTGAATTTAAACTCTGCTTTGTAAATTAGTAAGCCCAAACCACCCGTCATCGACAGCCGTTTACATCGAAATTGCCGAAAAAAGTGCGTCGTAACCACAACTTACTGCGTAAAGCCTTATTGATATTACGATATATGCAGTGAGGCTACCACTATCTATGTAGAAGTGCGAGAAGTGAGACTTGTTTGCACATAATGTGACAGTATCATGATCCAATAAAGCACGAAGGATTTTAGTAATATTTTCAATATTTTAAAGTCTTGAAAATTATTTCTGAAATGTTCCAAATTTTATCAAAGTATTATTCATTCAGTATTCTATCAAAATATTCCAACAAAAAATTTCTGAAACAGTCAAATGATATTTTGGAAACGAATATTAGCAGAAGCGTATTAAGTTATGCTCCTAGTTGAATTTGAAAGTCGTAACTTTTATAACACTTTTTCGTAATGTCCCTTCATTCGCGATACTTTTTTTATCAGTAAGCATTCACTACTATTTTTGGCTTCCCTATAGAGGAAGTGTTGCGGATAGAGGGACATTACGAGGAAGTGTGATTAAATTATTATGAGAGAGAGTTATTAAAATTTAAATTAAACATTCTCGTTTGTTCTTTTCCTGCTGTAGAATATGACAGACACCTCGTTTATACCGCGATGCCATTGGGAAACGAAAAAATCGCAGTTTAAAAATATGCAAAATCACTAACTTTACAATTTTGGCTGTGAAAATAGCACATAGTCTTCTATCGTTAATCGTAGTTTGAAGAGTTTATTGCATATATTTTTCCACGATCATCCTGAACCTCTTCCATCATTTCATTTGTAAATGAACATTGAATGAGGAAAATTACGTCTAAGTAAAGTACTAGTGTGTCGTGAAATATGAAAATTTTAAATCAAATTCCGTTTGTGTACGCATTTTTAGCTAGATAGCTAAAAAAATAGCGAACGCTATACTGCGTACAGACATTTTTGTACAAATTAAAAATAGCGCACAAGAAAAACAACCAACCATTTTGTATAATACTTAACAAAAATATTGACTATTAACTATATATGCTGTGTGCAAAATTTCAGCCCATTCGGTCGAGGGCTGGTCACGGAAATGTCATGATTCGTGCATATATTTTAATATAGTCCGAATTTCAATGTACTCCTAGCGCATAGGCAAGTTCCGCAGGCGCTAACACATTTCGAGCAAATGACTACCTCATCTACCTCATTTAAAATCAAATAACCAGAGCAGACCATGAAATCGACACCAGATAGTATTAGGATCTATCTCCTGTCGACACAAGACATCCGTTGGCTTGATAAAAAACATTCGTATTATGACTCCACCGATTTCGGTAAAATTACAGTCAGCTTATTCGAAGAGCAGCGATAAAATGTAACATAAATCCAATGTGTTATGCGATTATAGCCATATGCTTACTGTCACTCAACCCCCCCCCCCCTTACACATTCTTTATTCACATTCTTAACAATTACCTTCTTTAGGGAAAAATATGTGCAGGACTCCAACATCAACTTCAGACGTTTGCGATTCTCTTCTTTCTTTAACTCTCTCTGCTTCTTCGTCAACAATCATTGCTGTAGAATCACTAGATTCCCTTGATTCATCATTTGTCAAAGTAAATGTTTCGACGTTGGCTGAAATTTTTCTATGACCTAAATCAGCTTTCTCAGAGCTATCATTCCGAACAACTGACTGATTATTTGGCATAGACGCAGTAATATTAACTATCGAAGGGATTCCTGCGAAACAACTTTTTTTTTTAAGTCTAAAGGACCATAATCTTTATCCTTGTCTTCGAGTGTTTCATTATCCTGGTCATGATGGTGGGATTTTTGCACAAAATAATTTGAATGATGACCTTCCGGAAGTGATGTTGGTGGAACTTTAGGAAGATTCATGATTCTAAGATCATAAACATCACGTCTTTCAGCAGTATCATGAGTTTTCACGAGCTGGTTATGAATTTCAGCTCAACCATGACATGATTTTACATTTTGGAAACTTGAAGATAAGCTTCCAGAAGTTGTCGGATAAGTTAACGGTTGAGAATCATTTGAGATGCATGTTGTAGTAATAGAGACATATTCTAAATGTAGTATACTTCTTGTGGAAAAATTGATTTGTTATTTTGGGAAGATAAAAAAAAGACTGCGTGTTCAACAAATGATTTTCAAGCTGATTTTTTTGTAATTTTATTGTCATCGCCAGCTTTCCTTTTTTTTCCAATACCTCCTTTGTGAATAATTTATCGCTAAAGTCATGAACATTGCCTTTCTCATCCAGTAATAAATTATTTAACTTGTAATTAGCTGAAAGAATGAATAAAAGGTTAAAACTGTCATCGGTTTGCACAAAACAAAAATTTTAATTTATAATCAGACCCTTCGTTAATCAATATGCACGGGTAAATCAAAACATAAAAGATTAGAAATCCCATATTCTGCGATGAAAAAAAAATGTCTAACCTCAATAACTTACTGTCAAACGCAATGATTTTTGCTTCGCATAATCTAGTTTCATTAGTTTTAGCATTTTTCCAAGTTAACATCCCTTTAGATCCAACACTACGAGTAGTTTTTGGTAATTGGGACACCGGAATAATATCTTTTGATCCATCCTTAATCCACTATATCAAAGCTGAAGATTTGCCGGTGAATTTATTTTCACCACCTGCTGGTTTGATTTTTTTGGGATCTTTATTTGGAATTTTTTAATGAATTTTCTTCGGAGGCATCTCAATTATTATATATATAATAGAGAATAAAAAATCAGTGACTTATATTTATACGAAATAGAAAATCTATCGGTTGTACTGCACTAGCATTAAAAATATTAAACAACTGACTATTCGAGAACTTTCGTTATTCATGTACTATGTACTTCTACTGTAATGGCCGCCGTTTGGGCTATGTATGTTTACAACCAACAAATAATTTGTAAACATAAAAATTATAATTTATAAACAATTTGTTTTACTTAAAAAAAAAATGCGTGATCGCCTGCCGATTCCCCGAAAATCGTTCTGTGAACTTTCTTCAAAACAGAAACGAGAAAATTTAGGGTTGATAAACAGTAACCGGCCAAATGATTTGAGGCTAAATCAAAATGCAGCACGGGCAGAAGTTCCAATGTAGGTGAAAATATTTACATTCACTTTTATGTTAATTAATTTATGAATTATACAACAATTTTCGTTTTATATACATAAAAACTTTTTCCACGACATAATTCTCAACCCATCAATGTCTCGCCTGTAAGAATGGCTATGGTAAGAAGGATCGATAGAAGAGGAAAGAGCAATGGAGGAGGAACTTTCAGAAGAAGAGGAACTCATTGAAGAGAATGAATCATATGAAGAAGATGAACCAGTTGAAGAACAAGGAGAAAGATTACTGGGCGGTGGCAACGATGATGACAATGATGACGATGATGAGAATGGTGTGAACAATAACCGCGATCATCTAGAAGCTGACTGCGATCCGCCGCTGTACACAAATTCTCCTTTAACATTAAGTCAAAGTATACTGTTGATATTGAGTATTCTCTTGAAACACAATATTTCTCAGTCGTGCTTGGCAGACGTGATTTCGGTAGTTAATATGCACCGTATTACTGAGAATTTACAGCGTAACAGTTTAATAAAATTAAAAATTCTTTTTAAAAATTAAAAAATTCTTTATGCTGAAAAATAATGGAGCTCAAACAACGATCAAACATTATCATTGTTCTCTATGTTTGAATGGTTTAAATTCAGCCCGAGATTTGTGTGTTGTGTGTTGTTATAAATAAATCAAGTAATGCATTGAGCAGTATGATAAAAATAGTCCAGTATAGTTTGAACCTTGCTTGGTAGAACTGTGCCGGTCCGAAATCAAAAATTAAATTTTGAACATGAAAAAAAAATTATGAAAAAAAAAGTCGTGAAAAATCATTTTTTTCGCATATATGGTTGTAACTATTATAATTGTTGGCCAAAAATATTGTTTTGTAGTCTTGAAACAATGTACTTCGTAGTAGAAATAGTGGTTTTTGTGGACTTTCCAGAAAGATTATTTATTTCGTCCGGCGAAGGTGAGATTTGGAAGGAAAAAATCGAACGCTTGCACATATAGTAAATTGTAGATTTTATTATGAAAAAAATATGTATGGCATAGAAATCGCTTGAAATGGGACCCGTACATTACTGAATGGATATTTTAAGAAAAAAAGGAATTATTCGATTCAATCTGCACATTCAGTGCACAAATACGCTCGGTGGTCGTCGCACATCGCGCGCTCCCAGCTTGAGCAGATCTGTTGGGTTGTGCGGTCAGACTTGGGCCCGCACACTTGACATCGTTTCCTTTTTGAGAGTTTGGAACGGTTCTCGATCGCCAGTGATGCCCAAAATGTTCCGGATGCCAATGTTTATATCATGCCGGATGGTGACGGTTGTAAGGCGCTTCTCCAAGTACGGTCGTACCAGATGATGTACGAGAGCCTCCAGGCACGTGGCTGCCGTTACCGGACTGGTTTTTCCAGGCAAATTATTTTTGCTATTTAACAAAATGCGAGCGTTGACCGCTGCCTGGTCGAGCATCCCGAAAAACACGCGCATCGGCCACCTGTGTGTACGCTGACTCACGGTGTACGAATGGCACAGCATATCACAACAATTTGTGCCACACTTGTTTTCGTTATGAAAGTGAACAAAACATGCCGTGCACGAAAGATGAGAGCAATTGGACGATTTCGTTTTTTTTCGGACTAAATGACACCAAGGTCAATTTGTCCCTGAAACAAAATTTGGACGATGGAGTTACCTTATCAGCAACTTTCATATCTTGTGGGATCTCGCGCTTATTCTTGCGGATCGTGCCAGTCTGGCTCCATCATTCGGAGGACGATTAGAAAGGAAGTAAACCAATTGTCGCAGGTAATGTTGCGACATGTGCCGTGAATGGGTTTCGAAAATAAAGTACTCCGAAACGGCCTCGTTGGGTGGCGTACTCGTTTTCCCCAGATATGGAATGCCATTGTATTATAAGGACGAAAAAAAAAATTATAAATCGTACGTGCGACTGAATAATTGGTGAAAGTGTACAACTGTAGATAAAAATACCGTGTAAACTGTCGATGCGTCGTTCAAAGATATTATCTTCAAACCATATTTATCTGGTTTTGATTTTATATACATCCTGAAAGGACATCCTCCTGGGAAACCGAACATCTGTTCATCGACCGTACACCTGGCGTAAGGCTTGTAGTAACGCTGGTAATTTTGTATGAAAGAATCCCACAACCGCCTAATCGGTGAAAATTAGTCCTCTTTGTCTCTTCTTGTTGTATCGTCGAATCGTAGGCACGCAGATAAGAACATAAACCGTGCTTGTCGCATGATGCATCGATAGAACGAGAACTCGTCTGTTGACGCATCATGTTGTAGATTATTCAGAATTTTTATCGACGGGGTTAAATCGTTCTAATTATTGTTTCTTATCGCTGGAATTGGATATAAACAACAGCTCTATGGTCTTCCACAGCCAGCGAACAAAGCTGTAATATTTTCACCTCATCGAAGCTCCTATGCTGCCTTAGCCCCCAATATTGAATTCGGAGGCAAAAACTGCATGGAAAAAGATTTTCGATCTACCGCAGGGAGACCTGCATCAATAATCTCACACTAAATAGTTGTGAAATGACTGCGTACTACTGGTGTAAGTACTCGATCAAGGCCTGAAAAGTTCTCCGAATACTTGTGAAACATCTGCATTCAGTTTAATTTCGTTAGCTTCGGGCGATGCCATTTCTATTAGAGATGTAGTTCCGACTGTATTCTCTCCAGTTCGGCTAGCTTGTAGGCGCACGTATATCCTGCTGTGAAGCCATATCATCGGAGCTATTTTTGCTTTCCGATGGTTTATCCGCAGAGCGAGAACTCGTGTGGGAGTTGTACGAGTCGTAGGTCCCTACGTGAGATTGACTGCGAGATCGATTACATGTCGGGGGTCGTCTCGAACAATGTCTTCGTCGACCTGTTGAAATTACTAAAAAAAGCAACGCGTGTTAAAACGTTTGCAACCGAAAGATATTAAGAGGAATAAATCTTTTTCTCTTTTTTCCATTATAATAATGCGCTTTTTTTAGACTCCATGTTTGTTGCGAGGCAGTTGTACCGTCATGCGAAAAAATAGTATAATCAACAAATTATGCAATTTTCAAGAAATCTCTATTTGATTAAAGTTTCTTTTTTAATGCAAGAAGAACTCGAAAACATTTGTAATTTTTTCAAGAAACCAAATTCAAACTGTTTAATTCCAGATGATAATAAATCAATTAATTTAATTATTTCGAAGATTTCTGTTTACTGAAGGTGCGAAAATTATGATTTACCAAATTTTGATTCGACAAAATAATCTATGAGTTGAATTTCTTGCATCATTCCTCGAATTATAAATGATTAATTAAAAGAATTAAAAAAATGTATTGGGACCTTTTTTACTCTAAAAAAAAATGTTCAACTTTCTCAATTTTGCCGCATTCGAAAATTTGCCGCCCTGTGCACTAGCCCCGACTGCCCCTATTGTAAATCTACCACTGGTAGAACGACACACTATATTTTAAAAGTGACAAGTTGCGCGTATTTCTTTTTTGCGCGAAACAGATTCGATTCATGGATCCAAACTATTTTTTTGAAATATCATTAGGCGTCTGCTCGCTAACTACTTGCAATATGAGCCTCGTGGAGAATAATATAACGTAGTGATATTGTAAGGATATAAAACAAGTTGGAAATTGAAACTTTTATATTGCAACCCTAATATTTTTCTGTGTGCACAGAATTTCCTTTTTACGAAAGATGAAATAAAAGTTAAGGAATGAAAAAATAAAAATAATGAGAAAGGAATGTGTATCTTACAAATGTTATTCACTCGGAGTTTTAAAATCATAATGGGGAAATTCTATCATAACAAAAAGTAGCGATAACAATGGCAACTATTCATGGTAAAAAATGCAAATGATAATGCATAATTTTAATCAGTAACAAACGCAATAAGTGACAGTGTCAGAATGCGACACCAGATAATATTGATTGAAATTTTATAACTTCTGATAAAACATCGATATTAATTTCTTGTATTAGATCAAGAATTTATTTTCTCAATCAAATATTATATATCTACCGAACAATAATTTTCTGATTTATTCGTTGTTATATAATATTTTACCTATGCTCAATTTATTTAGCCCAATTATGGATATTATTCACATTATTTTTTTTCTGAACTAGTAATGTATGTTAATGAGAAAATACAGAAATACCATTTAATTCGCGGGCCGTTTTACTGAATCAACGAAAGTTCATTTGATAAAGATTTTTCCCACTATACACAACGGTTAGATAATTTATCGGGTGTATAAGAAATTCGTTTTAAATAGCCGCATTCAGTGCTTGGCCAATATACTACAGTATTTATAATATCACTGCTTGTCAATATGTACATCGCACCCGCATATAGTACAAGTGCATCCGATGTGGAACGATTGCCAGCTGACACACGGCATATACACAACGAGTATTTAAAATCAATGTAAATTGCATAATCTGACGGATAATGTCTTTTTCGCGGTTTTTTTGCCAATTGTTATAGCGTTCAACATTGATTGTAAAATAGGCCCATTCTATTGTCACACTAATAACAGTATCGAGTGAGCATATAGTGCCCGAATAGGACTAGAGCCCCAATAGGATTATGAACACTGGAGAAATATTTCGTGCGACTAACAGCCAGATACCTCATTATGGGCCTATCGTTCAATATACATATATCAAAGCACTTAAAATGTATAATTGACTGTATTTACTAATATCTAGCAATTCCTTATATTGACATATTGGCTCTACACTTCATGCAGAAGAATTTACAAAATAAACAATGAAGGCAAAATAAATAAGAAAACAATTCAGGTTAGTTTTAGGAAAGTCATTGAATAGAATCCACCGGGAAGATAACATAAGAAGTTAGGTAGCTTTTGTAAAGTACTTATTCCTGGAATATTGCACTGCTAATGTGATCATGCGCGTTAACTTACTACAACACACTTGTTCCGAAAGAAAATTCGAGCATGCCATTGCGCCAACGTCATTCACAGAATTTCGGGATTTTATATCCCCTTAATAGTCATACAACATCGTCGATGCTGTACATTTGTAAGGTACTATTTACTCGTAGGAAGGTTCGGGATTTTAACAATCTCCTCTGCGTAGATGGTGCGGGTAGGCGAATGCAAAAAAGAGGAGTAAGCAGAAGGGCAAATGTGTGTTGGCCCTGCCGTTCGGGGAATATAGTATTCGAATCTCAGGTGAGCAATCGCGTGGTTTCGTCAGGTGTTCCCTATCGTCCCACGGTTTGTACTCCAACGGTATGGTTCGTACTTCCTCTGTGTATATCTGCTGACCGACACTGAAATTGTCGCACCACGTACTACTATATACATAGATGTACGCAACATATGAACTCGAATGAGTCTTGAATAATACAAAATATCTCCTACCGCAAGCCCTTCGATACATAGCCGCCAATTCATACTCTAACTCAGATCACAACAACCGATCCACTTCTGCAAGATATTTTTCAATTTTATTATAAAATATACAAACTACTTATACGATTTTGTATCTGTTATATTTCAAAGTTACTGCGAACATCAAATTGTACACTAAACAACGTTTCAGTTCAGTAGGAGACGGTTGGGCAAAACGGGATAGGGGAGGCAAAACTCAGTTCTCCAATATTTTTTGGACACTCATTTTGTCCCGTTCTCGCCGGTGTGCATCGTTCAAAGTTGATACGTGGTCGTCGCAGCGATATAAGACGTTGCGCAAATATACCTGCAAGATTCAGAACTGCAAAAAATCGGTTATAAAATGAAATCCACTGTTTTCAGCCTTATTAAAACATGACAACCCAATATTGGGCGCAATATTCTCGATTTCGTTTTGTCCACTAACGTGACATTGCAAGCAAATTCTATGGAATAAACCATCGGCATTCCTGATCGAGTAACAAGACGCCCGCAGAGCCGATAAGAGGTTTCAAGAGTTGTTGAAGCAGAAACTTGAACGGACAAATATCGAATTCCGTTATTCCACCGCTTCGGTGTTGACAAGAGAACAAAGTCTATACAGCATTTCGACTCTTTATGGTAGACGCTTCCGTCGATCCACTTGTAGTTAGTAACCTTACAAAATGTTTACTTAAACGTGCATTCATTAGATCTATAATGCACTCGCATCATCTTAGAGAAAAAAAGGAAACTTCGGAAATTTAAATTATAACCCCGATTATCCGGGAAACGGTATAACTATACGTTTTCTGAGTTCAGTAACAACATATATTTCTTCGAAAATGTATGTGCGCACCCTAGCACACATATTTTTTAGCTATATAGCTAGAAATGTGCGTACAGGTAGAATATGACCACTCAAAGATCTTATTAAAATTTAACGAAGATTGGTCAAACCATTAAAATGTTGGTATTTTTTATTTAATAATTGTCATTACATTTTTTTTAGAGACGCATTTATTCGTATGAAATATTCATTCATGTATAAAAAAAAGTGTTAGATCAGCGTAAAAAATATGTTCCCGGGACAACGACTAATGTGCAACAATTTGTCTATAATTTTTGTAATCAATATCGCGAAAATGTGATGTTTTGCGTATTTTCAAATAGCGATTTCTTTGGTTCCTAACGGTACAGTCGCGAAATCCATGTGCCTATTATGTTTTGCAGTAAAAAATATATACGATCATGAATATGACGGGGTTGAAAATCTATAGAGCGAGGTATCGTTTGGATTTCTTGTCTAAGAATCGAATGTGCCCAAATATCCGGAGCATATAATTCAGTTTATCTTTACGTGCCAAGCACAGATCCGATAACGTTAAGTTCACCATTGGTATAGGGTTACGCACTGACCCTGAATAGCCACTGGATTAGAATTACAGTCTAACACGATATTGACGTTGAAAAAGTTAAAAATAAAAATGTTCATATCGCTTTCTCATAACGTTTCTGTATTCACGGAGCTTCCTCTATAAAAAGCCGGTAATACAGGCAATGCTTCCTCATAAAAAAAGCGATACGATAATTTAAATTTTCATTGTGTGTCGTGTAAAACAAAGTCACTGAGTACTTAAAATGAAAAATACTATCTTACGTATTGTTAATGGACAAACATCGACAGCTTTGCATTCTCGTTCACACTATTTGACAAGCACGTTGTGTAATATATTCTAACTAGTCAAAATAAAGTTATAGCATTAGCTATTATTGAATTATATAATTTCGTTCGGCTCAACCAGGATTTCGATTACCCGGGGGCTCTTCGGTCCCAGGCATTCGGATTAACGGAAATTCACCTGTATATGGCCAATCTATACGACGTGCCAAAACTCCGTTGCCCCTTCCGATCAATTGGCCTAACCGTTTGTCAACCGTCAGTCCGCGAACAGTATCAACTATTCATTTGCGGTATACTTCCTATATTTATTTCGATGCGCTTTGTACATAATAAATAGTTGCAGCAAATCAGAAAAAATATGAATTCGTTCGAAAGGAAAATGTTGATAAAATACGCAAAATCTACGTAAGGTCGGATCGTTGAAGAAGGAAGACGTAGGATCGTAAATAATCGCCAGCTCTACTGAGTTTTCGGGGAGTGCGCCAGCAGGTCAGAACTAAAAAGAAATTTTCGCAAATATAATTCGCCAAGAGCCGTGTAAGGATATATGATCCTTCACTGTGCGAGACTGTGCAAACTTACACGTACGTGCCAGAGAGAAGCCCCGATCACTCAGCAGCTCTATTTTACTACCTATCGTCGACTGCCATTCAATCCTGAATGACTTCCACCCTTATTCGTTCATCCCTTTGTACCTAAAACCCTTCACCTACTTCCTATAGGTGCACCCAATCGGTACTTGATGCTCAGCCTTTTTCTCTCTATAATACTACTGGATATTTAATACTTTCTTCTTGCTCTATCAACCCTTTTTTTTCTTTCAACGTCTCACTTCCGTTCACCTTCGCTTGTCGACCACTCCCAGATCCCGGAATGGGGTTTCACTCTAGACCTGTATCCCGGTTCTTTCACAACTCATACAGTATTAGTTTTAAAAGCAAACTGTTCACAAATTTTTGGCAGCTTCTTCGTATAAGCAGCTGTAATGTGACAATAAACGTATACGAAACCACTTCTTATGCATTGCCTATTAGAAAGTGCTTGGTCAATAGTTTTATCGCAACGTTTGTAAATTTGAAGCCTTATTCACGGCTGAGGACCTATTCGATTGTTCTAATGTAGTTTAATTTGGCAACCTAAATGAATTGGAATAACACACGTTTCAGCGCACCGCCAAATCGAATGAATTCCATATTGGGGCCAGCTTCGGCGAGATCTAAGAACGGATATCCGGTTTTATTTGTTGCAATCGGAAGCCACCCAACAACGATGAATATCTGTCAAATGTGATGTTGTTTGCCTTGTTACGACTTAGAACAGGTCCGGTGTGCCTGAACAGGCCACTTGTCTCATCACTACTATGGCTCTACAAGTAGGCTATCGTGCAATGATGCAATAACAAAGCTGTTCGTTTAACTTTGATCGTCATGGGCAAACGATAATGGCATTTTATAGTTTCTATTCTGACCAATCAACAGGTTTTACGTAATGGATCTCTCAGGCAACCGCGCGGATACTTGCTCACCCTCAGTGCCTACAGATATATACTGTTATACGCGACATATACTGAAACCTCGAACCTTTGTATCTGCCTCAAGCATGCTTGAATTCAGCACAGTTCCATGTCCTTCCTCCTTTTCTTCACCGCAAACATACGGTACGGAATGGGTAAAATCAGTAGAGGCAACCGACTCGGAGACTTATTAAATTCAGGATTAGAATAAGATAGATTCAATCGCCGATGCTCCAAAGAAATCAAAAGTAATAACCAAAATTGCCGGATAGTTATCCATGGAAAGTGTTTTGCTACCTATATTCGCATATTTTTCCAACACCTATTATCTTGTACACAGGGATAAGAAAACCTAAGCAAATAAAAATTATTTCCGAAACCATTCACCGTTTTTTTTCACAAACATTCATCGCGAACATAATTGTAGATAAAGAGCATCAATTCAAACTACATCATGACGCGAGTACATGGCACAATTTTGCGAGGTGAAGTTGGCCGACTGTGGAGAGTACTTCGTCGACACGCCTTGTGAAAAAATGTTGCGGATCAGACAGCTTTGTTGTGTGAACGCAATGTAGGTCCCTTGGGTACATGTCTAATAGGCACACGGTACCGAAGTCCATAATTTTCGCCTATCGTACGACTCTTTTGCAATGTAGTCTCTTTCGTTGCCTCGCCATTTAATGCTGCCGGATGACCAGTACGGCTACAGCTTCCGTGCACTGTTCCTCGCGAGCTAAACGCCTTTGACAAAAAAGAGTAGGAGACTCGAACAACCGCAAGTCTGTCAAACTAATACACGTGACCCTTGAGGCTAGCCGATTGTCTGCGTATTTCTTCAGAGTTGAATAAGCTAACACCCGTCGCCGCTGCTCATACTACTTCGACTTCGCCGGCTTTTCCCTCGCGTGCCGAAGAACTTTCCTCTATTCGATTGGAGAAAAGAGAAAGCGGAGCGTCCGAAATTCAACGCGCATCAGTGGAGAATCTTTGTATAGAAAGTAACTGCAGCAGCAGGTCACAATACTCGCTTTCCGGGCTCTCTAAAATCGCTCGACGGGGGTAGAAAGTTCGGACGTTCCTATTTTCAGGTTCCCATTTCAAAGTTTCGTTATTCTCTCTCGGCTATTTCCTGCGCTGCTTTCCGTTTTTTTTTGTTGTTTTAATCCAGTTCGACCTCTCTCCAATCCTCAATTATCTCTGACCTTCCTAGACTCCTGCTTCCTTCTTTGGCTCCCTGATTGATACTCGACAACTTAGTTCTCTGATGGCATGCAATCGCTGCGGTCGATTTTGTCCCGGTTTACAGAATTTATCCTAACGAAGAAGAAGGAGAACGGAGAAGTACCGCGATTTGATTTTATCACCGTCGCTTGACAGTTCTTGTACATTCTATCGTATCCACTGCATAATTGCATAATCATCTCACCCAAGTATTGCCCGATATCGCTGAAGGCATTGCTAGGGTATTTTATGTATGGTCGACACATAGGTATAATCAAGTACGGTCAAACGTAGAGAATTCATCCACACTTGTTCAAAATTCACCTCTATACGTATTATTCAGATCAACGGTAAACTTCCCGGTTTTATTTCGCCACTTTTCTCTCTAATACCCATATTGGGTATGTGTGGGTATAAACAATAGGCGTTAGATTGATGTGTAGACTTTCGCAACACAAGTTAAATACTCGAAATTTAACCGAATGCACTATGATACAACAATCCAAACTCGTAATGGTATCCTAAACATTTTATTGTCACCACTAATCCCTATGTTACCAAAGTTATTACCTAAGTTCGTCAATGCCTTTGAATAGTCCCAAGTTCTTGTTAACCATTAACATCTTTGATTTCGATACTCGTTTGAAGTAATTGAAAAAGAAGAAAGTAAAGGCTGCGGTACGTCCGCCTTCAGGTTTATTTCGATCCCCCTTTCCTACTTTACTATTGACGAAATTAGATATCCATCTACATATCCATCTATGAATCAAAGAAGTGTCAGATTCATGCTTGGAGTAACTCCTAGAGTGACTACTAACTGAAAAAGTTTATCGGACATTTATATAGCAAAATTGCAGGTATGGGTGATTTTGCGTATTTTTAAATAGCGATTCTTTGCTTCCCGGTGACATCGCCCAAAAACCGAGGTGCCATGTTGTACCACAAGAAATACATAAAATGATAGTTATGTCGGAATTGAAATCGTTACACAGAGCGGCGACATTTGGATATCGCGAGTAAAAGTTGAGAGATCAACAAATTTAGAAAACCCTTTTTTTCTGGTCAGAGCACAGATTCGTCATGCGTTTTGACCAAACGGCAAGGTCGGTGTATGTTTTTATGCTATACCTGAGTCGGCTTTATTGTAATTACTACAGCCCCTGTTTCACAACCGAATATTATTGTTTTAAAATAGGCTCGCGATTGTTTAAAATTTTGACTGACGAACGAGCTAGACAATTTTTGTTGTATATTTCCATGAGTTGAATTGAAACTCTAGTGGCTGATTGAGTGGTGGAATGAGAGTTCATTAGATGAATAAGTGACCTTTCAATGGAGAGTTTAACAAATGGTTGGGTGGCCGTTGAAATTGAGATTTCCATAAATGAATTGGATGGGTGACTGTTCATATCAAAAGTTCAGTAAAGGAATGAATAACTGCACAAATCAAAAGTTCAGCGGCCGATGCGTGAACGTTCAAACCGAGGCTTTAGTAGTCAGATGAGTAACCGAATGATTCGAAATTTCAATATTTGGATAGCTGACCATTCAAATGAAAAATCTAGTGGATGGTTAGGTGACTGTTGGAGTCGAAAAATTGAAAAGGAGCATCAGTGAGCGTTCAAATGAAGAGTCCAGTAGATGGATTGGTGACTATTAAAATTGAGAATTGTTAATGGAACCATCCAAATCGACAGTGGGTTAGATGAATGGGTGACCGCTAAGATAGGAAGTTCAGTAGAAGTATAGGTGAATGTTCAAATCGAGAGGTCATTAGTTGGATGGGTAACCTTCGAATCGCAGATTTATTAGATGGCTGGACAGATAATTATAGTTCTTTTATGAAATTACTTATATAGAGAGCTTGGGCAAACAATACGCTGCAGCGCGAGCAAATTTCCACTCGCGCGCGTAATGGTTTCTAATATTTTTAAACGATCCGTGACTGTGATACGTGACTTTAATAGATACGTGTCCTGACGATAAACGTTTTTTAATTGTTAATAACAGTTGGCATTTGTTTTATAGCGTAATCCGGCAGTATTCACAATTTGCCAGTCTACAATTTGTATCTGTTCGAGATTATTCACGAAGCTCCACTTAACATATAAGATATTACGATTCTTGTTTGCTGGGATCACATATGCCAACTCTCCCATATCTGAAGAGTATTTAATTTTATATCTTCGTCGAGATATTCTTGGCAAGTAAGGATTGAGTTTAACAAGAAACGAGCGATCGTTCGCACTGATCGTATTGTAGCGGACAGGACATTCGAAGTAGCAACTCGAAATAATCGAACTAGAAATGTAACAAGGAAAGATTCCTAACTTATCTTTTTGCTTTCTAGTGAAAATATGACAACGGAGTGTTGCAGCAGACGCTTTGATTCTAGAAAAAGAGTCCTAAAGAGTAGACTGGAGGGGGAGAAAATGGGAAAGCAGGATGACGATTTAGCTTAGGATGCTTCATGAATAATTCCACGAGCCCTCGTCGCTTCCTATGAACGTACGGAATATCCGGCCGTGAAATCTAACGAGAACTCCGCCGTTGCATATAGTCCTATACCATCTAACGCACGTACCCCATATAGTGGGACTACTCTAAGCCACAACAGTATGTGCAGGTCATTTCGTGGATACTCCCGTAGATATTCCATCTGCGTACATACGTTTCATCGTGTACAGAGTATACGCAGTAAAGTCTTGGCTTGTGCCTTGCTCTCGAAACTTGCAGTCTCTCATCGAAATTCGGCCTAATAGCCTACCGTGTATTTCAGTAAGAAGGTTGCGTTTCTAATCTGAGGGTCATAGCGAATTCGAAGCCTGGCTTGAATCGCTTCCCTGTAGCGCATCACGGCTAGGTGCCCTTTCATGATTGTTCATGTTTGTTCATGTTATCATCCTTTGACGAGGATATGTATAGCTGACTATATTGATACGTCTATGTATGTCGTGCATGAGAACCTGGAACGCGTTTGCTAGGCACGTAATTCTCGTGACGGTCGCCCGGTGGATTCACCCTCATCACACAAGCTCATCCGCACAAGCCAAACAATCGATCTTATTCGATGAACCCGATCGCTCGGGAACCGACGTGCAACCGGTCGCTGTTACAGACGCCATAGGGAATAAACGATTATCACATGTCATATGTGTTGTTAAGCTGGAGGTAAACTGCCGCCTTATTCGTCGTGTAAAACGCAGTTGAATGGATAGTACCTAGTTGTCTACGTGTAATAAATTCAATCCGATGTATCTTGCATTGTTATTTGTTAAATTATTGATAATACCGGGCCGAAAAATATCGGAATTCAATCTACAATATTGAACCTTTTCTAAGAAAGGTGGTCATCTACGTGTAGGGTTTCTCTACAAAAATTAAGTCGTACTCTTGTTCAGTATATTTATGTAACTATTCCACGAAGACATGCAAGACCTCATTCGAGTTTTTGTGCCAACTCTGTAGGATTCAATGCACAAAATAAAATCCATTTGATGCAAGAGAATTCTGCTAACCGGAAGCGGCAATCGACTCGCTGCGAAGGGATTCTCTCGTCTCAGATAAAATTTATTTAGAGCGAATATTCTTGTATAGTCTTCGTAATTTAAGTGAAAAAAAATTGTCATTATTTACACTTTTCGATCGATACTTAACGTCCAGGACATTGACAATTATTCTTGTACATACGTCTAATTTGATAGGTATTTATTAGAGCAGAAGACGATCATTGTTATACTGTCTAATTCAGTATTTTTAAATTCACTTTTCTACGGACGAATATGATTGGAAATTATATTTTAGTGATTAGATATTATGTTTAATGAGCCAGGGAGCATCTGCAGAATCACTATTTTGGTAGTCGAGACCATAGTTTCGTTCATCACAAGATGTAACAGGAAAGGTTTTTAGAAATAACGGAACAATATACAGTCCGACCTCCAAATAAGAAAGGCGGCAATAAGAAACTTTCCCCAGTTCCTCACTCGAGCGCTTCCCTCACTCCGATTTGAACTCCGAGCTCGAGATTTTTATGCGCGAAACCTCTGGTTTAGAAACCAGCTTGAAAGGGAATATTTTGACAAAATAGAGTGAACCCTGTGGTGTCAATTGATGTGTGGATGCGTACGTGTACGAATGTAACACAAAATTTACAAGTTTATTTGAATCTTTTTATGTTTATTTAAAAGATACATGTGGGCGTTGTCGAGATTTCATAGAACATAAAAACGTAGAGTAGGGCATTTAAAGCCTGATATATAAAACAGCAAAATATTCCGAGACGTAATGAAAATCGTTTTCGTCTTGTTGTGTACTATTTTAATCCACAGCGTACTCAGTTGACGGTCGAATATTTTCGAGGGAGTCGAACTCTGCTATCAAACATAAATCCTCCGAAATATCGATTGTTTCTTCTTTTCGATAAATGGGATAAAATAATATGGAAATAAAATGAAATATTTGAATTCACCAGACGATGGCATAACGAGCATAGCTCGTGGCCAATTTTAAAGAAGAAAAAGAAAAAATAATATCTTACGTTGTTCGGTTTTCTGAATCCAATTTAATATTGCTGTAGTGTCTACCTGTTCATATCCGTCGACTGTTTTCATGAGATTCAATACCGCAGTTACGTCTCGATTGTCTGCAGTTAGCAATTTAAAAGTGACGTCCGTGCCCATGGACATATCGCGATTATCGATAAGAAGAGACTCCTCGTCCGCTTGAGTCGACGCATCTTTAATTTCTTTGGGCCATAAGTTTTTGCAGCATTTCTGGATCGTTGTAGGTTTGACTTTTCCCATGCGTCAGCAATCCACAGAATCACTTTGTGTACGTCAATTGTCTTCAAAACTCGATCAGCGTCACACTTTCATTTTGAGCCTCAATGATTGAATTTACGAGGTCAATATCGTAATGTAATTTGACGGTTTAAATAATGCCTTGATCCATAGGCTGGATCAAAGAGGTGACATTTGGCGGAAAGAAAATTACTTCGATGTCGTTAATTTTTACGTATCGATGAGAAGTATTGCCGTCTTTGGTAAGTTCTTGGAGTTGAGAAAACTTCCAAGTTTTGGAAGGAAAACATGTGTGAACCGTTCCTCAAAAATCTCTTTATTCATCCACGTGTTTGTCTGACTGCGGTACCAAACTGGGAATTGACCCTTATTCACGTTTTTCAGACAGCGTGGATTTTTTGATTTTCGAATCAAGATTAATGGCAAGATGAAAGAACCATCAGCATTAGAACAGATGGCTATTGTAACCCGTTCCAACTGTTTTTTTCCGCTAGGAGTTTGTGACTGATCTGCTGCAACAAATGTCCTCTTGGGGGTACTTTTATACATTAGCTCACTCTCGTCCATATTGAGAACTTGGGACCTTTCAAGCTTTTTTGTAGCCACCATTTCAGCAAATTCTGCTTTAAATAAATTCGCTGCTTCCACATCGGCTGGTAGTTTCTCCCCTTAAAAATCCATGAGACAAATATCATCATTTATTGGACAATTTTATTTAAATATTTACTGTAGTTTTTTTTATCATTTATTTAAAAAATGATTCTATTTTTGTTTACAACGGAAACAGGAGCAAAGAGAGTAAATGAAAATTCAGAATCAAGTGAAAATCAAAATTAAGTATAAAGTAGAATCAATCATTGCAAATTAAGTTTTTAACTATCCTGTGATTTTTGAATTTTTAATGTGGTTTCGTCTCTTCCATTTATCCAGCCACCCGTGGCTTGCTTTGAAATTTTCTGGTCCGCCGATTCGAGAGTTTATCACGAGAGCTTGTCGGCATAGCATTAGTCCAGAAACTGCGACGCCTTTGTAACGACAATCAGAAAGCCACGTGAATAATTCGGCGTGAAGTTCATTTTTTTCGGGAACTTTTTTCAATGCTTTCGAATTGCTCGTTTTGGCGGCATTCTTTATCATCTCCTCATTGGATCTCCATTTACCGAGAGCACTTTTATTCAAGACGTATTGGACACACAGTACTTGAGAGTTCAGGGTTTTACACTCTTCCAAAATTTTCTTCTTTTCGTCAAACGTATATCGATTACGTTTGGTCACAGCCACCTCTTTGTTCAAATAAATATCACCTTGCGGCGGAGATTCCATAATATTCTCTCCAACTTGTACACTGCATTCTGATCGCTTACGCTTTTTTTCTTTAACGTTTCGGTCATTTCAAGGCAGTTATGTGATCGAAATTCAAGCGTGAGACAAAGATTCACTCGATAAATGTCCACGCGCAGTCAACAAAATTCTTGCATGAGCGATGGGAATAACAAGTTGGAACTTGTTCGAGCGTGTTTCTCATTGAAAGGATCGCATGCGGAAAAGAGTAAGAGAGACAGACGAAGGTAGTGAGCGCGGAGCGCGCCTCAGGTGGGGGTATGCGATATGGTAAGAAAAGCTCTTCCCCTTGGGAGTTTTTGGTTTCTTACTCGGAGGTTGGACTATAAGCTCTGTGAACTTAGCACCCGACTTGAAAAAATTAATTTTTTTTTGGGTGATTCTTAAACAGTATGTAGTTGATTGTAGTTTTAAGTTTTTCATTTGTAGTAACTTAAAAAAAAAGTTATAGGACTTCGAAAAAACCCATCCCCCGATTTTGAAAATTTTAAAATCTCTTCGTTGATTTCGATGAAGAATCGTTTGTAGATGATTGTAGTAAAGGAATTTCCATTTGTAGTAACGAGGAAACATTTTTACAATTAAAAAAAAAAAAAAATTTCGGGCATGTAATATATTGCAATTATTTTCTCAATAATCGACTGTAGTCATTTGTAGCAACGAGTACATCGTGTTCAGATTCTAGAAAAGTTACAGGGAGGAAACATGGTCAAAGTTTTACTCGCAGGTACACTGGTAGTCGTTTGTAGTACCGTTTATTTCGTTTGTAGTACCTCGGAAATTAATGGAAAATTTTCATATCTTGAGCTGAAGCTTCAGAATCGTTTGTAATTGTTTGTAGTACCGTTTATTTCGTTCGTAGTACCTCGGAAATTAGTGGAACATTTTTATATCTTGAGCTGAAGCTTCAGAATCGTTTGTAGTTGTTTGTAGTACCGTTTATTTCGTTTGCAGTACCTCAGAACTTAACGAAAAATTATTATTTCTCGAGCCCGAGCTCCAAAATCGTTTGTAGTACCGTTCATTTCGTTTGTAGTACCTCGGAAATTAACGAAAAATTATTATTTCTCGAGCTTCAGCTCCAAAATCGTTTGTAGTTGTTTGTAGTACGGTTTATTTCGTTCGTAGTTCCTCAGAAACGAACGGATAATGATTATTTCTAAAGATAAATCTTCAAAATCGTTTTATGATTGTTTTTAGTTGTTTGGAGTACCGACAATTTCGATTTTGGAGATTTATCTGTAGAAATAATAATTATCGGTTAGTTTCCGAGGTACTACAAACGAAATAAACGGTACTACAAACGATTTTGGAGCTCGAGTTCGAGAAATAATAATTTTTCGTTAATTTCCGAGGTACAACTACAAGTGTACCTGCGACTAGAACTTTGACCATGTTTCCTCCCTGTAACTTTTCTAGAATCTGAACACGATGTACTCGTTGCTACAAATGACTACAGCCGATTATTTGGGAAAAGAATTACAATATATGAAATGCCCGAAAAAAAAAAAAAATTAAAAAAATTGTAAAAATGTTTCCTCGTTACTACAAACGGAAATTCCTTCACTATAATCACCTACAAACGATTTTTCATCGAAATCAACCACGAAATTTAAAAATTTTCAAAATCGGGGGATGGGTTTTTTTTGAAGTCCTATAACTTTTTTTTAAAGTAACTACAAACGAAAAACTTAAAACTACAATCAACTACATACGAAACTCTTTAAGAATCATAAAAAAAAAAATTAATTTTTTCAAATCGGGTGCTACGTTCACAGAGCTTGGAGTGTACACATAAGATGAGGCAATATTGGTTATATCCTCGAACAATCGGTAAACATGAAACTGACGCATTATCTTCGATTGATAAGACGACTGCGCGTTTTGTTTTAAACGTAATGCATGGAAATTCTATGTAAAGTTGTGGAAACGTAAAAAAAAAAAATTAATATCTCAATCGTCATAAAAAACATATAATCGACTGATCAATCTTATATCGATTTTGTGTAATAATGAAAGTATGGTTGAAATTTCTTAGTAATGAACTCTTTCTGTTTTATATCTCTTTGAATTTCAAATGCATCACAAAAATGTCAGCTTGCCGTATGTATCCTTCATGCATCTCACGGGTATACAATTGTTAAATTTCATTACCTGGCGTATATACGCCACTTAAGTCATGGCCCCGGGTCCTGACTGCATCCCCGTCGAGGCCTATAAGGTCCTTGTAAAAAAGCATAAACAACTGCTCCTTGATACTTACAACGCCTGCAACTCGACTGGAGTCTTTCCGGAGAGATGGAAACTGCAACGATTGGTTATGTTAGATAAAGGTGAGGGCCCGCCTCATACACATTCCTACAGACCACTGTGCATGTTAGACGTTGCAGGGAAGATTTTCGAAGCCCTCGTTAGAAATCGACTACGGAGAGCAGTGACCGATGCTGGTGGCCTGGCTGAAAACCAACGTGGTTTTCGGCTGGGTTGCAGTACAATTGGTGCCATTTCGGAAGCGCTTTCATTTGCTCAACAGGCCTGAACGGGCCATGATCGTACCCGTCCAGAATGCATTATGACGACGTTCGACGTCAAAAATGTATTCAATTCGGCAGGGTGGCCAGATATAGTGGGAGCGCTTCGGAAATTAGGTCTATCGGAGTATCTCATTCGCATCATAGATGATTACTTAAGTGATCGTTTTTTGGTGTATGAGACTACTACCGGAGAGGCCATGAGGAAGCTGAGTGGAGGAGCAGCCCAGGGTTCAGTCTTCGGACCAGAACTCTGGATTGTTCTATACGATGCACTTCTGCGCCTGGACTACTAAGTGAGGTTAAGTTGGAGGGATTTGCCGACGACCTGGCGGCTCTAATACTTGCGCGGAACAAAAGAGAAGCGCGAGGATTGGTGCGACTTATTGCAGCCTCAATCAATGCGTGGCTTAAGAGCATGGCTTAATGCTGACCACTGCAAAGACAGAGGTTATGGTACTCACAGCTCAGAGGTGGTTTCCGTGTCCTTTCCAGACTCTTGTTGTGGATCAACACATCGAGTGTCGGGGGGCTCTGAAATACTTTATAGTGACGATCGGCTCGAGATTAACGATTTTGAGAACAGATTGTCAGTGCGGCTACCAAGGCATTAGCGATGGTGGTAAGGCTTTCCCGGCTTCTGTCGTAGTAGAGTAGAGTAGAGATATGGAGAAACCAACATTTTTTCGCGAAAACTATATTTACTGGAGACTGAAGACGACGAAACCCTGCCCTGATGATTCGCCGGCATCTAAACATTTCTTGTTCTCAGTCGCGCCGGAGCATTCCTTCAACCAGAATCACCCGACGGACATTGAAAAAATAAAATGACTTAGAAATTCAACATATTCCACCTAAAATATGAATTTTATCCATACCTCGAAACGTCCAATAAACTAACAAATCGTGTATATTACGACCAGATGTGACGCAATGTTTCAAGGCGCTTACTGACACTTTCGCTGGATGTTAAACTATTTGCTAATAAAAACACTTTGGTAATTTATCTGTTCAGTCATTTCATAATGACTCAAACCAGATGAAACGATATCCAATTCTATAAAACGGTAGTTCCAGCAGTACAGACGATACATCATCGGTCTTATAAGTACAATGACGTTAATAATTATACGTTTATACGGAGGATGAACAAAATTCTAAGCAAGTATCTTACACTATCCAGGATATTTTTTATAGAGGGCCACCTACGAGGATCAATTACGAACCTCGCCGTTCTTGCAATAATTCTATCGCATTAAGGCAGTGCACATTTCGATTGAAGACAAAAAGTTCACCATATTCCGGGCTATGATAGAATAGCAGTCATGGGTCGTCATGGTACACTTGATTTCGTTCACTCAAATGTTATCGGCACACCTGACTTCAGGACCTGTCCTAACATTCGAACCTTCACTCGTCAGGCATCAACGGTTTCGCAGCGAAGCTTCAACTGCGTATGCAGTAGCCAAAATTAAGTTTGTAACATTCTTGTCGAATCCTTCTTAGCCACTTAATTCCGATTTTACGACAAAATTATACTCTCCCACCTTGAGTCTTTAACTGCTGTACGCCTGGTGAGCTTTTCTCTCCGCGCTGTGTTCTCTCGTGAAGTTGATAACGTGATTATCAAGCATACATCTACATGACGGGAAGCCTCTGACTACAGTGACTACGGAAGTGGCGGTTTTCATCGAGATTTTCTTATTATTTTGAGAACCTATCGCGAATCTCGTGATGCTGGAATTGAGACATCGCTCTCAAGTACGATCTTAAGTTTTCCAAACTTAACGCACAGTTTGACAGCAACACTTTATGACGACAAGTATCACATTTCCCGCTTAATGGCGACACTGAACGTAAAAGTTATTCATTTTATCGTAGACAAGAAAATTTTAGCCTATCCGGTACACGATCCGAGACCACGAGATTCGATAGTCGTGACCTCTTCGCATGCCATCGACATCTCACTCAAGTGCTGGTATTCACATTACGAAACGATAGGGTTAACGTGGCCGAGAGAAACAGCGCGCGTCTCACACGCAGCAGACTCGTGTTGGATTCCCAGCGAGCACCTAGAATTTTCTGTGGTGTTTATTCGGCGAAAAAGTTTTTCGGAACTTATTATAATATAACTAAGTCCAGAAATTCAGCCCGAATTACAGATTTCATGGACAATGAATTTATTTTCTATATCTGTGGTATCTGTGACGTACATCTATGCTGAGCCATTGGCGTAAAACTCTAGAGGAATATAATATTTTAATCAAAGTTCTTTGATATTAAAATTAATTAAAATCCGTTTCGATTTTTTTTTATAACTGAAAACGATATAATTTGAGTGAAGATGGAGGCATGAAGCTTAAATTTCATGGGAGAATGGACTACAGCCGTACAATCTTTCGTATTAACTCAAAAACTCATGTATTATTTTTTCTATCTTCTCACTTATGACTGGCGTATATGTGTACTCCACGTTTTACTTCAATGTACAAGGGCCCTATGAGCAGTACATGGGTTTCCGCCATGCAAGAATCCCTTCGTTTTTCTATGAGGAAGAGAACATTTACAGCAACTTTATTTTTATTCAAATTTAGGGGTGAGAATCATCCTCAGTCGGAAAAGTAATAAGAATTGGGCAAAATCCACTTTTTGTGAATATAATGAGTTTTTTTTAAATTGTTCTATTTTCAAATTTCGAATACCATGTTACAGGGGAAAGCAACAGGCGGGTTTTACTGACGACACATCAAGCGGCTAGAAAAAAAATAATCTTATGGTACCCCGTTCAAAAAGTCTATTTATTCGGTACTATGAAAATGGGGTCAAGTCTGAAGCTTATAACGGAAAAAATCAATGAAAGCGGCATCAAATGTGATGTTCCATGGGTTTTGATATGTGTTTTCTTTTAATTTATTTTTCTGAATTGTTGTTTGAGAAATATCTCGATGAGTTGCCGGTGGAAAAACAATTGCGACAATGATTGAAATAAAAGGTTGCAGACACACGTGTTGAGACTTAGCACAAAAAATAAATTTTATTCACTTGAAAACAATAGAAAACAGTGCACAGGGCAAATGAGTTTTACAATGATTGATGAGACGCACAAGAGATGGGACCTTGAGTGCTTGGAGAATGTTATTGATTGTAGCAAAGCAAACGCGGTTGAGTGGCCCAGAAAGTTGAGACACGAGACTTTGGCTCGTCACCCGTTGAGGATGAGTATTAATATGACGCTGTATCCTTTGGTTATGCAGATTGTGGCCCGCACGAACAATCGCTTAAATGAGTTGATGAGTGTGCACTGAGTTTTCACATTTCATTGATGATAAGTGAGACAGAATATTGTTCGAAAACTACTCGACGCGATGAGGCACGTCCCTTAGAACGACAAAGGCGACTGAATCTAAGATGGCCGCCCTCGCCTGCCAGCACGCACGAGGTTCTCGGAGAGCGCGCTCGTGACGTGCTGTCACGCGTGGGCGCCAAGAGAGAGGCTCAGTGCGCCGATAGTCGACGGATTCCCCAAACAATTGTAGATAATTAAAAATAATAATTATTATTACAAACATTTATTTACACGGATGTAGTGTCGACTATATACGTTCAAACTATGTAATACTTACACGTGATACTTCTAAAAAAAAAGGTCTACGATTCAGTGACTGTTATCGGGCAACAGAATACCGTAAAAAAAATGGTAAAATCGGAATATGAATATGTTTTAATTTTTGTCTTCGCATTCTTAAGAACGATCCGTGATTCGCATATTGAAAAGGTACGATGTAAATAAAAAGTCGTGTCTCGATGATTAGTGTATCGGAGGAATTAATTTTCATTGGCTGGCAAGGGATCAAATAAAAGATGAATAGGAAGAATCCTAAGACAAGAAATATCCCGACTATACCTCGCCAATCTTTCTTCACGTACTTGGTTTAT
This sequence comes from Listrodromus nycthemerus, assembly GCA_963978505.1. NCBI lineage: Eukaryota > Metazoa > Arthropoda > Insecta > Hymenoptera > Ichneumonidae > Listrodromus > Listrodromus nycthemerus. The sequence continues at coordinate 13,482,738 of OZ021680.1, read as the reverse complement.
CCGTAGCTAAGTGAGTGGATGAACGCTTCAGGTCATCATGAAGCAGTACTTGAGTAACGTGATTTGAATCCCGAAGTCGAGGGTATGCGTCTCACATCAAAAGTGTGAGCGAACACGTGGAGACTTCGAAACACGCGTGATATGCTGACGCAGCTCGACGCATCAAAGCTGCACAGGATTCCCAAGGGTTCTTTGGCTTTCGGTGCGCGCTCGGGCTGACGACCAAATAGAAGTAAATTGAATCTTAACGTGGAGTTAATTGGATTAGCTGAGAATTGCTCAGGGAAAAAGTCCGTTGTAGCCCCCATACACTACGCATACTGTGCAAAAAGGCTTATTAAAATGTAATGCTTTCGACCATCAAACTAAGCCAAAATGCATTTAACATATCATATTATGTATAATTTGTCGTACGCATATTATTGAATAACTTTTCTATCGCGGTTGATTTACCACTATTTTACCTAAAAAAACAATGCAATGTTTCCAAATTGGCTATAGTGAGTTGAAAAGACTGGGAAGTGAGCACTATATCAGTTCGAGTGTCAATCCGTATAGTTAACGTCGAAAAATCGGACATGAAGCCCGAAGTCATCTTATCCTCGACGGGAATGTCTCTCGCCTATTAAGAGCATACGCAAGTCATAATTGATTGTTCTCCCATATATATTTCTGGAGTGCGATCCAATGTACCCCTTAGAGTCTACATCCAGTTACGATGCGCCACGTGAACTTGTCATATGACATTAAGGTGTGGTTGTTGTGCATTCATGAAATGTGATCTATATCGACTCCGAAAATGAAATAAAAAAAACGATCGTAAACATCATGATAAACGATACACACATATGATACACATTTTTCTTGTATTGCCTCTTAATAGCCGATAGATAGAAATAGTAGCGATTGCCTTCCAATTACACGAACTATTCGCTAGCTGATGCGAGGACATTCCTCAAGAGAACCAGATGACCCCGAGAAAGCCGATTGACTGACGAAAATGGTCCGAAACTGTACTCTACGCATATATGTATATGCGAACTACACACGATCGCAACTCTTTCTGGACGTAAACCGTTACTATTCTCATTTCTTTGAAAAAAACGTGTGCCCTTATAATAAGCGTTATCATAATAACGCTGTTATTAACTTAACCGTATATTCACGATTTTAACTCTATATTCACCATTTTAACCCTATTATACACCTCTTTCGCCCTATTATTGACTTTTTCAACCTTTTTATACACCCTCTTAGCCCTATTATTTACCCTCTCAACCTTATTGACACCCCCCTCCCCCCACTCCCACCCCTCGCGATTCTTAAACATGACTGCAAGGGCGGCGGCGGCGGCAGCGGAATCTGTTTATATTATTGAGAGATATATAGATCTGTGTGCGCACTTCGAGCGCTCCCATCCGTTTATTAACTCAAGCTCTTGTTATTCGTAGTTCACGTAAGCCAGTTGCTATGACAACCATCTTTCCGGTTGCTATGGCAACCCTTACCCGTCGATTGTTGACGTCAAACGAAACGACTCTATTGAGGGTTGCACTTTTTTCAAAACGTCCAATCTCTTTGTTTTTGATCCTTGGTAACAGATTAATTGACTAAACTACGACTGGATCTTAGGAAATTGAGTGGAGATCGACTGGATATATAGCAACGAAACCCGTAATGTATGGATCTAGTACATTGACCGAAAGTGAGAAAGGTCTCGACTTTATGTATAAAAAATCGTGTTTTTGTGATTTAAGTAGAACATATTGGGTTTAGGGTAAAATAATTGTTATATTCGCGATCAACGGTAAAAAATACATTGAATATAGCCTTCAAACAAAAAAAAAATCGAAGTCACAACGATTTCTCAATTTTTAAGCCGCATTCGAACAAGCATCGGTTTTTATGACTCTCAAACGTCGGGGTCTTGGTTTCCATTGGACTCAGCGCGAATTCGACATGTCCATCTTGTTGTACGAGAGAAAATACGCAAAAGTCGATCCTTTCCGAAGTTTTGGAAGCGTTTTATGGTGCCGTTTCAGAACGTTGAAAACCGCAGAAGATGGACTCGAAAGCGATAGTTTTTTCTTTTTGTCGAATTTGAACCAATTGTCATTTTTTGAAAATTCCTTTCTACGTCTAGCACGAGAAAATTGAATTTTTGTACGTTTCTCATCAAAGTTAAAAGTTGAAATTTTCATGACACGTACTAATAATGTCCCTTTATTCGCAGTTTACTCTATGAAAAAGCATTAGCTATACTTTGTCTTCCTTATAAAGGAAGCTTAGCGAATAAAAGAACATTATGAGGAAGCCCTATAAAAATTTCAATTTTCAACTATTTTTAGATCATTGTTGCATTTAACTTCCAGGTAAAACGCTGTTCGACTCGGGTATGGCGCTGAAAATACACCAACCTGTCAGTTTTCGTTAAAACTGAATTTGAAACTGTGCTCAGACGTATGCACGCATACGGAAATGCGAGATTCCAGAATGACTTCTGTTCAGAATCCAGTCGTAAGTAGACTCTCGAAAGTCTCTTGCCAAGAGTTTAGCTTGATCATAATTTTCTAAACACGAGACTTCTCGAATAGGAGACGCGAACGATTAAATTTAGGATGAGACAGTGGTCAATTTTCTTTTATACTAACGACGAATGCGGTATCTCTCGAGATTTTTCGCTTAGCCCCGCCGTTCGCGAATTTCAAATTCAGATAAAAATGTATACCTTTAGATATTATGCCACAAGAGAGGAAAGTGCGTATTTTCACCGACTGTGAAGTTTGATACCCGAGAGCAGAAATTCACACGATGTGAGAATGCACTTCCTGCCTTGTCGCGAACAATATTTTTTCGGTTTCGTTAAAATAACAACATTTCTTCCGTCGCAAATTCGTCATTTTCGCGAATGACCATTACTTTTTTGGAAATAATAGAACTTTCAGAGAGTAAACAGCACTACGATAAGAATGATCATCGGTCAGTAATAGAGTTTTATTTGCCCGTTATTTACGCAAGACATGCGGTTTTTTTTAGCCACGTCGGTGTTTTTTTTTAAACAAATTCGCCCTTCCGGAGATTTTTAGAATTTTGAATATTCGAATGAAAAAATCGAATTCTTTTCTTTTTAATATTCACAATTATAAAAAGTTAAGCTCTCGGCCAATACAAACACATGAAACAATTAGAACATATACATTGCTAAAATCGTAATAAATATTTGTATATTCGAATATTCATATGAATAATATTCCGTTTTATGAGCTCCTTTGAAGGGTCCAGTGAATGCTAATTGCAGCGGATGCGGCGTCTGTTTGAATGTAAAAAAATCCCAGATTTATTCTATAGCAGTATAATATAAAGAGAAGGGCGATTCTTCGCGCCTCTCCTATGCACAAAAGAATAATAAATAAAAGAATCTGCGGCAGAAAAAGGGAGAGAGAGGTTTGTATAGTGATGCGTACTAGAAGCGAGCTTTCAGAGAATTCCAGCTAGAGTCTCTTCATCGTGGAAATCGTTCGGATATATAGGGAGAGGCCAGCGAGAATGCGCGTGAATTTGAACGCTTCGCAACTCCAGTAACAGCAGCAGTAGCTGTGACGCTGGGGAACGAGTAGTAGTCCTTCTCTCAAAATTATATAGCAATTGCACAATGCTCGTCGCGAGATTCCACGAGCCACACACCAGCTGCGGCTTATGCGGATGCTTTCAAATTAGATTTCATTTCAAGATACAACCGCTTTCAAGAGGAGAACCCGTGAGGGCGGAAGAATAAGATGGATAGAGGAAGGGAAGGGAAGAAAAATAAACATTCTCAAGTAAAAGGAAATGTGGTACGAGTGGCAAAGATTCATAGATTTAGGCTCGACAAGAGGTCACTTATTCAATCCTCGTCACAAAAATGTATTCGTTTCTATTTTATTTTTTTTCTTTAGTTTGCTTTCCTTCGCGATACCGCATATCCGTGGAAATTCTCTCTTTGCTGGGCACTACGTCATACTACTTACTATACGACCAATCCCATTTTCTCGTGATATCCTTAAGTCTCAATCTTTCCGGTCTGAAACTATATACCATTCGTTCTACTGTAGTCATCTACACCATTCTCTCCTGCCTTCAATCGGATAGATATATCTTCCGCGTCTGTGTAAAACGAGTATTTTCACTCAGAAAACAAGTGGTTAAATTGTCCGAACGTGCAGTTATGGATGAGAAATAAATATTCGGAGGATTAACTTGAAAACTGTTGATCCACCTAAATTGTCCCCAAATCGAGTACGCCGTTCTCTTACTTACCAATATATAGTTCGCGCGTAACTCTTAAGAGGAGATTTGGTTATCTATGAAAGTAGTAAAATGATAACAGCTTAGTTCTTAACAACGGTAAAGAGTGCGGAGACCTAAGAATAATTCATGTGCAACTCTTGTAAAATATTTTTAACGTTTACGAATTGACGAGAATATTCGAGACTGTGTTCCTAACAAGAATGCAAGCTGTAGAGATTCAGGCGGTCGTTCAGTACTAGTCCGCACTTGTCCTGGAAGGTCGCTGATTTTTACAGAAATGTTGAGCCGATCTATCTGTATTATATATTCAACGTCGAAATACACAAACTTCACAAATAGAAAAATGTGTCAATAAGATCTTACATATTAATAATAATATTAGCGACATTCTTATAACATTGACTACGAAAAAACATAACAGCGTATTACTTAGCGTTAACGAATACGGCAGAATACGACGCTTTGTCTTTAAGTAGTCGACGCACAGTTTTTCAAACTCTACGGCTTGTGCCGATGTTGCGTATAGTCTAAATCGTTCTAGTATGCTTATATTCTTTAGGTTTTGGAGTATCCAAGTGTATTTCAAAAAGTGTGAAAAGAAATTCAATTTTTATTTTAAAAAAACTCCCAAAAGCGTATGAAAACTTGTCCTGATAAAAAACGCTATAAATATAATAAAATAATATCGCGAAGCGACACCAAAACGCGACTAACGATTGCGAACTGGGAGTAACGCGTTGCTGCGTTAGCCGCTAAGTATGTGAACATTGGTGTGAATTATACAGGATAAAATAAATGTTTTCACGAAGGCCTTTTCCTGACTGACAAAAACAATTAACGGATTGTTACTATTAATTAACAGTATTAATCATTTCTTAAAAATGCTGATAGTTTCGTGCACTAGGTGCAACTTTGGACGGCTGCAAACAGAAAATTAAATGGATTTAATAACCGTAAATAGGATTGAGAATTTTCGAAAATATAATATTTGTTTTATTTGATTTAACTAACTTGGCCTTAGTAGGGATCGGTTCAGACCTCACGGACTCGTACTTGACCCTTCATCCTGGACACATTATTGAGTTAAGAATAATACAGCTGCTCCTCGAAGAACGAGAGGCACAGCGTATTTGAAAATTATTTGACGAGGCACTTCACTGTCGAATTTTATTGCATGGAAAATAAAAGTTGATACGGGATGGAGTTCGGAAAGAAGTCAGACCCAACGGATTTCATAATGCTTGTTGAGTAATCGTCGACGTAATAGACAGTAGACCCCTAAGACGGCAATCATACCGTTGTTATAAACAAAGAGCATGATCTCCGGTGATCAGGTAAATTGTTCTTTCTTTTTTTGTTAATATTCACACGGTTTACTTAATGCAATAATGTATTTAGGCTTGACACCCAATTTGATACGTATTCGGAATTAACCAAAACAAAACGATAATAAAAAAGGTTTGAAATTCATACCCGCATAAAGATGTTTTTTTTTATTTTTCTTGAAAATCCTTACCTCGGGTTGAGCCCCGCTTCTGCGTAATTCAGTCTTTCTTGAGTCTGTGTGCTTATTTATTGCATACAATTAGATCGCATAATGTTCCCTAGATGTAAATGGATACGCGCGAACACGATTCGTTATGTAATTCTGGAGCGCATCTGATATAATGGTTTTGGTGAAGGGTCACACTCGAAGGTCTACCTTTTACCTTGCAGCGTGATTAGCAGTCAAGCACAATGCTGGGACTTTACACAGCGGGTGGACCCTTCCAATTGCGTACGATAACGGACTTTTGACCGACTAGATGTCGAGATATCTCTTGCTCGAATGCGAGGCGATGTTAAGCGATCGATGTATCCGTTGCAACTGAGAGACGAGTTGTGAGTTGTGAGCTCTTCGTGTTTTCATTGTATCAGTGCCTGCTGATGAAAGGTAGGAGTTTTCTCCCATTCTCTTACATTGAAATGCGACATGAGCCGAATTTGGAGGCGATGAGGACCTAAATGAGGTGTTGCTGAGGCTCACCCATCTTCCTCACGCATTACTTTTGCCGGTAACGAAGCGACCCCGAGTCGTTCCGTCACAATATAGTCCTCATATAAGACGGTTATCGTAACTTCTGCATGATTCTATTGTATTTTCATAAACAAAAAATTAAAGTATATGCAAAAATGCAAAACATTGTACAACTAAAGTTCTAGGCAATTAATAAATTTGTTATCTATAATAAATTTAAAAAGTCCAGGGGTCTTTGACGGTAAGCATTAATTTCACTCATTGCAAGTTATTTTTCAATAAATGGAAAAAGAAGATGTCGAACGGTGGGTGTGACGGAGGTTTCAGTTTAGGGGCATTGCTAGACATGGTATGATAATGTTAGCGATATAAGGTAAACTTCGAGCATGGAGATATTTCGCAGTTCTCTGTAAGCTTGCGAAATGCACTAGAATACAGCAAGTCGGTAACACTGTAGAGCTTCACTTCGGGTAAACATGTCGCTAGAAAATCCCGGAGCAAGAAGGTTATTTCGCGCGAACGAAATAGTGCTCTCGAGTTTCACTGGTGATGCCGGGTCATGCCTTACGATCTCACGAGCGTAATTCAATGTTTTGCCTCGTCAGAATTTGCCGAGGCTACCCCATTTTCCGGTCTCCTACCACATCATCCACACCCTGCGAAATTCCCGAAGAGAGTCACCCGTCTATCGGTCTCGTCACTTATAAAACAAATAATACAATGCCGACAGGAACAAGATTTTAGCCCAATTACGACTTCTCGAATGAAAAAAAGTTATTCCCAAATAGCGATCTTCAAATCTCCGTGAGCTTTCATAAATTATACAGAAGTGGTATAGCGGAAATTTAAAGTTCCGTTAAATTTTGGCAGCGATATTTAATTTGCAGGGCATTCCACCAGAAATTTTTATGCTCTGAGCCTGAACCCTTTCAATTATTGTGCAATTTTTTTTAATAACCTAGAAAAAAGGAGAGTACTTATTACTTTATTTGGGCTTCCGATTGATATTTCCAAACGTATTTTTTGTTTAATATAATTTGTTCTGTGAGATCACACTAAGAGAAGGATCTAGTGAATATTACTATATCGGTAGAATTACCATAGCCGATGGTGATAGGGAACTTGAGCGCAACCTATCGTAGAAAGTACAGCATTCATACGAATCTTTTGTAGATAGTATGGCATAAATTCTTCAATAAGCTGAGACTCTCCGCTATGCATTGTAAGAAGTTCTACGTTATTGGAAGTTTTTACCAAATGCTTATCCCATCCTCAGCGCACTTTTAAAAAGCTAGAACTTTTTAATATCTTGGAAGTTTTTAATCGTATGGAAAAATTACTCTAACTTAGTATTTTCAGTTTAATGTTAAATTGTATTTAGGCAAAAAACTGGCTGATCCAGGTTTAGCGCGAAACAATAAACCGATCTTGCGGTCTCGGTCAAAACGGATATCGAATCTGTGCTTGAGACGAATTCATTATGTTATGTGTTCAACATTTTTTTTTTCAATCTTTGAATTTTCACTCGAGACGGCTGAATGCACCGTTTTATCTTATGTTTTTAACTCCATTATATGACTATCTTGTGTATTTTTCGCTGTAGAACGGGATAGGCACCTACGTTCTACCGCAATCCCATCGGAAAGCATAGAAATTACTATTTGAAAATACATAAAATCACTTATTGTTACAATTCCCTCTATATAAATGACCGATAAACATTTACTTTCGTCGCCAATTCTGGACTGTATTTCATGCATTTTTCACTGTGATTACGAACCTGATGAATGTATACTTGTCACAAATGTATACTTTATATGTCTAAAGTAAGCTTTCATGAAATTCGTAAAATTCAAAATGACGCCGTAGCAACCGGAAGGTTGGTTGCAATTAAGACGTACGAGCGTTAATCACATCAAAATCACCTCAGAATTTATTTTTGTTTGGGCTCATCTCCGGTTCGTCCTCTACAGGACGCTTTTTGGAGTTCCATAGATAGGTGCCCAGCAAGGTGTTAGGGACGCCCATTTTTCTTATTTCTTACTTCTGCCAATAACGAAGCGACCCCAAGTAAGTCCGTTACAATATAATCCTCGTATAAGACGGTTATCGTAACTTCAATATGATTTTATCATACCATAGGGGGAACATAGTTACGTACCACGTTACAATATATATAATATATATATTAGGGCGTTTCTAAAATAGGGGTGACTAAAATAAATTTCGGAGGATTATGAAGAAAACGGCTAAGTTGATAATGAATTTAACTTTGACTTTGAATAACTTTTGAATAAGTTCATTAATCGAAGAATGATATCAGAGCTTTTTTGTAGAACGTTCAATTCTCTATAGAAATAGTTGATAAAAATTGCGCTGCAATTTATGGTTCATTAGTTACAAAAATCGGAACAAAAAAAAATTTCCTGTGTCATTCTTATAGCAAATCGAAAAGTGCGATGCGCACATTCTTAATATCAATATTAAGGGCTTATATTTTCAGAGGCCTACTTTGAATTCTAAACGAAACTTTTGAGCTTGGTTCCGAGAAAATTTTTTTTTTTTTTTTTAACGCCCTAATATGTATATATGTACACACACATATATATATGTAAGTTATAGAGCCGGGAGCTAATAATTTAGGATGGATTTGATGGGTTCGAAATTACATTGATGTAATAACAATACTGAAACATTATATTCACATGGTGACATACATATTTAAAAATTAGGTTTACAATTATTTTCACGAAGCGTAGACCGGTCTACCTGAATCAACAACAATGTCGGTTACTTCCTTTTCTCAATTACCTTACTCTTCTATCTTATGGTATACGTTGAACACTATCTTGCTATATACATTAAAGACGCTCATACAGCGACGACATCGAGATTATTGAGAGCTGGCATTCGTCTACCCGAGTCTCTCCCTCGAGCCGATGATTCTGAACACAGACAGTCCAGCCTCCCCTCTCGTGACCCCCGTCTCGCATGAGTGTGTTCCACAGACAACCGACAAACTTACATGTATTCCCTTTTCTTGTCCGAAATAAAAAATGTTTAACAGTGTTCTGCTATCATATTCACGCTTATTAGATTATTGTTTTCTTCATTCAATTAGAAGTTACTTCATCATTATGACATTTCTCATGAAATAAAAATCTTTCGGATCTCTTCTACGACAAAAATAGGTTTAAGCAACTGAGTTCCTTAATCCATAAATAATCCCAAAACTCATAAAATGATTATTAATGCTTACATAGATGCTAACTATATGTAACTTTCTTATGAAGATCGTATATGAGACGCGGGGCTTGTACTACACCGCAATTACCAGGCATACCCATCTCCTGGTAATTGTTCGAAGTTGTTCATATTTCCTGTTATATTATTTTTCATCGTCTTTGTCTAGAATTTCTAAATTTCCCTGATCACGATAATTGTCATAAAACATTATGGTAAAAAATATCTCTTGTGGTTTTGATTTGTAAAAACTCGTGGTACCTCGTTCTTACCACAGTACGACTTTCGAATCTTAACACCTGGTGACACGCCGACCTTGTAATTCTGAATGTTCGAGAGCACGAACCCGTAAGAGCTTGTCGAAATCCTTGTATTTAACGTGTCAAATCAACTGGTTTAAATAGGAAATAGGGCCTGACAACAGATCACTGCAGACCCCTGAACGAATTATGAATGTTACTTGATACCTGTACGTAAGACGGTTGCACGTTACCTTGAGTGGGTTTTCTTGCTTGTTCAATGAAAGTTCAGCGTTGGTAATCATAGATTAACTCTGGCGTCAAGTCTCTTTCATATTTTATGTAGATTCGTTTGATCATGCCCTTAGATTGTTGAATGTGAAGTTTGTCCTGACCCTCATACATATTAAGTGTACTGACTGAGTTCGTTAAGTTGGTCCTTTGGTAGAAATGAATCATTTATCCGAATTTTCAATCATTTGGATCATGTTACAGATCCTTGTCTTCTCTTTTTATTTTATTTTCTGAGCCCAGTATTACTTGTGAGAGAAAATAATTAAGAAAATCTAGACGTTACGCTGCGCGTGACGAGTATTTCCTCATAAGTGTTGAACATAGAAATTTCCATATTGGTTCCTTATCACAGTTGAAAATAAACATTTTTGTGTGGATTCCTCATTATGTCTCTTTATACACAAAGTTTCCACCGCGAGAAAACTAAAAATACAGACAATGCCTTCTCATGGAGGAAGGTTTACGAATAAAGGAACATTATGAGGAAGCATTCTGGAAATTTCCAACTTTTATAAGAAAACGATAAAAAAATTTCATTTACAACTCCTCTTTGTTTTTTCTTAATTGTATTAAGCTTGTTTCTTTTTTACTTGTAAAGATTTTTCAGAGATTGTCATTCGATAGACATACTTCTTGGAACAAATTATATCGGAGTCATGGTTCGAGAATACAAAAAATGTTAAGCTTTGTGGCATAATGAATGATATCACTTTTACCGATTTGGATGATGACGAAAGGCATCTCCGAAAGCAGCATCAGGATCAGAAGGTGGTTTTTATCATACATAGCTACAAAAAAGTAGCCCTCTTACATCATGCTTAAAGACATCTACTGATACTGACGGAGTGCCTTAGAAAATCCGGAGCATTGATGACATGTATATGTCGAGCTGGGGACGCACGTCAGGGAAAAAATTATTCCTTGGTTTGGATAGGTAAATAAGTTCATATTTTGCATACAGATCGTAGAATCTTTTACTCGTAAGTAAGAAATATATTCGTGTAACATTTCTCTATATGTTAAAAAATCACATAAAGGGAAACTTGACGAATAGGCTAGTCATAAAGAGATCGAGTAAAAATTACCTTTACGGGTTCAACACATAATTAAAAGAATCTTAAATTAATTATTTAAAATGTTGAATAATAGTCTCGGTTATCGATGTTTTTCACTCGCTGTTTTATACATGAAATTCAGTCAGTATGGTGAACCCATGCGTAAAGGATGCAACTCGCATCAAAATTACAGCACACTTCTATGGCTTAAAAATCTTTTTTTCTATGTACTTAGCGTGGAGACACAACCAGATGACATTTCAAAGACATATTCCCGACCTTCTAAAGTTGTGTTGTACAATGTTAAAACGAAACATATCATTCTTTATCAACTCCGTCGTGATAATAATTTTAAAAAACATACATATATATGTATATATGAATTCTGTATGAAATTGCGCAATTTTTCAGGCAAGGTATAGAATGGCGAGATGATTTCTCATTAAGTTCGCCTTGATAAATTCCCTTATACAGTAGTGGGCAATTGAAGTAGAACAAGATTTTCTTCGTCGATTTTGGCGAACGAAATTTTGGCTACGAAAAACGAAATTTTTGACGATCATAAAAAATGGTGGGATAATTTTTAAGAAACTAGTTACGTTGCTCGGTAAGGTGTTAAGTTATGATTTCTGTCCTTACTTTTTTAGTAGCAAATTGAAATTATTAAGTCGCAAAAATAATCTTTGCAGTACATCCTAGATACATGACTTTTTTTAATTGTTCCTTCCGGTTACCATTCAGAAGTGTTTGAAATTTTCTCTGAAACTCACGTTTGACTGTACCACTCGGAGTACCTTGACAACGAGTTCGGTATTCCACTAAAAGAAGGTTATGGAGTGAAGGGTGTGAAACAGGTCGTCGAAAAGAATATACGGATAATAATGCGCATACCTCGCATGTTCGTGAATAATAATGTCCAAGGAAAGAAGGGTATTGCGATCGATATTATTTCGCAGAAATAGGTGTTTCAAGTTTCATTATGCACCGTGAAGGTGAACCCTCCGGTAGGACTAAGTGTACCCCCCCACGAGAGTGTATGCGTGAGCGTATGCGTATGCGTATGCGTATGCGTATGCGTATGCGTATGCGTATGCGTATGCGTATGCGTATGCGTATGCGTATGCGTAGGCGTAGGCGTATGCGTAGGCGTATGCGTAGGCGTATGTAACAGCAACGTTGCACGGTGAGGACTCTGCGCTTGATTACTCAATTAACGTCGACCGGGGCGGCTGTGTCTTCGCGGCATTTGATGGACGCGCTATTAACGAATAAATCCTGTTGTACTCTCGAACGTAGAGGCGTGCGGCAGTGTGGATAATTGTATAAAGGGTGAAACATAGATACGCAGATCGCGCAACTAACAGGCAGAATGAAAAAGCAAAATATTTCATCAGCGACATTTTTATTTATCATTATTTTCGTTTATGAACAACCTTCGACTGATCGTGTCGAATTAATTAAATTAAATTTTACTGGTAAATTTGATGAATTATTTTATGCAGGTACAAAGTCGAAGTTGCTGGCAAGAGTCTCCCGGTACTCACGAATCTTGACAAGGGAAGATACGGAGTGTTGGTTTTCGAAAATCTCAACAAGTATCTGCAAATGGACAAGTGGAATCGTGAATTACTTGACAAATACTGCAGGGAATACTCGGTTGGGATTGTTGGCTTCGCACCACCGGGTGAAGAGAGCCTAGTGGGCGCTCAGCTCAAGGGTTTCCCACTGTTTATCCATACAAATCTCAGGCTGAAGGTTCGTTAAATGGATTACATTTGACGTAGAACATATTTCAGTGTTCGTCAACGTCTTTTCGCTCGTTTACGAGCGATTAATGAGCGTAAAAAGTGTTCTTCATGATTTCACTTAACTTTTATTATCTTCGTGAACAGGATGCACAGCTGAATGCCGCCTCGCCCATCCTCAGACTTACCAGATCCGGGGAAACGGCCTGGGGACCTTTGCCCGGTGGTGACTGGACCATTTTTCAGGCTAACCACAGCACGTACGAGCCTCTCGCATGGGCGCACAGAGACAGCCTCGACTACCCGACGAACAAGAGCCCCCTCGCCACCGTCATACAGGTATGTACATCTATGTCATATATAGTTTATAACTTTCCCGTCTTCTTAACGTATCCCATGCAATATTCGACATTCGTGATTCACGTGCACCGCTTTCGTTGTCATGCGAACCCTATTGATCGGCCAAAACTCCGTCAAAATCAACGGGAAAAATAGACTGATCTTTTTAAGCATTGATGAACGTGTAATCACGGACGGTACAAGTGTAGCTTAGAGTTTGAATGTGTTCATATCACACCGTTTTCGAGAGATATTTCTTCATGTTATGCACTGTTTAACATTGATTCTTATTCGCAGATTGCAAATAGGAAATTAATTTGACTGTTTCTAAAGTAATTCATATGAAAACGATACAATCAAGTTTTTGAAAACCGTAAAGAATATTGTCAAAAAGCTTTGTGCAAAAGTGTAAACACGTATTCAACACGTTCTTTAGCATCAGTTAACAACATGCAATTATATTAAACTTTAGAGCTCTATCTCGGCACGCTTGGCACATGCGATTGAGAGGTCAGATCTCTCACTTCCACACGACCTGTCTATCCCGTCCATGCCTCGCGTTCGACCATTCGGTTCATAGTCCCTCCGAAAACTGTTCGCTTCGCACTTAAAAAAAAGAGGGGAAATTGCAAACGCTTATCAATCGTACAGAAATCTACCAAAAAAAATCAATTATATTGAAAATACTGAAAAGATTAATTTTACGTAATAATACTTACAATATGTCATCTACAAATTTATGACAACTAAAAATATTCGAAAAATCTACTTAAAACTAAATCTTTTCAGCACTTTTAATATGTTTGCGCTTTCAGATTTTTACACCATCGAGAAAGGTTCGCGATTCCCTCTTATTTCTTTGAAACTTATGCAAAGTGAACACTATTCGACTACCTTAAACGTGAGAGGTATCCTAATTAAGCACGTAGGCGACTTTTACTTGAATGCCACGTTTCATAGTATCCACCAGAAAAACGTAACTTATCGTGAATACAACCACTTGCATAACTGAATACTGTTGTGAAAAAATCCTGTGGAATTGCATTTATTTACGTGATTAGAACGGCGAGATACTTACAAAGAGAGTCGAAGAAAATATATGAAATCATATCAAACGCTTTCAACACTTGTACCTTAGGTTCATGTTCTGACCAAGGATATACGGGCATTATCGTTATCTCCGCCGGTAATATCTAAACAAAGTGTGGAAAGCGAGAGAAATGGATATGCAGATAAAATAACAACATTATAACGACGGTAAAGTTAGCCGGAGCAGTAGGGATTTTTATCGATGCGGCCGAGAATCAATTACTCAATGGCCCTGTAACCCCTCAATCACCTATTGTCGTATACCATTCGGTCATACGAAGCCAGTTTCCTACCTCGACGCCACCATCCGCTTTTTCTGCTTTACACAGACAGTACTGGGTCTTTGTTTGTCCATCAAGGATTGAGACCAAAGAGGGTTAAACGACTCTATCGGTGCCGCGTATATTGACGACTATTTGTCTCAAGAATCCATTCAGAAACTCTCATGTGTGCTGGAGCAACAACGCGAAGCTCTAACGACGCCAACTTTCAATTATGCATCACTGAACTTTCTTCGAGCTCAAGACCGTGCGATGATCACCCATAATATGCAAACCGCTTTACTTTCTATCGAAATATTACCGTTGCGAACACGTCGGGAGGTATTGAGTTTTATAAAAGCTGGGAACCCTCGAGCAGTTTATTCGCTTTGACTCCATTGTTCCGTGATTAATGAAAATTCGTGGCCGTGAATTCCGGTGGCTCGATCAGTTTCACAACCTTTTGGAAACCCGCTGCATTGATCGGGAGCTATATATTTGAAGCTATATGTAGCTTTTGTTTAATTCATTACATTCTCGAGGGTACACATTCAAACGTGCAATCTTACTTGGGTCCCTGTCATGTTCGACAGATTAACAGGTATGTGAAGCTCCGACATAATTACAAATTTTGACGGTTTAAGCAGAAGGAGAGAATGGTCGTGTACCGGCTGCCTCACAAAGAACTGTAATTCATCGGTTCATCAATCTGCGGCTATTATCAACCTATTAATTGGTATAACCAATCTATACATGAATCTGTTTAACTCCCGATTGACCTTCGGACTAAACGAGACTTGATGCTGTTTTAATTCTGGGCGATTCTTTGAGATCGGTCATACTCGTACCGTACTCTTTGTTGTCAGGAAGAACTTTTTGTGCTTTTTTTTAAATATATTTAACATAACATATTGAAAGATAGGTACGAAAGAAATGGGCGTGTAATTCGAAACATAGCGGTGAAATGTCGAAAACCCCGTGATAATGCATCTCCCGTGACTACTACTCATTTCCACTACTCATTTTGATCCGAGATAATTATTCAACACTCAAACATGGGTCTGAAGTTTAGTGCTCATTTAAATAGAATTTTTGCAAGCAACAATTTTTCAAGATCAAAATAGACTATCGATCGATAATAGTAACATTGTGTCAAACGTTTTAGACCGATGTCTCGAAAATTACACAATTTTTATAAAACGCTGTCCATAAGTATTGCGTTTAAAATTATAATTTGTATAAAACGACATCATTCAGAATCTAATAAAATCTGAACGAGTGTTTCATTTTTTGTGTAAATTGTAACAAATAGTCACACAAGTGCTCTACTTGCGTGCTTTAAGATTCGTATACGAATCTTAAAGGTTTCTATTCTGACAGATCAATATTGTACTTAAATTTTTTCTTGTGAAGGGAATCCCCAACGTATTGTCGGACTAACCACAGACGGGTGTGTTGCGTCGATAAAAGTTTCGAGAGATCGCGCACGTATTGTTACGGTCAGACCAGGTCGCCCTGCGGGTGATGAAAACTAAATGAATGAAAAAGAATCAGATACTGGCAGTGCTCTTACACTGTTCAACTGCCATGTACTCGTTCCCTTGGCTCGAAGGAATAAAACAATTTGCAGAGCTGTTTCGGGTCGCGCTTACATTCGAGAAGGAATTCGCGATTGCGAGATTCCAGGATAGAACGAAAAGCAACGATCGCTAGAGTTCTCGGAGAAACGACGTGATTCGAGATAGCGAATCCGAGAGGGTTGCTGCTTGCGGCGTCGTGCTCACGAACGGAAGAACAGTGCTAAGAAATCTCGAGAATCTACACCGACGAAAATAGGGTGGATTTTACCAGCATAAAAATCGCCAACGCTATATAGGACTACAAACTTTACAAGGAAAATATTTAAAAAATCATCGTTACAGATTTTTCTCGAAAATTCTTTATGGTCTTCATGGGACAAGACAAATATTTTTAAATTATTATCAAAATAGTTATCGTGCAAGAAAATCGATAGATCAACGAGGGAAAAACTGCTTTGTATATCCCCGTAGTATAACATTTAAAAGTAATAATTTAAGAAAAATCGAAAACTGGTGAACCATTGATACAGGTATAGCTATTAACTGATGGGCTTTTGAAAGGCAATGGAAAGTACGCAAACAGAAACGACATCTGAAAAAGTATCATAGAGGAATATCGAAAACAAGAAAAAATCAATATATTTTGCTCAAGGCAACCGAAACTGCAAAATTTAAGAACGTGCACGAGCTAATGAGAAATCATCCCTCAAAAGCGAATAATTATTTTGATTATCAGTCTGAGTTTTCATGTAGCGTAGCAGCAAATATAAAATAGCGTTTGTACGATAACTTTTTTTTTAATCCTGGTTCGAATTTTCAAAATTAATAATACAATGTTTTTTGTGCCGACAACTAACCACAACTTGAAAAATCACTGATGTACGGTTCTCTATTTATCTTACACTGGAATTTTTTCACATCGCAACTCTCATCCATTTTTATTTCGTAATGGCAAATATATCCGAGTCGAAATATTAGGTATGTTTTGACCGTACTTCAAAGTCACAAAAATTTGGGATCTTTTTACGGTAAGACCAGGTCTGTAGTATAGGACGATATGTACAACCAGAGGTCTGATTTCCCTGTAACTTGGGGAGTCATGTCCCATTTTTACATGTTTACGGTAACACCAGGCGCAAAATAATAATCATATTCAACGTTATAATAATAATATTGAGAATGGCATCCTTTAATCCCTGAGGGGGCACATTCAAATCCTGGTTGGAACCGATTTTTCTCTATTTTTAATAATAATAATAATAATAATCTAAGTTTCAAAATGTATACAGCTAATGTCTTTATTCATTACCTAATATGACCTTGTATTCAATCTTGCGCAAATTACTATGAATGATAATAATTTTATAGCAAGATTTTCTCGCTATGTAGTTTTTATCATGCAGTATAGAACTGATGATTTTATAATTAACAGGGTCCGTGCCACGGCAATTTTCGAAGCCTGAACGGTAAGTGCAGCGGGGGTCGTATATGCCCCACATGGCGCGGAATGTGTTAGAAAAAAAGTTCTAACAGAATTCTAAAAAAGAATTCAATAGAAAATATTTTTATCATTATAATGAAAAAAGAAAATTTAGATTCAACCAGGATTTAAACTTGCATCCTGAAGTAGTATAAATTATTGGTATTATTATTAACATCTTTATTATTATGCACTTCTGAGTGAAAAAAATTCTACAATCAAACCAGTACTAAGTACGCCTGTTTTCACCGTACTTAATGGCCAACATGGTTGTCTACGGTTAAAGCATTATTTACGTCTACGGTTAAGGCTTATTTTGGAGTTTGGAAATTTTTACGGTCAAAACAGATCTAATATTTTGACTCGGGTATCGTTCATAGATTTGTACAGAACGAAATGAAGACACTGTGAGTGGAAATAAATTGTTGTTTCCCGTCGGTATAAACGGCGAACGACGTGAGCCGCGACATTGCTCATTAATCGAATAAACCTACGGCTGATTGGCCACTGATTTAATTACGTGCTGGGTCGTCGGCCCGATCGACGAGGGGCAGACGGGGCGCCGGAGGTGGCGCGGTGGGCCACGGAGCGACGCCGCTAATCCAGACCTGTATCGCACACCTGTGAGCAGGTAATGAGGTTATCAACGAGATTATTATTGTTGTTTACCGCTAACAAGCTTACTCGACACCGTGAATGGCTCCAAGGGTGGCTGGAGTTGTGGGTTGGGTCGGACGCTCACGGAGTTGAAAGAAAGAGCGCTGGGGGTAAAGCACAACTGGTGCGGCGAGTGTTGGTCGATGCAATTAACGGATCGCGCATTTCCGTCTTTACTGGTTTTCATCACGACGAGCTGTATTTCTGTCGACTCGTACTATTTACACTTAGCAGACGAGCCGGCGGAGTACAATTACGGCTTTTGGAAATTTCCGAGATATTTCGACACTATTGGAGATCGGACGTTTTTCGTCATTGACCTATTGAAGAGTTTTTTTTTTTTATGTGTGATAGGAACATCTTTACCAGCACTTCTAAGTCAAACGCGCCCTCAAGGAACCTTAGGGCCGAACATACTCTCAGCGCAAAGATTTTCCATGAAAGATTTTGACAATGGATAAAAGTAATGAGTACCACTTGGTAATACTAATAAAATATTGTTTATGTGGTAGGTAGATTTGCAATCAGGTAGACTACACGTAAGAAGTTACAGTTGAATCTCTTACTACGAGAAATAACGAAACGCGAAGGCCAAACTAAATAGCAAAGTCATAGTGGAGAGATACACTATGAGTGAAGTGGAAGCCTCACCCACTGTTAATATTCTGAGCGAGGAGCGCTGGAGTCAGGACGTTGAAAAGCTAGGTTAAGATGTCCCCGGACCGAATGCAAGTTACGTCTAATACCTTAAAGTTGAATATAGCAGTTAAGTTGAAGCAATTACGGTAGAAATACAACTTAACTTTTAATGCGTATAACACAGAAACATTCCTTAATCATAATAATGATTAAAAATGAAAAATGATAGACTGGTAACTATTAAGAAATACTGATTGGTTCTATTCAATTTTTCAATGGTAATGGTTTAATTATCCAATGGTAACTATCCAGTTTTTCGATGCTCCCTATTGATTATTGTATCAAAACAGATATGAAAAAAGATCTCTATGAGAAAGCCAAAATATACTACATGCTTTCTCATAAGAGAAGCTTGCCAAATAAAGGGACATTAAAAGAAAGTGTTGTAAAAATGTGAACTTTCAACTTTGATGAGGAAGCAATATGAAAAACTCAGTTTTTTCAAATTATTGATGAAGAAAAGATTTCAAATATCGTCACAACGAGAATTTTTTGACCGTATAGTATTCTTTTCTGGAAACGGTTCGGTCCTCTTGAGGATTACGCATTGCTGATAGAAGAAACCTTACGGTGCGTTTCCCGTTTTTTTTATGGTTCCCTTCTTTCCCGTATATACGGGAAAGAAATTACTGTGTATTTTTCTTGTGTCGAGCACTAGGAACCTCATCACGAATAGTACTTGATATTTCCAGTACAAAACGTACTTCAAGTACTTCAAATACAAAAATGACGTTGTACTTCAAGTACACAAAATAATTCATGCCTCAAGTACAAAAATAGTATATTATGCTACAAGAGAGTCTGTCCAAATGTCTCTATGAATTGAATATTTTTTTCCTTATATACATGGATACTTTTTTGTTCTCTTTCCTTTTTCATCCTTCGCACAAAAGTGCTGTACACAAAGAGGCTGTGCACGTAGATCTTTCTTACAAATGAAACAATAATAGTGTGCATAAAAGCACTCCGCATTACGAACTAAGCTATCAATATTGTGTACTCGTGAGTCTCAGGCGAAGTTAATTGAATACTGTTATGGGCAATACTAAAGTAATGCGCCCAATAATACATGTGCATAGAAAACATTTCGCTCCAATTGACCGGTTTTTTACCCAAAATGTATGTGCACTAGAGCGCCTGGATTGAAAAAAAACGCAATATGTCGTGGCTATTATACACAATACCTTACTTTACCGAGTATTTGACTCTATCCGTACGCAAACCTATCTGTCCACATGTGTATAATCAGTATTGAAATTCTACAGAAGTTTTCTTTTGCGTCAACGCTACGCAGCAAAATAGCACACACGTTAAACATGGAGTACCAATACTCTATTGAAGTAAAACTCTTCACGGCAAACCGCTACTCACATAAAATGACTGACAGACGGACTTCACACAAGTACACTAGGGCCACGATTCGTATCCCTTCGATTTCCTTCACAGCGATATTTGCTTCTCCACTAGGAAACGAATATCGATCGACGTAGTGAGCTATTTGCCATGCTCGACAGTCAGTATGGGCGGGGCATGCGCAGCGTCGATTTTTTCACGTGTCAGCGGAAGCTGCTCCCGCCGCTGTTAATGAAGTCGAGGTCCTGGTGTAATATGACACGGAAAAATTCACCAAGTCGAATATTCATTCCGGAAATTTTTTGTGCGCACTCAGTTCGACATAACGAAACTACCCATCGATGACTGTCCATGCCAAAACTGTACACAGCTGGGTCACTTTTTGCACCGACTCTACACAAAACCCGATCCACCATGGTTTCGACTCAACGCAACTTCGATCCTAGGCATTCACCAACTCACACCCCAATTATAATGTGTTCAATCACTAACAATTATCGTCGTCCTCATTTTATCGGTGCACGTAACTCGAGTGTCAGTTGGCGACTGTATAGAGTCGAAGTTGTGTCGACGTGATACCGTGGGGAATCGGGTTGTATGTAGAGTCGGTAAAAAATGCGCCCTGGCTCTGTGGAGCTTTACCATGTAATGTCATCAAACTATATAGAATTGTGTCTTGTCGAATTGAGCGTGTGTACAACATTTCTGGGCCTAATATTCAATGTGTACAGTTTGACTTTTATTCATTGACGTGTATTCAATTTTGAAAGAAAATACCTGAGTAGAGTTCGAGTATGTGTACAGATGAGTCTGTATAGAATTGAGCATTGTACAGTCGTGATTGTATACAGTCGTGATTGTGTATACTCGAACTACGTGTAGGGTTGCTGTTGGGCAAAGTCGATGGCGTAGAATCGATTATGTGCAGAGTTGGCCTCTATAGAGATGACATACTGTACACAATACAGTTGTATTCCGAAAAATTGTGCAAAGAAAAAATGTTATCGGAAATCGCCATTTCAATATATCAAGTAAAAAGTAGAGACTGTAATTACCGCTAATATTCTGTTGGTGCCCAACCGTATTCTCGACAAACGTTCTCTTTGTCTGCACATGCATTATTGTCCACATTACCGTCGTGCACAACAATTAAAAATTATTGAATATTTTGAATATTTTTTTTCAACTGATCTGTACATAAATTTTGTCTGCACTATTTCGCCGTGCACAATAAAACTGTGACCGGAACGGGTCCTTCCGAAATAATGCGTTATACTTTGTCCAGCTCTGATTTCTATTGCATTAAGCTGTTAAGTTATAGCGAGCGAAAATGCAACACAATGTTTGTACTGACGATTCGAGCAAACGGCATTCTGAAACCTCCTCAACATATCGCACTCCGAGCTGCTCGTCACCGGTGAAAACCACACATCTACAAATGTTGTGACCGAAACAAATGAGTGAAGAATCATGACCGTCTTTTTTCATCTCAGAGAATGAAAGTCGCTATTTCACTACGAAGCAAGACGCTTGTCATTTGCTGATTACGTCTCATAACTTCGGATTCAATGACGGTAATATTCTTATAGGAAATTGTTAGAAATCAAAATGACCCCACGTGGCGTTTACTTAACTAGTCACTGACGAAAATGTAAAATGACCGTCATTTTACATCACTGATTAATTACCTTTCAGTAAACTTCAATCCACCAATCGCTTTGCAGCAAAGCAGTTATTGCAGCGTAATATCACCTTGGTCGTTTTGCGCCACGTCAGACAAAAACAAATTTTTTAAGAAAGTTCGGTCAGAGAACATGGACGTACATGTTCTCTGGTTCGGTGTACGGTTAAACAGCAATAAAAATCAGTAACAACAAAAGCGGCACATTAAAAAAAATTTAATAACTTGAAAAATCATAATCGATAAACGGAAGAAAATATAAATGAGGAAAAAATGACGAACTTTGTAAAGAAGTATGACAAACAATGTAGTCAGCACAAACAACATAGCGTTAATAATCTTCTTGTAAAGAATGTGGAAGTATGGTGAAAAATGTACCATGGATATCCAATACATTAATTATTCAATCATCGGAATTCGTAAAAAATAATTCTAAGTTTATGCCGGATGAGTAAAGTTTTGTTCCCCACGATATACGTAACCTTTAATTTTTACTACTATACAAGAAAAATCTATCATCACTTCAACGTGTCAAAAACATGAGCCAACACATTGTTCGTGGTGTGTAAATGTAATAAGAATTAATCTAATTTGTGCGTTCCAAGTATATTGCTGATATAATTGTCGAGTGATTAGAGGATAAATAATATCGTATTAATGTTGAATTGAAATATATAAGATAATGTGTAATTGTTTCTAGTCCCACAACAGACTCCTTTTATCAAAGGCTGTAATAACCATTTGACGTTATTTCATGATCCTGCTCATACTCATCTTAATGCCGTCCCTCTGTCGCTCGCACATATACTCATATGTCCGACACAGTATTTTTTGTATAATTTTCATGATATCGGATTTGATTAAAATCTCAAATAAATTCTTGTGCACACTTCTTCTTACCTGGTGAAAATAAAATATATCGTAGGTCTATGAGAGCTTGATTTGCTCTTTACAATAATGGGATTTATTATCACAGCTCCCATTCGATGAAGATAAACTGATATAGAATCCAAGCCCCGACTGTTTCATTTTGTTTTCATTCATTCAAATAGAGAAATGAATCTTTGGTTAATGAAGTTATGATCAATACGTTGCTTTCTACTGTCATGATATTCTGTATTACACAAAGATTTTCTGCTTGTGTTTTTTTTCTCATTCCCAACGACAATAAAATGTGTCCTGTACCAGAGAACATAGCCGTACCTATGTTCTCATACCTATGTAACTTGGTGCATAAATTTTCTTTCAGGATCATGGGAGATACGACGGGATACAGAGGGTACTATTTGGCGGAGGGCTTCGTTTCTGGCTCCACAAGCTTCTCCTTCTGGATTCCTTGTCCTACCTGTCCCATGGTCAGCTGAGTCTCAGCCTGAACCGGATGATCCTGGTGGATGTGGATGACATATTCGTCGGTGAAAAGGGTACCAGACTCAAGAAGGATGATGTACTCGCTTTACTGGCTACGCAGCAGAGGATACAGGCGTTAGTTCCTGGATTCAAGTTCAATTTGGGGTTTTCCGGGAAATACTTCCATCACGGAACGTCAGAGGAGAATTTGGGGGACGACATGCTACTCGAGAACGTGGACAGGTGAAAAATTAATTTTTCTTAATGATATATATATATATGTATATTTGCGTTCTACTTAAATTGAAACTTTTTGGATTTCCTGTGGGCCACCCTGTATTGTCATGCGGTATAAAATGAAAGTTCAATGCGCGAGGATTCTTCGAAATCAATGAATTTTTAGAAGTTGCCACTGGGTATTTAAAACATGAAAACTTAAAACATCTAAAATTACAACGACAGTCCAAATCTATAAAGATTACAGGTACAGGAGAAAGTTAAAAAAAATATAATTATAAAGGTAATTGTTAAGGTAAAAATAACTATTCTCAAGTATTAAACGTTGCAATGTGTTCAAACCAGTCAATCACTAAAAATTGCCTTTTCTGCCGTTTTAGACTATTTATAGTACCCTGGAACGAAATTTGAAATAAAAAAAAAGAAAATGCTTACTTCTTATAAGAGAATTAAAAAAAAAAAATGTATAGCAACTTATATACAATAAAAAAATCAAACTTATTTTAAAAAATACATCAAACGTAAAAACGAAAAAGAGAATTTCTATTGATTTTTTTTCTTCAGATTTACGTGGTTTTCCCATATGTGGAATCATCAACAGCCTCATCTTTACGAGAATGTAACCCATCTACAGTTGGATATGACACTGAACAAGCAATTCGCGAAAGACCACAGTATACCAACCGTAAACGGCTACAGCGTAAGTCCCCATCACTCGGGGGTATATCCGGTACACGAGGGGTTGTACGAAGCATGGAAGAAGGTCTGGAACATCAAGGTGACGAGTACGGAGGAGTATCCACACCTGAGGCCAGCCCGCCTACGACGGGGTTTCATTCATCGTAACATAATGGTACCAATAACATTCTGAGCAAACAATCGTTCCTCTATTTACTTTCACAAACTTGCCTGAAGTACAATGAAAATAGAAGCAGCGTGATCTGTTTGGGATAGCAAATCAAGCGGTGAAGCTCCAAGAAAACTGTACCTTCAATCCTGTTAATTCAATGAAAATCGAGACAAAGAAGAAAAAAGCAAACAAAAAAAAGTTTCATCGTTTTCGAGTTATTTTCGGTTGAATCGACGTTTAGCGGTGAGGTACCCAGATATAATTATTCATAATTGTTCCCTCAGGTTCTTCCTCGACAAACCTGCGGTCTGTTCACTCACACAATTTTCATTGAGCGATATCCCGGCGGCAGGGACAAGTTGGACGAGTCCATTCAAGGCGGAGAGCTCTTTCAAACTATCGTCTACAATCCCGTGAGTAATTGCTCTTCGACAAGTCGTAGGCGTTTTCTGTTATTACACTTTTTCGCTTAATTATCCAGAAGGCTTTTTATTTCTGGATGCATTTTTTTCTACAGATAAACATTTTTATGACACACATGTCAAATTATGGGAACGATCGTCTCGCGCTCTATACGTTCGAGTCGGTTATCAAATTCATTCAATGTTGGACCAATCTCAGGCTGTCAAGCGCACCACCTCTTCAATTAGGCGATCGATACTTTCACCTATATCCCGAAGAAGCCGATCCTGTTTGGGGAGTAAGTAATTCGTAAAAGTTCACTTGACCAAACTGAGAATTCCGATTTTATCGGCTTGCCAATGAAAAACATGTTTTTACCCTAAACTAAGATATATATATTTATTTATTTTTATGATTTACAAGTCGCTTTAGGACAGTGATATAGATATATATATATATATATTGTGACGCCGATTCTACTATTCTAATGATAGATCATTTTCCAGAATCCATGTGACGATCAGAGGCATCAAAAAATTTGGTCTAGAAATAAGACGTGCGATCAATTGCCAAGATTTCTGGTGATCGGCCCCCAGAAGACAGGCACAACAGCACTGTATACTTTTCTGTCGATTCATCCGGCGATAAACAGTAATTTGCCGAGTCCAGACACTTTCGAGGAGATTCAATTCTTTAATGGAAAGAATTACTACAAAGGCTTGGATTGGTGAGTAGCAAAGAATTTTGTAAAAAATATTTGTAACGTTGTTATAAAATCTGTGGACCCTTCGCATAAGGGATTGATGTCCTATACGGGGTTAACTTCATCTTGTTACCGGGCTTATTGTCGTCTCAATAATTGAAAAACATTCAGAACTTGGTTGAAATTATAAATTGAGAAAAGCAAAAGTATATAAAAACGAATGAAAGGGATATAAAAGATTTAACCTGTGGTTTAAATAATACTTTCGAGGTCTCGTGGTCTTTAATTACTGGCACAGTTCTCTGTGTCGAACGCTCGCAGGGGAAAGCGAGACAAGCTGAAACTCGGGTAAAAAATGACCGTGTTTACCACTTTTCTTTTTATGTTTACCATTCATGTTGTGGGACATAAAAAACAGTGGATCCCATCTGGAGATCATTTGTCCGTTTCGTCTCAGCATCTGTTTTGCCCGGTTACATTTGTTACAGGTACATGAGCTTCTTTCCCGCTGCGAAAAATGAGAGTTCGCGTTACCTCTTCGAAAAATCAGCGACCTACTTCGACGGAGAATTAGTGCCAAGACGAGCACACGCACTTCTGCCCCGAGCTAAATTAATAACAATACTGCTGTCACCAGCGAGGCGAGCATACTCATGGTATCAGCATACTCGCGTGCACGGTGATCCCGTGGCAAACAATTATACATTTCACTCCGTGATTACGGCGAGCGATACAGCACCGAAATCACTACGCGATCTACGAAATAGATGTCTTAATCCAGGCAAATACGCTCAACATCTTGAGCGATGGCTGTCATATTATACTCCGCAACAGTTGCACATTATAGACGGTGAACAATTGAGACAGAATCCCATCGACACACTGCACGAGCTACAGAAGTTTTTGAAAATCACGCCAACCTTCAATTATTCGACGCATCTGAGATACGATCCCAAAAAGGGATTCTTCTGTCAGGTGACGAACGAGGATCGCACTAAGTGTCTCGGCAAGAGCAAGGGTCGGCAGTATCCGCCGATGGAGGACGGATCCTACAAGCTGTTGCAGGTGAATTTTCTTGAGTGAAGAATAATTGTATATTAAAAAAGATTTTCTATGGATCTGATAATTATGACTATATAAGGAGCGTTCCGTTTTTTCCCTCACGAGTGTTTTGTTTTCGTGACATTTTTTCTCGAAATTGCCTTGCCAACAATGTTAATAATGTCACAAAAAAGTGCAAATATCATATTCAAAATAAATATCTCTGTATATTAACCAAGACTCGAGGATATGCGTCGAAAGACGTAATTTGGTTATTTCAACAAAAATATCGGTTTGAACAGATTGAAGCAAAAAAATGTGCAACAAATTAATACTTAATTATAGCAATTGAATAACGAATTTACACGTATGTGACCGGCACTTTTAGTAAATTAACGATTTCCTTCTATTCAGTACTGGAAAAAATACGTTAACCTTTGAGCCGGATCGATTTAGAAAAAGGAATAACAATTTGCAAAATCATTTTGGAAAAACTTTTTTGAAAACCAATTTTTGGTTTTTCAAAACGGGCAAATCTGCGTTCCCTGATAGAATGGCGGAAAATCCCAGGTACGTCTCGTACGATAGAAGATACAGACGATGTGCGTATGACGGGCTTTTAAAATAATTTTTTTTACGTAGTTACAGTGAATCATAAATTCCTCACACATTATTTCCGTCTCCTCCATGAAGAAGCCTCATGATAATAGAGAATGTTTTGTCATAAAAGCCTTGCAAACCCAACTAAATTGAACGGAAAAGGAATGTAAGAATGACACCTCTAATCCTTTTTTTATTCATATTAAGTACTGTCAGTTAACAAAAATATGTTTCATGGGTCGAATAGGGAATTAAAAGGATGTATTTTTAAAGTATTGTTTTTTTTTATTGTTTACAACTATATATGTTAGTTCGACGATTCAATTTCTAACGCCATTATTCTCAGAGATGTTTGCCATAATTCAGATAAATTATATATTCACTGCTTAGAAAAAGTCACTATGTCGAATATACATTAGTGTCATATGTTAAGTTCTTTTACTGGAAGTTCGTTAACAAAACATGAATACATTTGAGCGCTATAGTGTGTGTTTGCATTTTTTTGAAAATCCAACAATACATCTAAGTGACTGGAACATTAGCTTACTCATATACACCAACTTCATGACAAAGAGACGGCAGACGGCTTCAGAAGTCGATGATTCCTATAACCAGATTGTACGACCAATTAATCGACAATTACAATGATTGATAACAAGATTTTCTGTTACAGAGATACTACCTATCGCATAACACAGCTCTGGTGAAGCTACTAAAAAGATTAGGATCTCGAACAATTCCTCAATGGTTGAAGGACGACCTAACCGACACGGTTATGACTTAGCAAACGCCGGGCGCATGAAACGCATGTTTCTATGATCAGGCTCGATTGCCGAGGCATTGATAACGCCTAGCGCGGAAACGCTTCTGGGAGATGTGTAATTAAGTGTACATTCTATACATTCCGCTACGGACTGTAAATTCCTTAATAAAAAGAAAATGAAAAAAAAAAAAATTTGCGAGGACAGCACGGGCTTAATGAAGTCAGCATCCGATGGTACGGACTGGCCTAAATATCTGTCCAAGTGTGCCAAGCAGCCAAACTAGTCACTCTAAGCGACTGATGATGAACAGCTGCTGTGATGTGTAATAGATGTTTGAAACTATCGAGGCAATGGTACAAAGGTGAATAAAAACTTGCAAATTTTCTAATAATATCAACGTCCCAGTCGCTTACTCGTGCGAGTTTAGATTTATAATTACTTTCCACTAAACTTTTTCAGCCGCTCAGCTATGTAAAGCAAGACGCGTTATGAGAAGCAAAATTACCGTATGCGCATAAGTGTTAGCGTATCGCATAAAAAAGTCTTGAGTCAGAAACACGCACGAGGTTCATTATTTAACTAAATGCTGATGATCAAATGCTAAGAATAGACTGAAACGTTAATCTTCAGCCAAAAATCAATGAAGAAGAAGAATAAATAAATAAGCGCAATAGACTTGAATCTTCTAGCGCGTTGATCATCGCATGAGTGATACATTTTATTTTTTAACTTCAGTGAACGGTATTTCAATAAATGGCATTATTTGCGTACAGATTTAGACATAGTGAATTTTATTATAGGCTCTTGGAGTATTGAATTTCATTACCAAATTAATTTATATATATTTTTATTATATATTTCAAATTACAACCGTATCGAGAACTTCTTGTGTAGATCACTGGGACATCTACCTTATCGTTAACGTAGTTATTGTCCCGCTGTCGTGATGCCAAGTAAAAAGGAATCCGCACGAATTACTATGTTGCGTACATTGGTACGCGGGTGCCATCGGTATAATGGGCAGAGGGGGAAAACGGAACCGTGTCCTCTAATCGAGATACGACTTTTTTATTCTCCGCAAAAAAAGGTAAAAGTAGTGCGTTTTGCCTCGGGATTCCGTTTTTACCCGCTTTCCCTTATTATTCTTTCGGCACGAGTTTCTCTCGAATCGTTCCCCGTGCGTGTTAAGTTTTCGATAAAGCTCGAAGGGAGTCTCTAATAAGTGGCCTAAAAATTTTGTGAGAAAACTCGTGTCGTATATCGTTAATTTGAAAGCGTACTGAAAATAAGGGTAATAGATAAGCGAGAGTGACGTGGAAACACTTTTAAATAGGAAACCGTGTGTTTCGTGCGGCAAAGTAAACTTATGTCAGCTAAGATCTTTGAAGGATCGATTGTCGAAAGAGTCCGATAGAGGAAAAGAAAGCTTCGATATCGTATACGTGTTTCTAAAAGTATACCCGGAAAATGCGTTGGGTAGGCGGGCCGTGAGGAATTTGTTAATTTACACAAGAGTCCAACTTTGAAATCGCATCTGTCCACAAATTGTTCGACGGTTACTTCAGCGACATTGATATACGTATCGCGTAAATAATATTGTATATACTATACAAGTTTTGACGATTCGATTATATTATATTTTAACAATTCAGGTGGTTCTGGCATTAAAAACATTCCTTCCTCATATACCACAAACTTAATTATGACAAACATAAATTGATTCTCGTGAAAACATTTTCGACTCGTCTTGTGTCGTATGACCAAAAGACGATAAGTAAAACTTCGACATATCAGATGCTTACAAAGGAATGTGTTCAAATATTTATTAAAAAATTCACATAAACCCAGGCTTTCGGAAACTTTATATACAAATCATTCGGATAATTAAAATACCAATTTATATACTTTTTGCTGCGAACTCTAACGTCGGATTGGTGAAATAATACATTTCATCATTTCTTCTATTCTTCTATTCTTATGTTAGGAAATATACATTGTAATGGCAATAAGTTGCTATAGTGGAAAAATATAAATACCTGTTAACGGCATGTAAAAAACGGGGTGGTCTAAGAATTCAATTTTCGTATCCTCTTAATGCCAGGGCCGCCTTAAACGTTGTTCCGTAACAATTGCACACGACGCAATCGTACACTCTAGCGCGGGTTGACTGTGCGATCGCCATTGGTACAGTGTACGTTATTCTCGTTGTGAATGAGCATCGAACGATAATGGTAGAAATTATAAGTCTATGGATGACGATGTTAATTTCGTGTATATGTTGACAATACTGTTCGTGGTATCAATCATACCGCTAGATGTAGAGGCGTCCATTTGTACATTTGTGTAACGTATTAATCATGAGATATTGGCACTAGTGTACTAAATTTTTTTATTGTAATTCAAGAACGTTTACAATAATGTATGTAAAACTCGCCAGTTTTTTGCACGAACGGTCGCAAAAATTTTAGCAAAGCAATCAAATGTCATTTGTACAGTACGCAAGCGTTTTTTTTCATTGTAATATCTATACGTATGAAAAAACTCCTTCGATATATAAAATAGAGTATCGATAACGCTCTCTGGGGTACTCCATGTCAAGTGAATTATAAATTCCACGTAGAGAAATTTTTTCTGCGGATTGTACATGCGTCCTGAAAATCATGTGAAGTCGTTGCTTTTCTATATTAGATCAATGATCCTTGAATAAAAAATGAGATACATGTGGCATTTTTTTCGCACTTTGTATCAACTCTTGAATTTGGGTGTAATTTCAAAAACTGTTAGACCGGTGGAGAATGTGAATTCGAACAATGGGTACCAAAGTGGGCAATGTACTTCACGCGGAATATAATTTTCATCACATTTGTCTACCTTTGCGGTATGTTCTGTATTTGTTTTATTGAAAAAAAAAATTTGCTACAGTTTTTCGGCGGAAGACAGAAATGAAAAAAAACATTGTCAGCTTTCTCACAATAAGTGAAAATAGGATTTGACTTTACCTGGAATGCCTCTTGTGTAATGCCGCACCACAGAACAACGGCGTAATGTCTTATGAATTTATCATACACGTTGTTGCATTACTACAATTAGCCATGTGTTATATCGTTTATCCAGTCGCGAAAGAATGCGATTCCACTGCTCTCGATTACGCACTCCCGCCATATACGGAGATGGAACATTGACCGTCTTTTTTTTTGTTTAATATTCTTTTTTTTAAGTTTGTACATTTCTTTACGTCTTTTTTTATTTACAAATATATGTTGTGTAATGACTGAGAATTGGAGCGAGAGAGAGAGAGAGAGAGAGAGAGAGAGAGAGAGGTGCATTGTGTACAAAACTAATAACTGTTGATGACGAGTAATATCGATTTGTGTATGCCGTTGTCGAAGGTGCCATTGCGTCAGTACTGTGAATACTCATATTGAGTTTCATCTCGGGGTAAAAGGAAGCGTACGACCATATACTATATTTCTGCAAGTTTGTGGAATAATTTATATATTCATGTATACATATATGAATTCGATACTTAATTTCGGCCCGGCGATGATGGCACCGTCCAGATCATCGTCGTCTGACAATAAACGATACTACAAAAAAACAGTTCAGACTCCAAATCCGACAATGATAATGAGACAGTTACGAAAATGATCGATTGTTTTTGCGAATTCGTAATACATTTATTTTCTTTTCGTTTTTCGTTTATTTCTTATGCTATTGTGCACAACAGACTTGATTAGACGCCCTTAATCATTTAACTTACCATCGCATATATTGTAAAATACTGTAATAATTGTACGGCTAGTCGATAAGTTCTAATAAAAGGAAAACACTAAAAAATGTCAGTGTCTCCGTTAGATTGTTTCATTTTTCTTGCTCATAAACTAATGTCGACGGACTTGGAAGGTGGTCGAACGAGGGCGATTGGTACCAATGCACCAAAGTTTCGCTGATAACTTCTGATTCCTCCTCGCTGGTCGATTGGCTGCTGACAAAACTTCGGGGCCTCGGTTCCACCAAAAATTTAACGCTGTTCTCGTTTTTGCGGATCGCTTTAAGACACAAATTCATACATTTTTGGGTTCCGTGAAGACGATACGGTTCTCGTCGCCTATTCAAATTTTTCTCTAAGGCAATCCGATTATTCACGCGATTAAGTTCGGTCAATCGTTCCATGAAGAAATCATCGGCTGCAATGCGATTCGCTGATGAGTCTCCGGAACACTCGGAAATTGATTTCATTTTTGGAACTTTCAAGCCTTCTTTAATGTCTTTGCCAGTTTTTTTCTCGTCATTTAGGGACGTTCGCTTATCACCCATAGCTTCGACTTTTCCGGCAAACTCAAGGATTCCTGCATGACTCGTTGGTCTGATGGTATGGATGTGCCGGAATTTCTTCACACGGGGTTCGAGTACGACACTTGGATCGGTGGCAGCAGCGTTTATTTTGGGATTTACGGTTTTGTTTGTCGCCTGTACAATATCCACGGGCTTAGACATCTGGAGTTTGGCTATTGCACGTTGATACTTTGCGAAACGAGGACCAACGATACTACCAATACGCTGAACGGGCGCGGTACCTGGTTGGAGACAAAGGGTTTCGCCGTCCGGATAGAAGAGACGCTCCATAAACGATCTAAACAATGGAACAACGATCATTCGATAATGTAAGCTTCGATTACCGTGTGAATTCATAGACACTTCTCAATCATAGTGCGGAAATATTTCTGAGATATTTCAATAAGGTTTTACCAACGTTATTAAATATTTCTGAAATATTTTTTGTTCGCGCAGAAATCTTACATTGAATTTTTCCAGAAATATTGCACAGAAATATTTCTCAATTAATGCATAAAAATATGTGTATAATATTTTACAAATATTTGTGGATGTTGATAAAATATTTATTCGATATCTTTCGAAAATATTTTAAGAAACTATCAACATTTTAGTGCTGTGCATTTTGGTCATCATTTGAAGCATATGTACTTTGTCTATATGATTTTGGCAACCCATCCAAGATTTTCACTGACAAATGCCCGGATAGACAACGGCAATGTAAAGTAACAATATTTGCGTGATATTTGCACCGCTTGTCTATATCAGGGTAGTGTTTGACACATTAAATAGTCGAACTGTCTTAAAATATAATTCCACGAATAATGGCACTTTCTTTTTTTCTTCCTTGTGAATATCATTCAGTACACGTTGGCAATATTCAAAATATTTCAAAACATTTTTCCACCGTTTCAGAAATGTTCTACTTGTATGAAAGATTAAGTATATTTCTGAAATAGTTTGCAAAATTTGGAAATATAAAAAATATTTTAGAAATGTTTTATTGCAATGTTTGAGGATAATATTGTACAATTGTTTAAAAAATATTTCGAAATATTTACAAGATTGAAAATACTTCTGAAAGGTTTTCAAAACATTTTGTTTGTAAAATCACGAGGATTTAAACAAAGCCCTAATGAGATATCGGACTCAGGTGAATTAGAATTCTCCAGATTCATGCTACCGGCGCTACCGCGAAATCGAAAAAGATCTGAGTACGATATTTTTCGTTAAATGTTTTCTGTTATTTTGACATTTGAAATTTCAAAAGTGAATAGATCGAGTAGCTATAATTTGGATAAACCTTTTACCAGACTCCCACAATATCGATACAACTTCCTGTGAACTCCTAGACCATACTTTAGTAAATAGCGGGAACACTTTTCCAAGTGTAAGCATTGTTACTCGAGCATTGCTTTTATTAGTGATCATGATTAATACTCATCAGTAAAAAAAACAGCGCCCAGAGATTTTAAGATAGTCCTTGAGAAGAGTGCTGACTTAGTATAAGCATCGGCGAAATGAAAGGGAATAGCTAACACTTCGCGCTGATATTTAAAAAATCTGATAAAATGAAGCATTTTGTAGGTACTTGCAATATTGAAGATCTTCAACAATAATTTCAAAATATTATAAAAAAATTAATGGATAATAATTTTTTTTAACAAATCTTCTGGAAACATAATTTGTTTGTGAAAATAATTTTTCCACATTTTTCTTAACTTGTGAATTTTTTTTAAATTTTCAAATCTATTGTGAAATCTGTACCTCCGTATACATTTGCCCATATAAAAAAAGTATAAGTAAATTAACGTTAAAGTTTACGATAACCAATCTCACCTCGAAGGTCCTCTTTCCAGCGCGACGGCAGCCCTCAGATGATTTATGAATTCCGATCTGTTTCTGAGAAGACCGAGGCACTCAAGAAGGACAAATGCGACTGTCACGGTGACAACGACGAGAGTAACTATAGTGACGAGACAAATGATTTGCCACGCGACGTTGAGGATCATAGTATGAGCATCGTAGAGACCGGTGGTAGAAGTGCGACAAAAGGGTGCGACGAAACTACCGACCAGAGCACAGGTCAGATGAGTAGCGGCGATATTGCAATAATCTTCGAGAGCGCTTTCAAAGACGCATCTGGAGACAAGATAAAAGACAATACCGCCGGTACATCCAAGACCGATGCACATAATTGGCGAGTAAACGTCGACACCGGCGGAAACTATGACCGCCCCAGCGACCGATGCTTGCATGCATCTCGTAACGGTCCAGTGATTGAACGGCTCTCTACTCAGAAAAAAATGAAGACCGACGACGAGGAGACTGCAGGCTGACGCCCCTAGAAGATTATTGACAACGGCGAGGGACATGTGCTTGCCCGCTAATCTCGGATGATTGTCTGATGTACTCGGCAAGCACAAACTCTGCAAATGTCGAGATGATCTTAATGAGTGATCTTAATTCTTAAAGCAAGTACTGATAAAAAATTCGTTGGATTAACCAAAAGTCGGTGTAAAATCCCATATAGCGCGGAAATATTTCAGAAATGTTTCGAACGTATGTTTTTTTTCAAATATTCACAATATATTATGAAAATACAAAGATATTTGGGAAACTGTTTTTTCAAAATTTTGAAAGTATTTTTTTCTTATGCTTATAAAAAAAATTTGGAATTAAAATGTTTCAAAAGTATTTCGCAAACATTTTTTTGACAATTTTTGAAGGCTGGCAAGATGTTTATGAGATATCTTTTTGAAATATTTCTGGAATTATCTATATTTTTGTGGTGTTGACATTGTTCATCATTTTAAACATATGTAAAAATATTTTGCAAGGTTTTGAACGGTTGACAATATTTCGGAATTTTTTTCAAAATATTTGAACTAAATGGGATGCGTTTAAAATTGTTATTTGTTTGGTACAAGTAGAGCATTGCTCTTTTTAAAAGTATTATTCACCTGGGTTTATTTAAAATCTGTTGAGTGGCATAGATAAATTTTTTTTGTACCAATAAATATGCCGTTGAGCATTTATTTGTCTCAGTGTGAAAAGTATCCAAGGTTATCGCAGTCATACCTGAAGACCGAGAAGTATGAGTGAGTAACCGGCGAAGGCATTTCCAGCTGAATCAGCCGGCAGGCTCGCGTCGTCAATATCTCGAAGTCTGAGTATTCTTCTGCCCAATATGATGCATCCTATCAGACCGGTCACACTTCCGACAAGATGAACGATCGAGGAACCACCGTAATCGCGAAACGCGACTGGACGATCGTGAAGAATGTTATGCGCCATCCAACCTTTCGGCGTCCATGCCCAATGGATCATGAAAGGTTGAAGCACTCCGGCCATTATGATACCGATGAAGAGATAACCCACTGTGTGAGTTCTGCCAACAAGGCATGATGTGCAAATTGCCGAGGTTATCACTATCGCCTGCCATCCTATGATAACTTCTTCTTTGTCCGTCGAAGCATGTCCTATCCAATGACCTTCGCCCATGAGACCATTGAGATCGCCGCTGTAGGCGATCACAAAGCCGGCGAGGACGTAAGCGAGGGTGACGCATGAAAAATCAACTATATTATGTAATATTATGAGATTAACGTTCGTCACGGGAACGCTTCCTATCTGGACGAGCAGGAAACCAATTCTCAGGAGTATCGTCAGGAGGAATCTGCTGATTCCCGTCCAGGAGTGAACCAGGTAAACGTCGGTCGAGTGACCTGACGTTACGTTACGACTCGATTGTCGATTGCGATCTTGAAAACCCGGGTACTCGTAATAGTTGTCCATGTAAATATCTTCGCGATCAAATATAGACATGACGTTCGACGTAAGCCAAAGATGTTCGTCGCTGTCGGAGGGCACATTGAGGGGCTGTTGTCAAAAGTTTTCTAGCTGGATTTGTGACGTTGTGAACTTGACTACCGGCTGAAGTACGCTGCAGATTTCTACACGTATAACACCAAACCATATTTTCAAAAACGTTTCAGAAATATTTTCAACTTGTCAAATAATCCGAAACATTTCTAAAATATATAGGAAAGATATTTTGAAATATTCCCCCAAAATATAGCAACTAAATGTTTCAGAAATATACATAATCTTTCATATATCGACAATATTTCGGAAACGGTGAAAAACTGTTTTGCAAACGAATATTAGCAGATGTGTACCGAACTATGTTCGAAAGGATCGAAAATAAAAAAATGTCATAGTCCCGGATATATTTTAAGACAATTCGACTATTCAACGTGTCATAACACTTGATGTTTTTGGCACCCTTGTAAGGGTTCTATCCTATGGATGAAGCTCTGGAGACAGTATGTAAGTTTAAAATAATAAATAATTACTACAGTACTGAAATATTAATAAGTTGGTGAATGTTTCAGATAGATGGATAATCAATATTTTACAAACACTTTAACGCAAAGTTCCAAAAACATTTTTGCAAAATCATCATGAAACATGTCAATGTATGATTTATGAGCGCCCAAAAAGTATTTTGCAAATATTTCTGTGCTATGTGGGTACACCAGTAATCACATTTTCTGCGCTCGATTCCAGGGGAGCATAAATGTATGAGTACTTAGAGGAGGGCGAGAAGACCGTAACATGTGCTTCGTACGTTCTTTCGAATACAGTGATTGCCGTACTTGGTGAATTGGCTATTTGGATGAAACGAAACTGACCGTAAGTGAGTAATAGCTGCAGTTTATTATTATTATTATTATTATTATTCAATTGCGCCAATTTTTTTCGGGAAAAAATTAAAAATCCCGCCGTGTCCCAAATTACTACACGCATCCGACTCTCAGCGACTGTTTTTTAGCAAAAACTTTCACACTATCAAATAATGTTCTTTACCATTTTCGATACCGACTAAATTTGTTCCAGTGCGCCTCAAGACTTTTCCATTCCTCTCGAGCCGGACTCAACCGGTAATAATAATTGCGATTCACTTTATTCCGGAGTGCTGATATGTTTGCTCGATGAAAAGTGCATCGAAAGTTAACTCGATTACCCCAATGGCGGGACCAAACGCACGGCAACTTCTTAAAGTTTGTTAATGTTTGAGCTATTGGAGGCCCAATAATTCATTTCTGAAGTTTTAGAACGCCGTAATCGGAAAACGCAAACCGAACGGTGTGCGTACACCAAATAAAATAGTACGTTTTCATTGTTATTATTATCAATAAGACGTCAAAGGACAAAGCGTTTTCAAATATTGGAGACGTATTATTAAAAGCAAAAAATGTCAACCACCTCAATTTTGAACAATTTCCAAATTGTTCACCTAACGATTTAGTTTCGAAAAGCAAATTTATTTCCAACATGGTTTTACGTGGATATTAGAAAGACAAGATAGGGTTTTCACACACAATCAGTAAAAAGTGTTATTACGGGTAAACAATCAATATTAATAATTAACACCGGGAATTGTATCGCAAAATCTTGTCGTACGATTGAGTTGAAATTTGGGGAAGCCCCTGATTGCAGTATTTTTTGTGTAATGACCGAAAAGCTTAATATCTTAATGGTCTCGGGTCAAATTTTTATGCCTCAGGGAAATTTGAAAAAATTCATTTCGTTCCAAGCAATGTACCAACAACGAGTTCAACGGTATAAATATTTCATCGCCCAAGTACATTAAAAAATAAAGCTCTTATTTTGAAACGTTCTATTTCTGGGATGTGTCACCATAAGCGATTAACCCTCTGCCACGCCCTTCCAACGTTTTTAACAGTTGACGTTGGGGGACGCTATATAAAAAAAAAACATAATTCTCATTTCCATTTTAATTTCTGCACCAATAACTGTGTAAGCATCAAAAACAATAATAATAATAATGATAATTCTTCGGTCGAGCGGCGACCGCGGGGCTTTGCGCGCCACGATATTCGAAGATCCCCACTGCGAATTTTCCGATTCCAAGCGTCGTAACGCACCAATACTATTAACGATATTTCGTTATGGCTCGCGGGCTCTTACCCACCGCGTAAACCGGATGCACGGGGGGAAGCGTTACGCGATGCGCGAGTCGCATTGCGCCGGGTCTCGACTCGTCGGCGAGCCGGTCCGGACCGCGACTCGGGCCTCCGCGTCCGTAGCCGCAGTCGCTCGAGAGCGGCCGTTGGTCCCTCTTTTATCCGCACTCCAGAATACGGTGCTCCGGTGCACAGCTGTAGAGAGGGAGACGGTCTTACGCAGTAACGAACTGAGCGGTACAGACCGTAGAGCGATAGGAAAAGACGGGTGGAGTTATAGGAGAGTGAGAAAGAGAGGGTTGCCGAGAGCGCGCGCGCGCTGCGGACAGGTGTCGGTATCCACCGAAGGTAGGGGTTATATCCGTGAACGCGGTTAAATATGGCCGCCGCTGGTGTTTCGTGTCGCGCCTTCGTCGTCCTGAGGCTTGAGATCACCCGAGCGCTGAGTGTCGCGTCACGGACTGCCCCCAGGAAGTACCGAAATGTGAGTCCAAAAATAAATGAGCCATACATTCTATTTTAAAGTTATATAGAATAAAGAAACGAACATGTAAACACAGGGCTATGTAACGCATAGGCCAGAGACAGAGAGACGGAGAGAGAGATAGAGAGCAGTGTGCGTGTGCTTAATACCGTCGCAACCGGCGTGACGTTATACCGGTCTGCCGGCATTTCTGTCGTCACGGACCGGCGTTATAGTGCAGCTGCGATGTGAGCTGTAAATGTCACCCGTAATTTTACCTTATTTTTATCGCGGAAATACAGTATGGGATACTTTAAACATTGCATTGATCATAAAAATCATACGATCTCATAGTCATTTTAAATATCACCAACACATGTTAAATTTTGAAATAAATATTACGGTAATGTTGCGAAAATGAAAGTTTTATTATTTATTTTCCAATTGTAAAGGTCCGGTTTATCATTTTTCAACCGGTAATGTTAATTTACATAAACATTAATGACCGGTGATTTCGCACCTAGATAGATAATTTCAAAGATTTTTTGCTGTAAAGTACGAGCAATTTTTGAAGAGGTATTTTTGAAGAGTATTCATAAGTTGAGAAAAAAAAATCACGCCAGAATACGGTAAAAATAGGGCAATTGTCGAAATATCAAAATAGCGGTATTTCAACATCTTCAAATGTAACGCGTTCAACTCCATGCAGGCTGTATAAACAGTGTTCTGTCTCGTGGTTAGGTAAATAAAGCGAATTGTTTTTGATAAGTATATGTAGCGAATCGGAGCATGCCTGATAGAAATTATTTACACTAAGGATCGGTAGACAATCGTGTTTTCATTTTTGGTCTTCGCGGAAGAATTGTTGTTGAGTTTTAGCTAAGTGTTTCCGGGTGAGTGAAGCGAGTGCCGTTTCCAGACCTCTCAAAGACCTCGAGAGACTTAAGTGTTTCACGCTCGTCTACTATTCCACGTTCACTTTCCTTGTCGCGCGTTGATTTATTCAACGAGTGTGCGACCGTCGAGCTTCTAAAGTTACGATATCGCTCGATTATAGGACAAGCGCTGGCGGTGAATATCGTACCATAATCCGGACGTTTTCTTTAAGTAGCTACAGATAGTCCTCCGGACTCAATCGTAAATATGTTGACCGCTAATCTGCGTTGACCACTTAGACACTACATTAAATTATCGATACAGACAGTATTCACTTTTTTTTACTAGTTTGGCTTGCTGATATGGAATATACATAATATCGAACAATATATATATATACAAAAGAATATATAATATACTTGCCGGCTTGATACCACATGGGATTCGAAGGAGAAGGCATACATGTGAATTTGTCATGAATTTTGAGGTTACATACAGTAGGGGGCAAATGAAGTGGAACAAAGTGTTTTTTCGCGATCTCGGTGACAATTTGACCGATTTCAAAAAACCAAAAATATACTTTCTTGCAAATTTAATAACTTTTCGAATGCGACAAGTCGCATCCCGATCGGTTGAGATTTGGGCGATTTAAAGGAGGTGTACCGAATCGATGCAAATCGGTGTTTCGCGGACACGCCGTAATTTGCTATTCGCGGTTATCGATCACCCTCAGAACCGCTAGCAATCGAAAGAGCATCTCTTGGCGTGCAGAAAAGACACCAACCAAGTCCCAGTCGGATGACTCCAGGAGGAGAT
The DNA here is from genome assembly GCA_963978505.1 of Listrodromus nycthemerus. Lineage (NCBI taxonomy): Eukaryota > Metazoa > Arthropoda > Insecta > Hymenoptera > Ichneumonidae > Listrodromus > Listrodromus nycthemerus. The sequence continues at coordinate 13,442,290 of OZ021680.1, read as the reverse complement.
ATGGGCCCCGGAAGTCAAAAGGGTTCTTGAGACTTCGCTCGCAAAGTTCTTGACGGATCCTTTTAAAATTTGTCATGGGGTCGTTTTTTAACATGCTCTCGAACCTCACTTAAGTACCGATACGAAAATTGCTCTCGAAGATGATTTTCCGGGTCTTGCGTGCGCGCGCTTTCTCGTTCATGCGAATTTTTATCATGAAAGGAAAAAAATTTCGAGATTGAGAGTGTGTTCACCTTAAAGAGCATGTTTCAACGATCAAAATGCGTCGTCAATCATTATCGGGAACACCTTACACGAAAAATGGGAAAGTTTTGAAAAATGCGAACGAAATATTGAAATTTCGCGATCTTGGCTCTACGCGTTCTACGGAGCGATTCAACTGTGTATTCCAGGGCCGAATCGGGTGGAGCCGGTAGTGGCGAAAAATCCTCTCTCCACGAGATCTCAGTATTATCGCAGTATTGACAATCGTCAACGATACACAATTTATCGTTAACAATAATGTTTATGAACATTTGTTGATTATTGTTTATTGACAAAAAAAAATTATTACAACATGAGAACAACGAAAAAAAAAATTGTAGAAAAAATCTTTGCACTCGCCAATCGCTCGAATAAACATGCTCTTTAAGGTGAACACACTCTCAATCTCGAAATTTTTTTCCTTTCATGATAAAAATTCGCATGAACGAGAAAGCGCGCGCACACAAGGCCCGGAAAATCATCTTCGAGAGCAATTTTCGTGTCGGTACTTAAGTGAGGTTCGAGAGTATGTTAAAAAACGACCCCATGACAAATTTTAAAAGGATCCGTCAAGAACTTTGCGAGCGAAGTCTCAAGAACCCTTTTGACTTCCGGGGCCCATATCTCCTCCTGGAGTCATCCGATTGGGACTTGCTCGGTATGTTTTCTGCACGCCAAGAGATGCTCTTTCGATTGCTATCGGTTCTGAGGGTGCTCGATAACCGCGAATAGCAAATTACGGCGTGTCCGCGAAACACCGATTTGCATCGATTCGGTACACCCCCTTCAAATCGCCCAATTCTCAACCGATCGGGATGGGACTTGTCGCATTCGAAAAGTTATTAAATTTACAAGAAAGTATATTTTACCTTTTTCGAAATCGGTCAAATTGTCGCCGAGATCGCGAAAAAACACTTTGTTCCATTTCATTTGCCCCTACTGTATGGTCAGTTACATGGCATGGTAACGTATCCTTTTGTCGGAACTAATGAATTAATATTATTGGAAAACTCACCAGGAATAGCACTTGTGATTTGTAAGTTACGAGTCTGAATCAGGAACCAGTTGCCCACTAGCTTCAGTTTTCGACATTGTATTTATTCTTAGAAAAAATATTATGTTAATTGCTCTTTTTGTAAGACGTAAAACGTACGCGTACGAAGACATATTTTGTTCCGAAGTGAAAGAAAATAATGAATGCACATCACACTTTTTTAGTGAAATGGGATACAAAGTAATATAGAATTACCTTTGAAAACTATCGATCGTAATTTTTCTTGTGTTCCACATTAAATGTTTTCAAAGGGAACATTTTTTTTATTGCGCAAACCTTAGTAAAAAAATTGCAAAAGGTCGTAGTAAATGATTTCTACGACTCATTCAAAAATTAGTCTTGGCGAACAATTGATTACATTTTATTATCCTATTTCTTATTTTTTTTTAAATTACTTTATTTTGTTTTCATCATACAACAGCTAAAAAACAGAAGTAATATAATACTCGGTCGCACAGGACTGACGAGGACGGAGCTCGCGAGTTCTTAAACTCGAAACTGTTACTCAAATTATTACAAGTTCTTGGAAATTATTATTATTATTATTATTATTATTCTTATTATATGTTGGCGACATTTCTATTCTCGTAACGCCTAGTGCTATTGACTATGATCGATGTTTAAAAGTATGTACAAATAACTTTCGCTTAGCCCTCTACAGGTCAATATCACATTCTTGTATTTTAGAAGGTTTCAATGTTTGAATACATAATTGCAATATTTTTCTAATATCCAAGATTCGATTCGTTCTTAAGCTGAAATTATTTTTCATATCTCTTTTAACATTTCATCTAAGTTATTGTATAATTTAGGTTCCTCACAAAAGAAGCTATACTTTCGTAAACATCAAGATTTTAGGGTCGGAATGTTTGGAAAGTTTAAACTGTTGAGAACGCCAGCTTTTTTGAGCTGGCATTCAGATATGTATGTGTGTATATACTAGGGCGTTTTAAAGAATTTTTTTTTTATTCGCGGAACCAAGCTCAAAAGTTTGGTTTAGATGCCAAAATAGGCCTCTGAAAATATGAGTCCTTAATATTAATATTAAGAATGTGTACATCGCACTTTTCGATTTCTCATAAGAATAACACAGGACAAATTTTTTTTTGTTCCGATTTTTGTAACTACTGAACCATAAATTGCGCTACAATTCCCATCAAATATTTTTGTAGGGAATTGAGCGCTCTACAAAAAAGTTCTAATACCATTTTTCGATTAATCAATTCATTCAAAAGTTATTCAAGGTTAAAGTTAAATTCATGATCAATTTAGCCGTTTTTCTGAATTATTTGGGAACAATATTGTTTAAAAAAAATGTTCCCCAAAAATTCTAATTTATGAGAAATAATACATTTTTTATTTGTTATAAGTTTCAAGTAATTAATTTATAACATTTGTTAGTCATGAATACATATATGTTAAATAAAATCATTTATCTGCTGGTCTGAATTATGAAAACGCAGAAACACGAATAACTCTTCAGGTCATGAATGAAATTTAACTTATTTTTATGTGCAATCTATTTAAAAACAGTTTTTCAATAAAATTACAGCAATCTTTAATGACAAAAAATAACAGTTTTATTTTTTTAACTCAAAGACCTTAGAAATAAACTTTCAATTCATTTTGAAACCTTGAAACTAATAGAATTCGGAGGATTATAAAGAAATCGGCTGAATTAATAATGAATTTAACTTTGACCTTGCATAACTTTTGAATGAGGTGATTAATCGAAAAATGATATCAAAACTTTTTTGTAGAGCGTTCAATTCTCTACAAACAAGTTGATGGAAATTGCAGCGCAATTTATAGTATATTAGTTACAAGAATCGGAACAAAAAAAAAATTTCCTGTGTTATTCTTATGGGAAATCGAAAAGTGCGATGTGCACATTCTTAATATCAATATTTAAGCTCATATTTTCAGAGGCTTATTTTGGCGTCTAAACGAAACTTTTGAGCTTCGTTCCGAGAACATTTTTTTTTTTTAATACCGTTTAATTTTTTTAGTACCGTAGTAGATGTTAAATTGATTGCAGATTTATAATCGACGGGGGAAAATACATTAACAGTGTCCTTGAAACGCCGAGTTATTGAAAAGTGCTTTGAGGGACAACACCACTGTGACCCCCTGTTTTTTTTTTACCGTTTTAAACAATTTTATTTTGTGGGAAAAGAAAGAGATATTCGAAATTTGTTTTTGCCTTTTGTTCCTTGTTCATTAATGATACTGTCTTTCAGGCGATGGAACGTGACTCTAGTATCCAAAATGTATATTTTCGTTCGTCCTACGGTGGATACGTAGTCTTTTGTTATTCCATTGATTTTTACGATTTCCCTATTATCCACATAAACATGCGGCGCGATTTGTATACTTTTTATTAAAGGCCCTAGGGGTATAAGCATGGTGAATTTGCCCCCGAAAGGTATCGGCTTGAAACTGCGGGGATTTTTAGGTATTAATAAGATATTAAGATCCTGAGAGTTTCAGATTTTGAGATCAATCGGTCTTCGAGAAAAAGCCAAATATGTAAAAATCAGATAAAATGAATATTCTCAGAGACTATTTTATCGATTCACTTATACTCGGGATATGTTTTGGGGGTCGATAGTAGCTCCTCGGAAAAAAATTGGGAGCTTGATCGGTCGACAACAACCTCGAAAAAAATGACCTTTTAGTTTTAATTTCGACTTTTCACGATGTTACGGTTCTGGGACAATAATGAAATAATTTTTTTTGGATTCCTCATCCAATTTCCTATGGACTTAAGTGCTTTTAAAATTTTTAAAAAAGATACCCCATATAGAAAAAAAATAAAAACCACTTTTTAATTAATTATGTAGTTTTGTTTTGCAGTAATATTAAAATTATTTTTAAATTGTCGCTTTTAGTCATTGAATATGGTATGTTATCGACTCAGTCGTCTTATGTGCAAAAAGAACCGCACGACCGACGCGCCCACTGGCGTATTTGGTCGTATATACAACAGCTGACAAAAGTGTTGTTTATGATCTGAATCTGAGAGATTGTCTGTTCACATTTTATTTGTTAAGCTAATAAAATCACTCCAAATAAAACAGTCAATGATAAGTGTTGCATTTGCTCAAAAATAGTGAAGAAAGTTCCGGGAACTCCTAAAACTTTATTAACAGAACAAGACATTGATGAGTTTTCTGCAGTATTTGATGGTGAATTTTTTACTGGTGATATTGTTTGTGGTAAATGTCGTGTAGAGATGTATAAAAAAAGAAAAGTTGAACCGGTGGTTATTGATGCTGAAGATGGATCTGAATCTATCGTTAGTAGAATGTTAGAACGAACGGAGTCTAGTCACACATGACATTGTCTCAGTCAAGTTCAGATGATCCTTCTTTTAGAGTTAACATTACTCCTACCGATTATACAGAGTACGTTGAGATTCGTATGAAAAGAACTATTTCAACTCATCGATACTGTTGTCTTTGCGGTAATACTAGTGACTTAATTATTATTCCTCAAAAAGCCCGAATGCAGTCATTCATTAAACGACGAGTCTTCATACCAGATGGAAATCGATGCTGTCGAAATCATTTAATAAACAAACGATTCTATGATGAATCTCTAAGTTTGATCAGAGTTTATTCTAACTGGACTTTAATTTCATCTGTAGAATTAAGTAATATGATGGAAAATTTTGCTGTTGAATGCGATTCAACATTACTGAATAAAATGGAGGATTATCGTTTATCAGATGAGAAGCTTCGTGTTTTGACTGGTTTAAAATGGGAAAATGTGATTGAGTTGCGGAATTGGTTAGTTTCAATGAGAAATACTGATGCTCGAAGTGTAACTCAAGCAATAATAGTGTTTTTGGTTAAGCTTCGCACAGGTAATTCAAATAAGTTAATATCTACAATCTTGGATATTAACGAAGAGCAGTTAGTGTCAAAGTATTGTGAGCAAGTCATCCAATCTTTCGAAAAAGACATTTTACCTTCGCATTTTGGTTTAAATGCAGTATCTAGGGCTGATCTTATTGAGAATCATACATCTTCAGTTGCTGAGAAACTTCACAATGATTTGAATGATAAACTCATTTTAATTTGTGATGGGACTTATGCTCGTCATGAGAAAAGTTCTAATAATGAGTACCAAAGAAAGTCATATTGTGGTAAAAAAAAAGTACCACTATGTAAGACATTCACGATTTGCACAACTGATGGATACATAGTTGATATGTTGGGATCGTATTATGCTAACCAAAATGATGCTACTATAATGCGGGATATCATAGATAATCCTGATGGTATATGTCATTTATTAGAACCTGGCGATGCATTTGTGGTAGATCGAGGATTCCGTAATGTGAAAGGATACTTGGAAGAAAAAAATTATAAAGTATTAATGCCAGCACTCAAAGGAAAACAAAATCAGTTAACAACAGCTGAGTCTAACGCTTCAAGAAATGTAACAAAAATTCGTTGGGCTGTAGAAGCAGTTCATGGGATGTTAAAACAAAAATATCATTTACTCGATCAAAGAATTGACAACAAAATGCTTCCTAGGGTTGGAAGTTTTTTTAAGATTGCCTCATTTTTGCATAATATGTATAGTAAGCGTCTTACTTCCGACTCAGAGTTTTTGGATAAAGTCATCGAAACAATGAAATCGCAAAATAATGTAGTAAATACGTTAGCTGAAGACGTTCAAAAAAATGGCTGGCAGCGAAAAAAATTGCCGTTTCAAACAATTTCATCTGAAACTCTTGAAGACTTTCCGGAAATGACAGAAAATGATCTGCGTATTTTTTTCACTGGTTCCTATCAATTGAAACGGGCTGTTTCCTATTTACCAGAAATGCTTGATGAAACAGGTAATCTCACTATTCAATATGTGAAAGAACAGTCAAATATACTCAAAATCCAAGTTCAATCCAGACACATTAATAGAAAGGTTTATAGATGTTTTATTGAGTATAAAAAAAATGCTATTGGTCCAAAAAGCATATTGAGGCATAGTTGTGAGTGTGCAAATGGTCTGAGAACAATTGGATGTTGCTCTCATGTTGCTGCTGTTGTTTACTATTTATCACACGGGAGATATTTAACAAAGATTTTAAGGCCTGCTGAAATACTTAGCAAATTATTTGATAGAGACAGTATTTCACCTGTAATTGAAGAGGATAGTGATGAAGACTGATAAAATATGATTATACATTTTTTTCCTCAAGTATATCTTTCGTTTGTTGTTATGTATTTATAATTTACAAACTAAAATCTATTTCCTGTTTTATTTATGTATAATGTTTATAATATTTTAGTTGATATTATATGATATGACAAAATTTAACTGCTGATGCAGAGATTATCTTTGCAAATAACATTCAAGAACATATAAAAACTAGAAAAATATGATTCACACTTTAAACATGTAAATAAAGTAAACATTTGCTTAAAAAGTGGTTTTTATTTTTTTTTCTATATGGCGTACCGTTTTTAAAAATTTTAAAAGTACTTAAGTCCATAGGAAATTGGATGAGGAATCCAAAAAAAATTATTTCATAATTGTACCAGAACCGTAACATCGTGAAAAGTCGAAATTAAAACTAAAAAGTCATTTTTTTCGAGGTTGTTGTCGACCGATCAAGCTCCCAATTTTTTTCCGAGGAGCTACTATCGACCCCCAAAACATATCCCGAGTATAAGTCAATCGATAAAATAGTCTCTGAGAATATTCATTTTATCTGATTTTTACATATTTGGCTTTTTCTCGAAGACCGATTGATTTCAAAAGCTGAAACTCTCAGGATCTTAATATCTTATTAGTACCTAAAAATCCCCGCAGTATCAAGCCGATACCTTTCGGGGGCAAATTCACCATGCTTATACCCCTAGGGCCTTTAGTGATGATCCTGTAGCGATCATAACAAGGGTTGGCTTCAAGAAATCTTCTGATATTACATGAACCACGGGAACGTTGCTTCCACGATTCAACAGAGCGGTAGCGACGCGTGTTGGTCGATTGGTCCTTCCTTCTAGATGTCTATATAGCACAGAGCGTAACTGAGGTTTACCCTGGGATTCTTCTTCACGATTGCTCGACGGACGGTACGCTGTTCGTGGTTGTGATGGCCCTTGTTGAGTTTTGTGTAGTACTCCAGTACTGCAGTTTACGACATTCGTCAATCGTGTGCTCGATATTTTTATATGAACAGTACGTGACTTGGTTGTTCTGCGTCTGTGTGCGTGGCTGTTCTCTGCTGGTTCCTCTGAATTTTTGTTGGTATTTGTTGTATCGTTGCCGACATGGCACGTTGTTTGTATCAGTGTTTGTATTACGTTTGAACGGTCTCGCTGGCGGTTGCGAAGCGGACTGCTGAGAATCACGTCCTCGAAATCGACAGGTGTCCACGCTATGCCCGGAACGTTTGCAAATTGGACGAGTTACAGTTTGTTGAACGTAATGCACTCTGTCACGGCGAGAATTACAGTCTTGCTGTTGATTCTATTTGTTATTTTTGGTAGTTCTAAGATTACGCAGGAGATCCTTACTATGAATTTGCCTCTCGATTCCAATGGCTTGTTTCATTGTTTGGTCGAATCTCTGGTCAGAGATTAATGTATTTTCGACATGTGCTTTTAGGCCTCGACTGAAACATTCAACCAGATCGGCATCGAGCGTGTCTTTAGATGGGTTATCGATTATACCATCGTGGGCCAGCTTGTGGGCTTTCGTGATTTTACTGCCAAGATCTTTCACACGGTTTGAGTAAGCAAGTACGCTTTCATTCTCATTTTGGAAAATAATACCGAGCTCTCCTTGGAGTTGATAAACGGATTTTGATGGTGAATATAGAGATCTTAGAAAGTGCACAAATGCTATAATTGTGTTGAGTTCGACGCCATGTACTGTGGGTCGTGCTTGACCTCTGAGTTTATACCCCAAAATTAGAGCCAGATGTCTTTATGACTCAGCCGATATCATTAGTCGGATCTCTTCGCATCCTTCGGTGAAATGCGACGGAGTTATGTTATGCCTATCAAAGATTGGCACTGCTTCCAGAGGGTATTTCATAGACACTGGTGGTGTCGGAAGGGGTGGCGTCGCCCTTATGTTTTCTATGAGATTCTCGGTAGGTCTTGATTGGCACGATTGCTGTATTATTCGATTATCGATACCAAAGTTGTCTTCAGGATTTACTTCGTTTTGTAGATCTCGTAGATCTATCAAAGAATTAGAGTGCCTTCAGTTAAATTATCTGGAGGGCACCGCCACGAGCACCGCTTATTTATGGGTTAGGAACTGCTGGTGCACCTGTGCCTTTTTAGGAGTTCTCAGTGTCATTCTTCATCCTAATGACAGTGAGGGCGTTCATATCCCACTTCTGACACCAAGATTTTATTTTATATTCCGTCCTAACCGACGAAGTGCGAGTTCGACCTGTCACGAACATAAAAGAAGTGGTCTCGCTTTCGAGACAAGGCGTTAGCTCTTTACTTTGGGATGGGGACTTCGCCGTACCATCGCGGATTTGCAAAAGATGATGATGAACAGTGGTAGTGAGCCTCTGGAGAACCAAACGAAATAGGACACGGGGCGCATGCAGAAATAAATGTAGAAAACCGAAGTTTCTAAGAAATACTCACAATATGTATTTTGCGTTAGAATACGGTTCGATGGTACACAGATGCTTAAACTAGAGCCAACTTGCTCGTTTTCACTTAATTCACAAGTCTCTGCCTCGCAGGGCCAGATATTCGTCGTAGGAGAGCCTTGCTCGCTCTGCGCAGCGGTGATCGTAGTCGCAGGTTCGGTGCTGGCGGAGTAAATAAAATAATTCGGAAATTGTGGAATTGTGGACCTTTTATACTAATTGCAACGGTCTTTGTGACCTAATTACGTGCTCGATGTCGATGATTGTCTTCTATGATTAGATCGATGCTCATGTATAAACGCATGGCCGTATTAGGAATAAGATGATTAATATAATCAAAGTAGAGCGATTTTTATGGCTTTTCGGGCAAACGCGTAGTTTGGCGCACGTACTTGGTGTTGATTTATTTGTGCGATTCGAAGAAGAAACAAGGCGATTCTTCTAGCTATTGTTTAGAGTGAGAGTTATTGCCCAGATAAGAGATGTCGAAGATACCGAGCGCCGACGCGTTCGACGGCGGCAGCACGCGTGAATACTCGAATGCAGTATAATTTTATATGACAGGCCTTATTAAACTACTTTAAAAGATTTCGGAGAAAAAATGTAGATGAGATGTCACGTCGACCTAACAATTGAAAAAAAAAAAAAATCAAATTTTTTACGTTTCACGGTGGCGTGGGGAAGCTCCCGTTTTTTGTTAATAACATGATATTTTAGAGAGAAGTGCATAAGGATTTGGAAAAAAATTGATTAAAAAAATAGGCATGCTTTTAAAATTGAGTAACGATTTTCGGGCAAAATTTTTCGTTGAAAATAGGCTTAACGTTTTTTTATTATTCAGATATCAAAAAAATCCTGTGTACATTTTTCGATAATGTACTTTTATTGATACAGTAAAAATTTGAAGTCGATCGGATAAAAATTGCTCGAGTTCTGGTACGTGCTGCACTCAAAAAAGTGGTTTTGAGAAAAACGGGTTCAAAGTTTTAGGTTCGTTAATGTATATTATAAAGTGGAATACAAATGATGTATCTTTAATCAGCGATGCCAACACCATATAGCTGGCCTTCAAGAAGCAAATCATTGTCCCCCGCATCTTTTCTCGAACTTGTCGAGAAAATAAATTTATCCGTTCAATAAACGACACACACATACATTGTATACACAGTATGATTTAACGACTCAATAAAATGTTCCCGAAACAAAAAAATTGTGGCCAAATGAAAAGTATTCACTTTCGATCACTCATAGCCGATTAAAAGTTGGGTTTTTAATAGGAATTTACTCAATAATAGCTGCGTTTTGTACTGTACATGAATATATTTCTCATGAAACTTTCTCATTTAGTCAAACTTTACTTTTATTATCACACAATATATTTTTCACAAGAATCAATCATGACATTCTTGTGTACCCGATATTGTTTTGCATGCTTATCTGATAACTAATGGGTGTTAGACGTATTGAGTACAAGAATAAACCAAATTCTCCCTGGAGTCAGATATCTCGTTTAGAGTACAAAATTGTTTCCCCTGTTTCGTCTCTCGGCCGGCCCAGTCGAGAGATCTAAATGTAAAGTATCCATATACCACCGACATGTATCTTTAGTTCAACGATATCCACAGAGACGGGTATGTGCTAATTGTTACCGAAGAGCACGGGTTCTCGGAGCACGCGTTCAGCTGAGTATTCGTCTACCCACGCGAGTTGATCCATAAATCGATAGGATTTTGGCTTTAGTGCCACTCATCTAAAGCACGAGCTTTTAACTTATTTTTCACGTCTTACAACCTCAGTCCTCTCTGCATCAGTGCTTGCTTGCGCTATCTGCCGATACTTCGGAATGCCGTGGTCACCGAATCTGCCACGATTCACTACCATCTATTCCGTCATTTTCTTTCTCGTAGTCACCCAATCACTATAACAGTGTTTTCTTCTTTTACAATTTGATCTTGAGCGTATTGCTTCAAAAAGATATTCTGTATTCGGTAGGCAATTGTTGTCCAACTACAAAATACATCATCTGGTTGTACTTTTCAACAGCGGTTAAGCTTGAAAGGTAATGCCGTTCAAAGAGAACATTTTTCCGAAAAGGAATATAGAATAAGTCAGTCACGTTACAATCATAGTCACGTTAAATTATGTAAAAGAGACTATACCATCGTAGCACAGAAAGATTTTTAAAATGTTGCTTTTTCACAATGAATGCTTTTTATTATGGTCAAAAACAGTTAAAAATTGCTATTTCGATTTAACTTACAAGAACAACCGCTGGCCCACTCAGGTTTAGCGCGAACGAATACACCGACCTTGAAGACCCCCACACACCCGTGTTTTCCAAATTTAATTTATCGATGTTTAGGATTATTCGGAACACGTTTTCATTAGAATCTCGGAAATGTGTGTGTGTGCGAAACGGTAGAAAAATTCAAACCGCCATAACGCGAGAATACCTCAACTGATTGAGCTACAATTTGGCTCGAATGTGTGATCGACAGTCAACATTTGGTCAAAACTTCGTTAAAAATATTTAGTCCCTTTTATTGTGCGCTATTTTCAATTTCTGCGAAAATGTTAGTGCGTAGTATAGCGCTTGCATTTTTTAGCTATTGGGCTAAAGACGCGTGTACAGATGATACATATGTGACCACCCGAAAATCCCATAAACATTTCAAGATGATCGATCGAATTGCAAAATTTTGTCATTTCGAATTTTGAGAGGCTCATGTAAGATTAGTACCTTATTTTAGACACAATTTTCTGTATTACGTATTTATTTATGAGAGAACAACCGTTACATTTGTGAAATAAGTTAACTGTTCAAAAAAATACGCAGGATATAGTTCTAGTGTGATGATTAACGAGAAAAGTTCATCTGTAATTTTTATAGTCTAATTTGAAAAATGAATGTTTTTAAAACAGTGATTTCCGATGGCATCGCATAGATATCCAGCTGCCTATGGTGTTCTACGGTTAACAAATATACAAGAAGGTGGATATGAAGGAACTATAAGTAACGAGATAAAGTCACGTCATATAAACTTCTCGAGTTAAAATTAAAAGATCGAAACCGGTTTTAGAACACATAATCCTATGTATTTTTCGCGGCGAGGACACATCCTATATCAGTTTTGATGGAATGTGTAAAGTTGGTTGTATTTTTCCTGGCTAACCCGAAGTCATTCAGCAGCATTTTTGCCCAAAAGTTAGATAAATCTTTGACGTTAAAAAAAAATTGACAACAGAAATTTTCGTACCGCTTCCTCATGAAAGCTGAAAATTGAAATTTTCATAACGCTTCCCCATAAAACTTGAAAGTCAAAAGTTGAAATTTTTATATTATTTTCTCATGAAGACCCTTTATTCGCACAGCTTCTTCTATGAAGAAGCCAAAAATATAGTAAATACTTTCTCATAGAAAGTGATTGAAATAAAAATGTCAACTGACAACTTTCAAGTTTTATGAGGAAACGATATGAAAATGTCGGTTTCCAGCTTTTTTAAAAAATGTCTCGGAAACATCTTTTGAATATTAAGGAAATATTCTTTTGTCCGCTTATAAATCTTACATTGAAATGTTCCAGAAATAGTTTACAAAAATGTTCTTGAAACATTACGTTAAATTGTTTTTAAAACATAGTACGAATATTTTTAAATGTTGCTAAAATATTCAATAGATATCTTTCTAAAACATTGCGGGAATTATCATTGTTTTAGTTCTGTAAATATTGTTAATTACTTTGAACACATGTACGACCTCCTAATAAACATGTGTTAGCTCCTTTACGTGTGTCTATTGTGTAGTGTTATGACACATTACATAGTCGAATTCATAGTCGAAAATCATAAGTATCTGTAAGCTTGAACAGAGATTAATCATCTTGTTTTCCTGGGAAGAATTGAGCGTCTAAAAAAAAAACGTATTTGAGATTTTGTTACCGACTGGTGGCGGAAGAAGCGGTTTCATGTCACCATAACACAATAGGAAACGTGTTGCCGGCTTATCTCTTTTGCTCCGCTGCGAGCGCCACCAATAGTACAACTCTCGCATTTGATGAAGCTTTACATGTTTTTTAGTTAGTCATTTATTCAAGAATATATAATTCTCTTGCTGTTTTTACAAGCGGCTTTTTCGTGTGGATTACTATATGAGAACTTAATGTACTGCGGAGCACAGTTGACCGCTAGCATTTTGATTATGCGACTAATGCTAAAAATAATCAGAAACAGTAGGTTACTTATTATCTCGGTCAGATAAATGATTATGACAGCCGGGTCGCATATCGCCTCGACTGCCGCTGCTCTCGCTGCTTCGATTTGCTCCTTTCAACTGGAATCTCGCGGCTTGAGATATAAATAAAAATCCCTCGCTTATTTCGCGTCAGAACAAGAGAGTAGGACAAAAAAATGTGGTTGATCGTCATACGAGTTTTATGTAGTCCCCGAGGTCGTTGACTGTCGCTTGAGAAAATTTCGTCGTTGCGGAACTCTTTTTTTTTACTCCACGCTCACCAACGTCAACAGGAGTGTAGTGGTTCCAATTCTGTTCGCAGCGGCGTTCCATTTAACGCTACATTCGAAGTCGTATGTACAGCACAGTTTCGTTGTCACGGTGAACTTTGTGCGACACTGCAGCATGCAGGAATCTCGAGTCGTCCGTCAATAATACCAATTTTAGACAAAATAAATCTACGCCTGCCTCTGATTCATCAAAATATTCTCTCGGGAAACGGATCACGATTAGGAAAATTCAAAGCTCCGACAAATTACGCAAGATTATTTTGACTTCAACACTTCATTACATAGGTATTGGGTCTATGAAAATAATTTCAAACATGTCTCGGGTCTTTCGAAATTTCTGCGTGACCGGAGTAAAAAAAGTAGTAATTAAACTGGATTACAAGAGACTTCCTGAGGTCCTAAAAAGACTCGAATTAATTACACTCTGCCGCGGTGTATGAAAGTGGGACTTTAATACAGTCAGAACTCAACCATAACGCTCTTTGAGGAAATTTTTCATTCAGAAATCCTACCGCAGGCGTTTTTACATTATGATAGGGAGAGTTGAAAATTCTAATTTTCATATTACCTTCTCATAAAAGCATACAATTTAATCCTTCGTAACACTTCCTCATAAAATTTGAAATGTTTATAACACTGTGTCATCATGTCCTGTCCTAGCAGCTTCGTCTATGAGTAAGCATTTACCATATTTTTTGGTTCTTCATAGAGGAAGGCGTTGCGAATAAAATACATAACATCAAAGGGTTATGAAAATATATACTTTTGACTTCCAGTTTTGATTAGCAAGCGTTATGAAGATTTCAATTTGCAACTTTCGTAAGGAAGCATTATGAAAATTTCAATTTTCAAATTTTTGGAACATAACCATTGTATTTAAACTTCAGGCAAAGTACTTGCCAACTCGGGTTTAGGCTGAAAAAATACAGTAAACTTGTGCTTTTGAGCAAAACAGATGTCGAATCCGTCCTCGATATGAAAAAATACATACTTTAGTATTCTAATTTGTTTTTTGTTTTTTCGATCTTCCCATTTTTACTTGGAAAAGCTCAATGACAAATGTTTCATCTAGTTACTTTAACTATGTCATGTCTATCATCGCATGTATTTATGACTATAGAACACGATAGACACCTAGGGTCGTCCGCGATGCTACCGAAAAGCGAAAAATCGCTGTTTCAACTTTGCAAAATCGCCCAATTTTGCAATTTTGGCTATCGCAATTCCCTATAAGCTTTTCCGTTAGTCTTTAATCCAGAAATATATTTAATGTATTTTTTTTACGCCGATCACAACTGTGAAACTTATATTAGTCATAAAAGGAGATTGATATTACTAGTATTAGTATATTACTACTTATCAATATAATACTTTTTTTACATGTACAAATTGTATATATATCCGAGCGGGGTGCCGACCCCGAAAGTAATGCATACTGATCTAATACCTTACCGCTACTCTATAATCGCTGATTGACAATGCGATTGAGGCGTAGTAGTGAGGAACAGAAAATTTCCGTCGTGAGCTGCCAATCGATATCTACAAACAGACCGGCAGCTCACGCAAAATCGTCTGATCAAAATGTCACAAAATGGTGACTGCTTGGAACAAAAATAATTTTGTTACCACTTTTTTCTCAGTTTTCCGAATTAAGAAAAATAGTAAACATTGTAGCTTGGGGATAAAGATAGTTCATGCAATAGAAAAGCTTATGAAAATCTCTCAAAAATTTAAAGTGAATCGGTTCGGTAGAACTTGAGATATCGTTGGTATTGTTTTGAAAAAAAGTGTTTCGAGAAAAACGCGTTTCAAGTTTCACGTCAAATTTCCGGCAGTCTAAGCCATCGAATGATATTTTAGACGTACATTTATTCAATGTGCCATTCCTGCTGCATACATTGGACCTTCCTCGACTACGTAAAAAGCATCTTCGGCGCGTCTCTCTTCTAATCGAGTAGTTCTGGGCTCGTTTGATGCGTCCCTAATATCTTTCGTACGATCCGTTCCGGCCGAGCGCGTTTCGATGACATATCAGCAAAGCAGACATACCTCCGAAAATAATTTGAATTTTCTAAAATCCTCTTAAAGAGATATTCTTAGAAGGTTAGGCTTTGAAAACATGAAAAAAAAACGATTTTCTTAACTTCCTAGACTACAATACGACCTCTGATGGTATATAGTAACAGTTTCCAAAGCGAACATGACTTGTCGCTCAACTCTCAGTAGTTTATACGAAATGAACTTGTGGATAAAATGCCTGTGGGGAATAATTCAAAACATTTTATGGACGATAAGTACCGGAATAATCACGATATGTCGGGAATGATATAGCAGTCAATGCATATCGAAATTCATTTTGTCCTCAAATTGCTACTCGCAACTGGACATTATTATAATTTTTCTCTCTGCGTGTAGATAATATAATCCTTTGTTGGTTAAATCATCTGTATACGTTAATAGATAATTAACTTAATGCAACGAACAATATCAATGACAGTAACGTAACTAGTTTTCATTGAGTTTTATTTTCTACGAAATTAATGTCACCAAATGAAATGTTTGTATGATTCTGTAGATTAGTGAATCCTTGCAAAACAGTCTTCGCGTTTGGATTGGTTTAAAATTTGTTCAATTTTTGCTGAAATGCGAATGAACCACTATTATTTTCGGTGAAAACAATATTAGATTGTTTTCTTTCGTAATTACAACAATATAGGGTATTTCGTAATTTTCTGATTTGACGACAACATTGATTAAAGAGCTTGAGGGAAGCAAAGATCTAAGATGCGTCACGTTAAGATTAAAATTTACAAAGTCGTTCTACGATGATCAAAAAGTTCCGAATTACGGTTATTACGATGCTACTCGCGTTAGATAACTGATGTCGACATATAAATATCAAATCCCTGTTTTTCTTCTTGTGTGACATCTTTTATTCCCCACAGCTTTCATACCTTGGTTCTTATTTTATTACAGTAGAGGATTCTTTTTAAACCGCAAGCAATTTTCGACAAGATTGAGAGATCGTATAACAGTACGTGGTTTAATAACCTTCGGTTTCGAAAATCTTTACTTAGAACGGTGAGACTGACATTGAATCAACCCGTTGAATTCGCGTTTTACGAAAATATGTTGAAACGCAAGATCTGAAAGTCGTTTGAACACGAAATATGTGTGAGAGGTCGTTGAACTCGAGGCACAAAAAGGTACAATTTACCGTAATTATGTTTATCGTTATGTACAACTAAATTGCCCAGCTCTTTCAATGCTATTGCGTGTAATTTCGCTGGATCTAATATTAGTGAGACGTCAAATAATAATAGGCATTACTCTAAAATTTCTGACGAAAGTCGTCACGGAGTCCTCATGATCACGCCACAAGCTTTTGTCTCTACTATGACAACTCCTAATAGCTTCAAAATAAAAAGCAATCATAAAAATAAAAGTAATTACAATACATAGCCTCATCAAACACAAAACATCAAAATACTGACCTTCATGATTTGATCGACGGAATTGTCTTGATGATGTGCGCATTTAACATTTAATCGATTTTCATTTCTTGAAAAGTGTTATCAGCTGTCCATACCCAGTAAATTCATTCTGAAAGAATTTTAATTATGTAATTACAGATAAGTGGGTAGATAGTGGCTCCTTCGAATCAGTTATTACATCCGTCCATATTAGCAAAAGGAACACGACAAGAAAAATCGATTGAAAGTGTGAAACTGATATCCCGTAAATAGCTGGTTTATGTATTTATAACCCATAAGTAGTAACATATCGATCACCGATCTTCTACGAACTGGATACCGAATTATCCCTTATCCCAAACATGATATAATCCGTGGTCTACTTTATAAACAAAACAGCCGCACTAAATCCATGAACCATTTACAATTTATTCGGTATCGCACACTACTGGAATCATCATTTGTAACTAAAGCTTCGCAAATTAATAGTGCTATGCGATTGACTCAGGCTCGAAGTCATGAAGTCGGAATATTATCAGCATTAAATATAAGCCGTCATTTCGCTAATGGACGATTGGTAAAACCTAAAGGGTTAAAAAAGAAAAATTTTATTATTTTTTACACATGCATTTGTCGATTGGAGGATTGCCATCTTATTTTATTTCAGAACACCTCATAGCTTTACATGAACTTAATCAAAACTAATGGAATTAAGTTTTTTGTGATAGAAATTCTCTGTAAAGCTCTAAAGTGTCATTATTCGGAAGTACCGCTTGCAGTTCCGATATCACTCGATGAAAGCGCCGGTTGGACTTGACCCAGAAAATCGATGGTGTTCTCGATGGATGATATACCCGAAGGAAGCTTATCGGGGAACGATCGACTTTATCGAGAAGTGGTTCATCCGAGGACCGTCGACACGAGAGGCTCTAATCTCTCGCACGCTCGAGGGAATTAAACATTTACCCAGGATACGCGTGTATGACGGCTCTCGTCAACGCGTAATGTTAATCTAAGCTATTCTTATCGCGCCTGTATTATTACAGACAAGCAGAGATAACGCGGACACAGCATTAGACAGAGACGCTTATCAGTGGCACAGAAAAAAATCGTGTGTCCGAACGAACGAGCTTGCCCTTTCCGCAAACAGGGTGTAAAGAGATAACCTCAATCATTGTACATCGCGGAGCGGGCGCTAAGTGCAATATACCCCTTCATCGCCCACCGGGGCGCAATGAGGCAAGCATCCCTTGAGTAATTCACTCAACGTATTCTGTGGAAATAGATTGATGTTCTCACCGAAGGGTGCGGTCGGAAATCACCTAACACATTTTAAAGGTCGATATAACGATACTAGTCGCTTGGGCAATCAGCAACACGGATGCCCTTTTCAGACAATGTTTTTTTATTGCTCACATAAAAAGAGTGGCGGCAATCACACCGAGTATAAACGTAAAAGAGCAATATGTAAGCCACTCGTAAAAACTTTCAATGTCCGTCGTTGTAACGTGAATACGGATATATTTCATACATAAACATGCATATATTTGAAGTGAAGTAATCTCGAAGTAATTTCGAACATGTCATTCGTTACATGAAGAATTATTACTTTTTCCTTTGAAGTTCTGTGCCATTTTTATCCGCGATGCGTTGTTAATCGGTAGTTCATTTTATTTCTGGGGCTCGCACCTCTTGCAGCAAATTCGATCTTACCCGGAATCGAATCGATCGGATGGTCTCGGCGGTTTAGGACTTTCAAAACGAGTAACCCTCCCGATTGCCTGTGATTCCATCGGCGTGTTATGATGTCTCCAGAGTGAAAAAAGTTAACTTATCTTCAAAAATTCAGCCAATCTTTTTTGCCCTCTCTCACCTCCTTACAATGAGAGAATTTTTTGCTATAATCTCTACAAAAACATAGGACAAGATTCTAAATACCACAGTAAACTGAAAATATTCCAGCAGTTTAGGCAATCTCCTGATACTGTTGAGTGAAAGTGAATCATACATGTGTACAATGAGAATTGTCCCTATACATGTTATGCTCAACTATCTACAGAATGCTCATAAAAAAAAAAATACTGAAGCAAAACTTGTAAACATGTTTTTCTCATCACTATAAGTAAAATAGATACTACTATAAACGTTATGAGTCGGGTATATTGACCTGACGTTAGTTATCGAGGTACTACAAACGAAATTACCGGTACTACAATCAACTACACATAATTTCGGAGCTTGAGCTCAGTAAATAATAATTCCTCGGTAGTTTTCGGGGTACTACAAACAAAATAAACGGTACTCTAAAACTATGTAAGACTCAAATCTTAGAGTATATTGACTTCCGGTCGGCTTTCGAGGTACTACGAACGTAATTATCGATGGTACGAACGATGTTAAATTAATTATTCGAGTATATCGATGCAGTATCTATTTTAGAATTACTAAAAACTTAATTAACCGTACTATGAACAACTACAAGCGTACCTGCAACTAGAAAGTTGAACATGTTTTCTCCCTGTAACCTTGTGTGGAACTACACATGATGTACACTTAGCTACATATAACTATGATCGATTATTGAGAATAAAATTTGCAATATATTGAACGCCCATAAAAAAAACTGTTTAAATTGTAAAAATGTTTCCTCGTTACTACAAGCGGAAATTCCTTCACCGCAAACAACTACAAACGATTTTCCATCGAAATAAACCTCCAGATTGAGAAATTTTTTAAATAGGTAGATGGGTTTTTTTCGAAGTCCTATAACTTCTTATAGGTTACTATAAACGACAAATTTAGTACTACAATCAAGTACCTACGAAACTCTTCGAGAATCACGCAAAATAAAATTTGATTCGTAAAGATGAGTGCTAAGTTCACGGAGCTGGCTAATCAGCATGCATTCAACATACATTTTCACGTGTTATCAAAAGCATATATTTTTAAAGGATGTTACACGAAACATGTTGTACTGCCAAGGAATAGTGTAACCCTTTTTTATTCACTGTGCCTGAAAGGTGCATCTCATGTGCTATATGTATTGCGTGTTGTTTAGTACGCTCAGCAACACTTTATGGAGAGTTTGTACGGACGTTAAGACTTTCGGTCGGACATGCTTGAAGTTTCAAAAAATGTATCTCCAATCTACGTAAATTCTGTCGAACTACCACGTTCTCGCGAATGATTTATTGTTTTAAAATGTCCTCCCATATTCTTTTGTTCATTATTGGGACGGTCTGCTGCGGTGTTTGTTATTCAGTGCTAAATAAAAGCAGTAGAAGGGCGACAAACGCGTCTGGCTTCATTCCTGGGAATTATTTTTAGCGAGTCTAACGCCTACGTATGTCGGGCTAATTTTACTTAAATAAAGAAATTCCTCTGCCCAGTGCCTGTGAGATCGCTGGAACAAATACACTAGGGAGAATGGTTTACATTTTGCATATTTTCGCGTGAGGCAGCAATGATCTTTGTTACGACGAGACGGGTAATACCATGGCATAATGGGTGAACCAAAAGTTGGAAATGCGGTCTTCTAGTAGGTGCAACCTAATTACCGGCTTCAAACTAACCGGAGCGTGTAAGCTCCGGAATCAGAGCTGATTGTCAATTGCTCTGTTTACTCCACCACGGATCGCACCTTCTGACTTTCTATCATTATACACTTTTCTAATATCCCGGAAACATGTTGAAATGTAGTCAAGTAGCCGCACCAACCAGGCCGAACAGAGACGTCCACGAAAAAATAACGTAAGCATCCGTCACAATTTCTATTAGTTCTAAAAAATGTTAATTCCGTGGATAATACTGGCTAGCACTGATAAGTATAAATATCGCCTATAAAATAAGTCCTAATTTCTTTATGTTAAATTAAGACCACGAGAAAGTGCCAATTTATGCTCGCATTATGCTCGCAATACAATGCATTGAATAAAAAGCAAACAAGCGGAAGGGAGATATTTGACAAGCTAATATTAATCCAAAAAACGTGACGATTGAGACATGTTTATTGTTCGTTAAAAACAATTGTCAATTAAGGATGGTCAGCTAATCTGTTATTAACCCTTTTAGTGTCAGGCGAAAAAGGGGTGCCTATGCGAGAAAAACCAGCCGAATTTCAGAGTTTTCTAGGGTTGGGGAAAATATTCATAAAAACCAACCGAGAAACAATATGATGATGACATAATGAATAGACATGAATATACATGATTCAAAAAGCAGTAAATTAAGTATGAAATAAAAACAAGACAATGATACCAGTTTTTCTGTACCCATTAAAAATGTTATAAGTAACGAATGTATGAATGTTTAAAAATAAATTAAAAGTTGAGGTCCCACTTACGAAACGTTTATTTATATAAAACGTCAATAAGTTCCAGTAAGAGACTGACGCTATAGCAATTTATGCCACAGATCGCATGTCGCTGGAGCCGTGACCATCAGTGTTTATCTTCAATTTCGGTACCTCCAAGCGATAGGAAAAAGTCGTCGCATAAAAAGAGTGAAACGAAAAACTATAATTTTCAATATTCTTTCGTAATGAAATTAGATCTTCTATAACGTATTACAGTTAATGTCGAAGAATCGGGCTCAAAACCTTCATCTTATGCACGACTCGAAGGATTCCCGCCTATGAAAAGCATACTCAGTAATAAGAATTACTCGTTTTTCCATCTATATTTCTGTAATGCGATGCACTGAATCCCTCGGAGTCCGCCTCGAATGAAGATGCGCCACGTTAACTCGTCACATCGACGGGCAAGCACCTTACCCGAAGCTACCATAGCAGACTCTGGAGAGTCTAACCAGTGGTGCTGGCCACCCGGAGTCGGCCTGAGCGAGAGGCCATCTCCCTCTCGACGATTCATTATCAAAACTTGGGTCACATATACGGTCTCCTTTTATTGTATTAACCGGCGATGGACAAGCTTCTCGTCGATCAAAGTCGACGCGAGGAACCATACGCCGAATCCTCTCGGGGAAGAACACCCAGACCATCCTCCAGGATAACCTGCGCTAAGACTGAACCGGGCCTTTCTCATGAACATTCGAGATGTGTCTAGTATTGCTAGTCACACCGTCCAGGATCCTGGTTTGCTCTCTTCAACGAGATTAACAGCGCGTGGGTAACATCTAGGGTGGTCCTCGAAGTCATGGATTCGGTGTGCAGTGGCGATGTATTTCGCGTACACCACCCGTTTAACGATAAAGAAGTTCTATAGGCACACTGTTGTAACGTTCTGTCGACGCTTTTCAGGGCTCGAGAATTTATCCACTGCATGTCATCCTCATTGCCCCCCATTTATCTATCCGCCCATAACGTATTACAAATTTACTTTGAGATAGAGTTCTCCCGGACCGAATAGTAATTCGCTATAAAGCGCGGGCCTATATTTCGGCTTTAGCACTTCTCGCCCGCGCCGCTGTATATCGGCTTCTGGCAGTGAAAAGGTTAAGAGTTAACGCAAATCGTTTAGTTTGCTTATGAAATGCCGAACCATCGAAGAATACGATTAATATTTTTATACTAATAGTGTAATGTTGGCACTTAAGTTTGGAAAAACTAGGAGAGTCGGGAAAAGTCAGCTTTAATAAATTTCTGCATGGGGCGTGGCAAACATCACCGAGAAAGCAATTACTAAATTCATTCTCGCTCATAGGATAACTTTGGTATTACGCGTGAGGCAATCGTTACTAAATTCACCCTACCGCTGAGATATTCTACTCGTGCATGGGTATATATGGGATATTCCATCCCAAGTCGACCACTTTTGAACCCGATTCGGCTGAAACTTTTCTATTCTTGTCTATTCTTTAGAAGACATTTTTAAGAATTTTTTCAAATTTTTTTTATCCAACCTGAAAAAAGTTCGGAATAAAAAATGGCTTTCTTAGTTTCAAATAGCCGTAACTTTTTTTGATATTCGCCTTTGGGTCCTATTTTTTCTGAAGTTTTTGTTTTTGAAAGAACTTTTCGAAAAGAAAATACACAAAAAAATAGCTATGATCAATTCTATAAAATAAGCGGTTTTTTTTAAACAGAATCGTAATTTTTCCAAAGTTTTTCACTTTTTAAAAAAATTCAATTAATGTGACAACTATTCCCGCTCATCGCGGAGAGGGCCGACTTTTTAAATATTTTTTTTATTTAATGGAAAAAAAATTGTCAAAATTTCTAATACAATTTTTTTTTTCGTAAAGATCATTTCTATCATACAATAAATGTAATTTAAATATTTTATGCTAGTAATTTACGAATGTAATGACTAACGTTAATACAGTTAACATCCAATGATTTTACAAAAACAATGCAAAAAATTATTTATAAACTTCCTATCTGGCGTTCAAATATTTCACAAATTCTGTGTTTGTTCGTGTTTGAACATTTTCTAACATGTAAACAACAATTTTTGTCCGCAATTATATAATGCAGTTGATGAGTTCTTGTAATTAGTTTCGTTTTCAAAGATCTGTCATTTAAATCATTAAATGCTGTATCATAATCTTCGGGGGAAAACATCACCATAATATTTGGCAACTTATCCGGATCAGAAGTCCTATAGCACTTCTGATCCATTCAAAGTCCTATAGGTGTTGTTATTTGTTTATCAACTGCGAGTTGGAGACTTGCTCACAGACTAGAAAAGAATAAACAAGTTTCAGCTAAATCTAAGGGGGTCAGGTTCAAAAATGGTCGCTTTGGGATGGAATACCCTATATATATTCGCTAGATTTTGAGATTAGTGGACAGAAACAACTGTGCGACGCTAAAAGCTCTTTGAGTTAAAGTTCATATGAATGCTTCAAGGATGTGAAGTTTTTTTACATAAGAAGTAAATGATTATGAAAGTGTATCCGTATCATGAATATACCTCCTTACTCCGTATAAATATGAAAGTATGTATGGATTTATATGATTAGAGGAACCTGGAGGTTGTATTAGAGTTTTTAAAGGGGGGTAAGGTATTTAATTTTTTTTTTCACTTTTATTTTTATTTTTTAAATTGAATGTATGATATCTGACGAATATTGTGTTAAAATTTCAAGTCAATTAAAGAAAAATTGACGAAGTTATGAGCATTTTTATACCTGCCGGATTTTCGTACATATACCTGACCCGACCCGAGCGCGCTATTGTTACTCGGCACATGTTTCCCTCTCTATGTAGTACCAAACCCTTACCTCCTAATTTCATGTATTGAAATTTCAAGGTCAGCAAAAACGTGTTTAAACCTGTATATTTTGTCAGTGTAGAGTACAAAATTCAGTTAGCAGGAAATATCCTATCGAGCAGACCTGTCCACGTGTTCTTATTTTCCGCGTAACTTCAGCTCCGTTTTCATCAATTTTTGTTGTTAAATTATTACAAAAATGCCAAGGAAAATTCTGAGATCTGATCGACAATCATCGAGTTCGAGATTATATCGAGCCAAAAAAATTATACCGCCCCACAAACGCAAAAACGAAGATATTACGATGAAAAGCGCGTCAGCTAAAAAAATAAAAGTGACCGTTGAAGATCAAATTACGGAGGATCTTGAAAAACATTACAGGGTGATTGATTTTCTATTGGTCTTTTTAACAATTTCTACGCTAGTGAAGTGTGTGACAACAATGAGAGTTTGAACCAACTTATTTGGAAAATCTCACCGAAGCACTCGAGTGGAACCTCTGTCGTCGTTGAAATTGCGGCTTATGTGGCAGCCAGTATCTTCAATGAAGGTTGGTTTGCTTTACTCACCTTCATGCAAGACATGGAAATCAGTTGTGGACCAAGCTCTCATGACTGGGCGCGATCAACTGACCACATACGCATAAGCCGAGCAGAGCAGGAAGCTGAACGACAAACCAAAGAAGGCAGGATTTGTCGTAGGCAGGAGCAAAAAGATGCATTAGACATCATGGATGATAGCAACATCCTCTATGGACCTGGCATTGATGATTCAGTATGAGGTAAGTCGATAAAATTTGCTTAGGAACGTTTTACACTGGATTTTTTTGTGTTTCAAACTTTAAAGCGTTTTTCCCACAACTCACGTTTTTAAAGTCGGTGCCCCTCATAACTTCAAAACTACTGCACCAATCCTTTTGAAATTTTAAACACTATTTCTGTACATATTTTACGAGGTAACACTGTCGAGTTTTTTTTTTTGTTCATAATTTTGATTTTACAGCGACAAGCCGATTTTTTCTCAAAAAATTGTGTTTTTCACTTCAAAGTCTTCGAAAAAATTAAAAAATTGGAATTAAAAAAAAAACTCGACAGCGTTAGCTGGGGCAAACTATTATCTAACGAATGAACTTGGGTTTTATGATTTCAGATGATCCAGCACCGAGTTATGAGGGGCACCGCAATTCAACTTTTTTGCGAGACACGTCCGAACAATTGCTACCATTGCCATAGTTTTCAATATTTCTTTATAAAAATTTGATGAGACATTCCTCAAATGTCATACTTTAATGTACTTTTCGTTAAATAAATATATTTTAACTGTGTCGTCAGAAAAAAAATCACAATAACATGCCTTTTTTCGTGCTGTTTGACCTTACCCCCCCCCCCCCCCTTAAGTACACGTATGTTGAAAAAATTGTGAAAGTATGCGAAATTATTGACACCTAAGGTGGTGCATAGGCGGGAAAGCCACTTGCTCCTTATTTATGTTGCTATCATAGCGTTATAAGGAACACTTGGACTAGCGGGGCGAAGGCGGAAGGGATGAACGAGGATTGGGTGGGTTGTCCAAGTAGAACTCTAGACTGCGGAGGCTGCGGTAGGCGCCACGTGCATCGATCTGCTACCCCACTTTTCGTTTGGCCGTATTTGCGAACATGTCCCGGCTACTATAGAAAGAAAAACGTTATTCGTTATACAAGACTCTGTACCACCTTCGGATATAAAAAAAACCCAATCTACTCCTGGAAATGAGAGATGGGTGATTCTCAAATAGCTGTGATTTTTCATGTCTAGTACTTGATTTATTGTTTGCCATGTTTTTTTTTTATTAAAAAATGATAATTATGATAAATTTGAGTGTTTTACTGTCGACAATGTATATTGAAGCATATTTATTCATGGGTCACGAATAATTTGCAAAATTATATCCAAAATGTCAGTACCGTGGCATGTCAGTACCATGGTAAACAAAACAAATAATATTTAAATGAATATTTCCTTGATGTTTTAATCCATTCTCATGTTCAATTGATCTAGTATTATAAAAATTTGTTAAAAACAATTAATTTCAATATTTAACTAATGTTGAACTTTGTTTTATTCTAAGACTATTATAAAAATTGTTATTTTAATTCTACTGTTGATAAATTGTAAAGTTAAAATCAAGAAAGAAAATACCGTGAATGTCTCTGTATAATTATCAAAATCGTATAATGTATCATTTGTTTTATTATTTTAAGAGATTTAGCCAAATATTTTGAATATTTCATTTTGATGTCAGTACCGTGGTAGTGAAATTTCTAATTTCTGTTCTAGCTTCTTTTCTATTGAAGTTGTAGTAGAGCTACGTTACAGGCTTAATTTTGAGCATAATAAAAGACCAATAGCACCCAGATCACAAGTTTTGAAGCATTTTTGATTAAAAAAAATGTTGGGTTGTAAAAATCACAGTTATATATGAATTACCCAGATACAGATTTGTATCGCAGAATACCCTCAAGAAAAAAGATAATTTAAATTAATAAAATTAACCTTGGGAAATTTTCTTTCTGTCTGCTTGTTTGAGTTAAAAACAAATGTATTTCTTCACTATAAAACTGAGAAATGAAGCATTATCCGGTAATAATCGGATTCCAGATACCACGAAATAACTTACGAACTCAATGAAATTGTTTCATTTGTAAACACTGTTCAAAATGTTATAAAATTTACAAACGTTTAAGATACACAACTATATGAAATATACAACATTGGTACGTATAATTAGAATGCATATACATTCCATTTAAATTGTAATAATATAATCTTAATTGTCATACCGATATACGAAAATTATCGACGATGGCATAGATACTTTGGAAATCCGGACATAAAAACAATGTTTTTATTACAAGTATCATACAAATAATTTCGATTTTAATATACTCTTATAGCAATATTCTTACATACCTTAGCAGAAATTGGGATTAGGTTGCCCGATAACCTATCAGCATTTGTTAAGGTATAGCTGGGGCATGCCTACTAAATAAACCTCACTTCAGATGAGACGAGCCTGATTCCAGGTAGATTAAGGTTCGATAGCCTACAAATAGGGACACCTCACTAGATATCCTTCGCCTTGACGAGGCTCGCCTAATAGTACGCGAATCATGGCCGCAGCACGTGAATTAGGCAAGTCTTCTCCAGGCAATATGCATGCGTAGAAAAAATTTATTTTGAGAAGGAACTATTAATTTTGCGTAATGAAGATTTCAAAAAATTATTCTATTGTAATTGAATTTTTCATTGATTTTTCTTACCTTGGGTTTTTTTTTTACGAAACCTTGGAATTCATTAAGGATATTTTGATAAAATAATAATTCAAGTAATTTATACGATTCCACGAAAAGATTCCCTGGTTATATATAGAACATTTATTTTTTATTTAATACAATTTTTTTTTAATTTGCGTATTATACCAATCAATGTTCCGATCATCTTACATATGATTAATTTTTTTCGATTTTTCTGACAGTGGGAAGTATTCGAAATTCTCGCTGAACATTATTTTCCGCCGGCAATGCGAGGCACTTTGTGAAAGTATATTTAGTCGTGTGAATATTCTAACAGAAACTAAAGGCAAATTAGACATCGCATCCTTCTGAAGATAGTCAAATTGCTTAATACACCGGTAAGTCAGTTTCGATTGGCAAGGTCGCTGGTTCGAGACCGACCATGAGTGAAATCAAAAAAAATTTCGTGATTCACATTGTAAGTAATCAGGTAATTTAACGATCAATGTGAAATTTGAACAAGTCTGGAAAGATTATCCAAATAATTACGGGGAATCTTTTATGTTTTCCCCAGGAGAGAAGTAGGCGCCTTGATTAGGCTTTAAACAGGCAGCCTAATCAGGACCTTATAGGGCAACTGCGGAAGTTCCTGATCAGGGCCTGACAAGGACCTGATAAAACGTTAGGCTATTTCTGATAGAGACCGGATGTCAGCTCAACGGTAATTTCTGCTCGGGCACATGTTCATGAAATTTCATGTACTGTATACGCATAAAAATTCATATACATTTTATGAATTTTCGAACAGAAATTTTTAACAGTGTAAAAATGCTGTGGTAATTTTTTTAAATTCAAATATTAATGATGAACAGCAGACACTGTTCGTTCGAACGCATGTTTCGTGAGACAATTTGACACCTCGTCTACGTTTCCGAATATACATAATTTATAATTTTTCGAATATCGCGAAAAATTAATACAAAAAGCGCTGTAGATTCGTTTCAATTCAAAATTGACATTGACGACTGCGTTATTTCGCCTTTTCTATCGCATAGAATATGCGACCGACGACCATCATCACAAGATTATCGGCGCCTTACTGCTGCTAGCGAAATTAATAAGTGAACGTTGAAAATACCGGATAGCCATATTGAGAGCCTCGTGTGTGAAGCGCCGCGTTGGCGTCCTCGACCCCGAGACTTCGACGTCGCCACGAGCGAACTTACCGTCGATCGTACGATGTGAAATATCGATGAGTTTTTTTTTCAACACTGTGCTTACTCGGTAGGAGTAGCAGCGCGTACTTTATCCATGGCACAGTTGTCTTAACCGTAGCGGGTGGGCCTGCAGCCAAGTGTCTTTGAAATTGAAAGAAAACTTTTACATATTCCTTGAACGAATAAAACTAGCGCTTAACAAATGTCAAAGAAGTCAGAACGACCACATTGGAATTTTGACATAAAACCTATTGCATAATTAACGGCTATTTGAAGCCTAATTAAGTGCCCCAAAACAAATTTTTCCGCCCTATCCCTAGAGGTAGAAACGTGTGGACTTTCCGACTTCCAACGAAGCAAGAATGACCTCAATTAAAATTACGGTAACGGTAACTACTATACCATTTTAACCGACGGATTATTTAAGGGATATTCATCTTACTCCGCACAGAGACGAATGAAGACATTGGGATAGGTCTTAAAAATCACGTCGATTTAGCGGCTCGACATTTACGTATTGTCCAATTTTGCCGCTCCACCCCTTTACTGAAATCCCACCCCCTCCGCAGCCTATATTCGTATAACTCGGTCCAGAAAAGAGCTAGAATATTAAAACAAGTCTTAAAGATCACGCAACCTTTGAATCAACATGATTTTTGAGACTTAAGTCTCAAAAATAATTATTTTAATTTAACTGTGTTGATTTTGACTGGGTTAATTTCTGGGTTAATTTTGACTGTGATCATCCGAGCTTCATTGGAAGTCAGAAAGTCCGCACGTTTTTACCCCTAGTGCTGGAGCAGAAATTTTTTTTTTGGGGCACTTAATTATCTTTTAATTAGCCGTTAATTATGCTGTAGGTTTTATATCAAAATTCCAATGTGGTTCTTCTGAGTCCTTTGACATGCTTAACAATACGGTATCGGCAAGCATCTTGATTACGATCATGATTATGATGATAAAAGAGGGTGTGGCAATGGATCTCACAAGATTTTCTGATTGCTGAGGAAGATATCAGGTTTTTCCGTGAAGCGATTAATGAAGAATCATCACGGAAATTTACATAGTAGTTACGGTCTTGGAATAAGGCGAAGTCAAGGAATTTGAAAATTGGTTACGAAAAAAGTAATATGCCTCCGAACCTTCTATCGATGCATGAAAAGTACATGACTGGAACCTTGAAAAAAATAAGATCATTTCGAAAAATCAACAAACAAAAACGACTACTACGATTTACTACGGAGGATAACTGTGGTGAGGTGGTTGTTCTTATACGAGGTCATTCAACGCTCAAAGAAGCAATGAATATTCCACACAGACTATTCGAGATATTTTTTTAAGCACTCATTATACGCGATATCGTCCCTAGTAATTAAAATGAAAGGTACATTTTCTGATTTGGGAGAGCAAGGAAGTGCAGGAGGAGGACCTAAAAACTTTAAATACAAATTGTATAAATTCGATTATATATAAGAAAGGTCAGTCACTGGTATCCTTTCTGATCGTTATCTTCAATACGTCTTCGAGAAAAAATCTGTTGGAAACTGCAAACATGTTTCGCAGACCCGAGACATAATAGCCTTAGTCTCTCCCTTAGTATAGACGTTGGAAGAAGAACAGATTATTTTTCAATGTTTATCTCGTTATTTTCTTAACGAATAGATCTTTATTACATTCTAACTATTACATTCTAACGCGAGTGCGCGTGTATGTGTGTGTGAAATCGATACGAAAAGTGTAAACCGATATAACTCAAGAACGCTTTCACCGATTGAGCTGAAATTTGGCACCCATCGTGTGTAATCAATAGTCAACGTTTGGCCAAAATTTCGATTTTTTTTTGTACGCCATTTTTTAATTCTTTCACAACATTTCTGCGCGGCATAGCGCTTGCACTACCTAATCGATTTGGCTAAAAATGCGTATACAGATGGATTATGATCACCTGGAGATGTAATTAAAATTTTTATTTTATGCCATTTTGAACTTTACAAACGTCATGAAAATCTAGTACCTTACTTTAGACACATACAACATTGATATATGACTAAAATAAGTATTAAATTCGTAATTGAAGTAGAAAAATGCATGAAGTACAGTCCAAAAGTGACGACGAAGGAAAATGTTTATCGGTTATTTAGATAGCGTAAATTGCAAAAATGACTGATATTGTGTAGTTCCAAACAGGAATTTCTATGTTTTCCGATAGGATTTCTGAAAAAAACCTAGGCGCCCATCATGCTCTACAACAAGAAATACACAATATAATGCATGCAGCGGAGTGAAAAATTTTATATAAAGCTGTATCATTCAGACGTCTCGAGTAAAAATTGAAAGGCTGAAAAAAACATTTTGAAAACACAACTGTACGTATTTGTTCCTGCCAAGCACTGATTTGATATCCGTTTTGACTAAAACCACAAGGTCGGTGTATTGTTCCGCGCTACAACCTGAATCGGCCAGCAGTTTTGCGTACAAGTTAAATACGTCGCTGATGATGGAAAAAGTTTAAAACTAAAATTTTTAAATCGCTTCCTCTTCGATGTTAAAAGTTGATTTTCGTAACATTCTCTCATAATGTTCTTTCATTCGCCACGCTTCCTCTATGAGGAAGCCAAAAATATAGTAAATGCTGTCTCGTAAAAGAAACTTAACAAATAAAGAGACATCAGAAGCAAGTGTTACAAAAATTCGAACTGTCAACTTTGTTGAAGAAGCGATTTGAAAATTTTGATTTTCAACTTTTTTTAGGATGAAACATAAGGCTGACGCTCAATCATGTGGCTATGGTTAAATTCAGATGAAGAGGAGGCCTCCGTCTATTAGAAATGGATTGAATACCGTTAATAAATGAATATTGTTTATAAGTCTTCGACGCACAATATAGCCACAAACTTAATGCGTATATTTGCTGTGAAGGTATTAAAAATATGTTCGTTTGGTTACCAACATGTAAAAAAGATAAAATTCTTTAATATATCGCTACTTAGAGCGAGTGGGTAGTTTGCATCACCCACTACTAGAAGGGACCACCACCCACTACTACACCCACTACTAGATAGGGATACTAGATAGCAAGAATAGATTAGCCATATCACCAATTCAAGCGAACAACTATGCCGGGACGTTTGGCCGAATTTATCGACCAAATGTTCTGCATGGAAAACGTGTTAGTTTGGGTTCATAAAGTGCAACTATTGAAAGCGGTAGACTATTTTGTTCGCTTTCTAGGCAGATACACTTATTTGTCATATTACCTGGAATATTCTGTATAAAAATAACGATGGAAAAATCAGTCTTCACGGAACCGTCATGGACCCTTGGTTATATAGGTCGTTATGTTTCACCCTGACACTATATCCCATGGAAATCCATACGACCTATTAAAGATGTCAACCGCGCTATACGTTAGCAAGGTCTGCGTGGTTATAGTCGAAATACGAGAATTCCGACGATCTCAACGGGGAAGGGTGAAACTCGCTGTACGGATTGAAACAGGACATTGGAATAAGAACGGGTACAATGCAGTTCACAATTTCGCGAGAGAAACACTGCGGAACGACGCATTGTCACCTAGTAGTTTCTGTAACGTGGCACAGGGGACTCGAGTTTCCTTTTTGATTTCCCATTCAAGTGTACCATATCACCCTGTGTCACACTGGACGTTACACCGCATTCATAATTTTCAGCCAAAATATTTTAAAGAATAATCGGATCTTATTGCACATACATTATAACATGTCTACAAAAAGCACTTCTTCCCAAAGTTCATGGCCTTTTTTTCGGCTACTTTAAAAAAGATCATTCTTTTAATTCCTGCAACGGGGTTGGAAATTGGCCGAGTCTTGACGAGCGCGAGAAAAAGTGAACTTTTCCTCCTGCTCGTCAAGAATTGGCTACATATCAACTCCTTTCCAGACATGGAATAGGACCTTTTTAGAGTAGTTGGGGAGAAAGAGATTTCCATATAGGCCTATATTCTTGCAGAGTTGTAATATGCTAAGGAGTTATGAACAGCGTTTCGAACCGGTACACCCACTGTAAAAAAAAGTTAGTATGACACATGATACACCGAACTGGAAGTTTTTATGCAAAAATTGGTACACTTAACTTCATGTAATATTCATTTAATATGCATTTGAACCGTTGGACATATTGGGGTTTTTAATCATTTATTTTCATTTTATTATGAAACTCGTCAGATTACAATAATTTTCTTAAATTCCAATGAAAATGTATGCTAACTTTTTATCGCAATTACACATTAGATTTAATATACCAGCTTTTGCATAAAAACTTGCAGTTCAGTATATTAAAATCACAATTTTCACCCTGCTATTAATAATTCTCCTTGTCATGGTTATGGACGATTGTTGAAGTGAGTAGAGTTATTACATGCTAGGGTATTATCGTAGAGTTTGGACAACCGCTGGTATTGTGATAAAGTTATATCTCTGGAGAAGTTAATATGCATTAGTGTTTAACAAACATATTGTAATCTTCTTTGTCTGGATATTATTGCCTCACGAACAGCGGTTATATCTCATCAGTTCGCAAAATACTCGAAAAAACTCGAAATACGAAATACTTTTTGTACTAGAAATACAATTATAAGTACTTTGTTTGACTACTTTTTAAAATACCTCATAAAAATCAATATGGATCGTTGCACTGGATGGGTGATTCGTGCATTCCGTCCGACCTAAATCGTACAACCAAAATATGGAGAAATTGAAAAATATGTTGAATGCTGTACTTAACGAGCCCGAAGAGTACTTAAAATGCCGGAAAAGCATTTGGGTACTTAAATTACGTATTTGAGATACATAAAATATATCCAGTATTTAAAATACTGTCTAGCTCTGCTATGAAGAACATCTACATTGCGATCAATGAACATTTATTTTAGCGTGATATTGATGTCCACTATTCCACGATACGAGCTTATTGAAAACCCCCACTGCCGTATAAGAGGACTTCGGATCACAAGAAACTCTTCTCTGCGTCTTTAAGCGTCATTCTTCCGGGTACGTAGTTGGCTAGAATGTCCGCTAGATTGAACTAAAAATTTACACATTATTCCTTGCACTGTTCAACTGCCTTTGAGAAGGTTCAGAGCACAGTTGACCATTTCCAGAATATTATTAATTATATTATGAGACGGGGTGTATTCCCTCCACCTGCCGCGGCCGTGGTCCGTCGGCTGGCAGGGCTCTCTCTTGGCGATTTATCAGTTAATGGTTTTGACTATTTTAATTAACTTCAAACGTTGGGCGCCATCCAATCTAATATGAAATTGGCAAAATCGAAAATGAATGAGAATAAAATTTTGACCGATGAGTCTCGAGTCACAGGGTGGATCGCTGGCGGACCAGAAAGGAAATGCTAGAAGCAGAAATAGTGTTAAAGATATCAATGTATTACTTACAGTGTTGTATGTTCCACTGGCCACGACAGGGACAGTTGACGGTACACAATTTCATATGAATTTGTCGATAATTAGATTCGATACACCGCATACACAACGAAAATAAGACGTTAGATTTGACGGGTAAACGCACGCAGCGAATGACCAGAGACGAATAAGGGATCTCGCTCTCGCGGCAGTATGAGAGAGAGCCCTTTGTTTCGTGAGGCGACGAGTTTCTTTTCTCTCTCTTTTGACAAAGAAAGAGATAGACCGAATGTTTTGACCCTGCGTTCTACGACAACGGCGAGATTCTTTCAAGTTTTGACGATTTCCCGAAGACTGGGTAAAGTCGTCTTTTAATATCGCTCCTTTCCCTAGAGATCGAGAAAAGGGACAAAATCTAATAATTCCCTCTCGTCGAGACAGAGAAGAGACCCGACCCCAGACTATTGCTGTAAACTAGTCTGATCTAATCTACGAGTGTCTCATCCTTTTTGGAAAAATCGTCACTTATATATATATATATATATACAGTAGGGGGCAATTGAAGTGGAACAAAGTGTTTTTTCGCGATCTCGGCGACAATTTGACCGATTTCGAAAAACCAAAAATATACTTTCTTGCAAATTTAATAACTTTTCGAATGCGACCAGTCCCATCCCGATCGGTTGAGAATTGGCCGATTTAAAGGGGGTGTACCGAATCGATGCAAATCGGTGTTTCGCGGAAACGCCGAAATTTGCTATTCGCGGTTATCGAGCACCCTCAAAACCAGTAGCAATCGAAAGAGCATCTCTTGGCGTGCAGAAAACACACCAAGCCAGTCCCAATCGGATGACTCCAGGAGGAGATATGGGCCCCGGAAGTTAAAAGGGTTTTTGAGACTTTGCTCGCAAAGTTCTTGACGG
The DNA here is from genome assembly GCA_963978505.1 of Listrodromus nycthemerus. Taxonomy (NCBI): domain Eukaryota; kingdom Metazoa; phylum Arthropoda; class Insecta; order Hymenoptera; family Ichneumonidae; genus Listrodromus; species Listrodromus nycthemerus. The sequence continues at coordinate 13,407,385 of OZ021680.1, read as the reverse complement.
ATCCTTTTGAAATTTGTCATGGGCTCGTTTTTTAACATGCTCTCGAACCTCACTTAAATACCGACACGAAAATTGCTCTCGAAGATGATTTTCCGGGCCTTGCGTGCGCGCGCCTTCTCGTTCATGCGAACTTTTATCATGAAAGGAAAAAAATGTCGAGATTGAGAGTGTGTTCACCTTAAAGAGGATGTTTCAACGATCAAAATGCGTCGCCGATCATTAACGGGAACACCTTACACGAAAAAAGGGAAAGTTTTGAAAAATGAGGACGAAATCTTGAAATTTCGCGATCTTGGCTCTACGCGTTCCACGGAGCGTTTCAACTGTTTATTCCAGGGCCGAATCGGGTGGAGCCGATAGTGGCGAAAAATCCTCTCTCCACGAGATCTCAGTATTATCGCAGTATTGACAATCGTCAACGATACACAATTTATCGTTAACAATAATGTTTATAAACATTTGTTGATTATTGTTTATTGAGAAAAAAAATTATTACAACATGAGAACAACAAAAAAAAAATTGTAGAAAAAATCTTTGCACTAGCCAATCGCTCGAATAAGCAATTGTTGTTTACGATGAATGCCTAAACAATTTATTTACAGAAAAAATGCTCTCCTGTGTCGTGCATCTCGTGAAAAAAACGAGTTAGACGAATCGAGCGTATCGGATTATCCGAATTTTTTTTCTCTTTGCAATCCTACCATTTTCACTAAATTCGAGCATTCTCTAACAATCGAAAATTTATTGTTAATAATAATTTTCATCAAAATTTGTTTGTCAGTTTTAATGCAAAGAAAAATTATTACAACATGATAACGAAAAACAAAATTGTAAACAAAATCGTTGCACTCGGCAGTCGTCCAATTAACTAATTAACAATTGTTTACAATTTTTTTTCGTTCTCATGTTGTAATAATTTTTTTTTGCATTTAAACTGAAAAACAAATTTTGATGAACATTATTGTTAACAATAAATTTTCGATTGTTAGAGAATGCTCGAATTTAGTGAAAACGGTAGAATTGCAAAGAGAAAAAAAATTCGGATAATCCGATACGATCGATTCGTCTAACTCGTTTTTTTCACGAGATCCACGACACAGGAGAGCATTTTTTCTGTAAAGAAATTGTTGAGGCATTCATCGTAAACAACAATTGCTTATTCGAGCTATTGGCTAGTGCAAAGATTTTTTCTACAATTTTTTTTTTCGTTGTTCTCATGTTGTAATAATTTTTTTTTGGCAATAAACAATAATCAACAAATGTTTATAAACATTATTGTTAACGATAAATTGTGTATCGTTGACGATTGTCAATACTGCGATAATACTGAGATCTCGTGGAGAGAGGATTTTTCGCCACTATCGGCTCCACCCGATTCGGCCCTGGAATAAACAGTTGAAACGCTGCGTGGAACGCGTAGAGCCAAGATCGCGAAATTTCAAGATTTCGTCCTCATTTTTCAAAACTTTCCCATTTTTCGTGTAAGGAGTTCCCGATAATGATCGGTGACGCATTTTGATCGTTGAAACATCCTCTTTAAGGTGAACATACTCTCAACCTCGACATTTTTTTCCTTTCATGATAAAAGTTCGCATGAACGAGAAGGCGCGCGCACGCAAGGCCCGGAAAATCATCTTCGAGAGCAATTTTCGTGTCGGTACTTAAGTGAGGTTCGAGAGCATGTTAAAAAACGAGCCCATGACAAATTTCAAAAGGATCCGTCAAGAACTTTGCGAGCAAAGTCTCAAAAACCCTTTTAACTTCCGGGGCCCATATCTCCTCCTGGAGTCATCCGATTGGGACTGGCTTGGTGTGTTTTCTGCACGCCAAGAGATGCTCTTTCGATTGCTACTGGTTTTGAGGGTGCTCGATAACCGCGAATAACAAATTTCGGCGTTTCCGCGAAACACCGATTTGCATCGATTCGGTACACCCCCTTTAAATCGGCCAATTCTCAACCGATCGGGATGGGACTGGTCGCATTCGAAAAGTTATTAAATTTGCAAGAAAGCATATTTTTGGTTTTTCGAAATCGGTCAAATTGTCGCCGAGATCGCGAAAAAACACTTTGTTCCACTTCAATTGCCCCCTACTGTATATATATATATATATAAAAGTATATATATATATATATATTATATATACGACACTTATATATTACTTATATATACTCTGCGACGTTGTCAATCGCTTCTCGATATTTGCCATGTTGACAAATTTTCTCGCCTTCGCTCGTTTGATCGGTTGTTCTGTGAATCAGGCGGTGATGTCGAGGGAATATATATATTCGACAGGAATATACTGTCACAATTAAAACTGTCACTTTCGTTTCGAAATACTATGGTACTCTTGTTTTGAAACTTGAATATTCGAATAATTTAATATGAAATCTTGTTTTTGTCGGAATTTGAAGTTTCTCCAGATAGTAACCGTCTGCAGATTGCTGCACGTATGCGGTAGAATGGAAACGCTTGGTCACGAACACAGATACGCCTGAGCAATGAGCGTCTACATTTTGCGGGCTTTTCGCGTATGAGAGAAGTATTCAAAGCTTTTTTGAGTCACGAATGCTTAGAGCAGTGGGACGGCACTCTATTGGACCTAGGGCCGAACAATATATTTTAAGACTTAGATCTCGGTACTTCACCTTCATCTGATTCTTTCGTAGGTCCGGAGTGAGAAAAAACTACTCAGACTACCTCCCATGCCCAATATCCTAGAATATATCTCGGGAATATAATGCCAAAGGCGCGATTAGCCTATGCTTATAAACCGCCGTTCTGCCCCTACGGAATAAGGCTACCGATATATACAGAGTCGTTTAGAGAAAAGTGATGTACGGCTAGTGTGTCTATACGAAATTACGATCACGACCGGGACGACGATTGCACGTGCGCGGGTTCTCCGAGCATCCCTACTCTTATATATCACGGCCTTTGATAATCTCCGGAATTCACGTATCTACTGCGGTAGAAGAAACCGGAATAGCTAAGCTGTCATTTATCAACAACTTTGTTTCTTCGGTAAATTGTCAAACCGCATTTTCTCATTCTTTCATGGACTGACGCACCGAATTTGACTTTCCAGTATGCGAACATTAAAAACGCGATTAGTTTTTTTTTTATAATGAAAACATCCCTTCGTTTATCAAGAAGTAGGTAAAAGTGTTGCAGGTAGAAGTGTTGAATATGCGTCTTTTAAGAGTTTGGGTTCGTACACTTACTTAGAGAGGAAATCCGAAATAGCCTTAATAGAGGACTGACAATTAAATATTTTTACGACTGTTTTTCAAACAGGTACCGCGCCGTTCCACTTTAACTCGCTTTTTTAGATGCTCGATAATGTGAACCGTAGAGGTTGGCTAATGATAAACCGACTACGAATGTCTCGTTGAGGTTTCCGTCACTGAAAATCAAATTCAAGCCTTTTTAGAACTTCATGTATGTATTGGAATGAAATTTATTCCCTTATTGTACAGAGGTGAAAGGTTAGTTTATATTACCGAACTACGGGCGGTCCGTGAAAATAAAGTAGGCTCGTACGATGTTTTTTAATCTTGTCAGACGCAAAGCTTCATACTCAAAATACTCCACTGTTATCCGTACCAGTAAGTGAACGCAGCCTTCAATTTTTTAAATCCTCCTTCGAATCAACACGCATAGGTACATTTTACCGTCTCCTCACGTATTTACCATTTCAACACCAGTCGTTAAATATTGCCAACAACTTTGTAAATTTCGGAACTCATCTTTACCATGGTATATATTGCACCGAGGATTAAAAGAGTGTGATAGGAATATGAGAATATGTTTCAAAAAGATAATACATTCAATTATATCTTGTTGTTTTAATAACACAGTCAGTATACATGTATTTTGGTTCTTGTCGCGTAAGGTCGACCCCGGGCACAACATTTCCGTGGGTACTGAGCGTGATCCCATGAAACCTTACATATATACTACCACACTACTATACTAACATTATTAAAAGTCGAAAACCCTGAAGCCACAGACTACCCCGGTTGCCTCCATTACTATCGAGAGGTGTATCCGACGCTCTCGTTGAAAATTGTGTATACGCCAGTTTGCCTTTCTCGCCATTGACCAATATCAACAGGCAAATAAAGTTCTTTCAGTAAAATGGACACTGTTTTCGCTCGTATACTATGCTGACTATCGTACTCATAATATTTAACATTCAGTAGCTTCGATACTATAGAGCTTATTAAATTCGTAGCAATGAGTTCATGAATTTTATGATATCTTTGGTTTCTTTCAAGCTTCAATTTGACGCACGAGAAACTCGTTCTTCGCGTTATTTTCGAGAGTGTAGCTAGTACTGAACGACAAGCTACCCTGCTCTGTGGTGCGCCAAGTGTCGCAGCTACTCGGACAGCGAGATTTTTCCCAGAGTAGGCAACTCAAGTAGAGTCGAGCTGGGTTTCTCACTCTGTCATGATACTTGGAAAAAAAGTGCGCGTGTATAAACCGTATAATTTTCAAATTCGCCGAACGAGGTTACCACAGAGAAAAAAGAGTGGGACCCTTTCACTGCTGTTAACTGTATTTATACTTTTCTAAGAACATCAAGATACTGTGCACTGGAAGGCACGCCATTCAAAACTCTATTCCCTTATTGGATTTTTCTCGCTTGTAACACCTTTGGTATCCTTTGAAATGGACGGAGGGTCATGGTGGTGATCCTCTAATTACGGGAAGTCACGTTATGCGATAAGAGAATTACTGGCGGATTCTCTACGGGAGTAACGTAGCACCTGTGTACAGACTTTACAATCGGATGAAATATAAATAAAGCCAAAATAAAATGTACGTAACTTATTTATATCATGTTATTTCCATAATTCATGTGTCTCTTGGTGTATTCACTAATAAACCTGGGATCTTTTACATTAATCCGACGAATTTCGATATCATTCTGTAGAACATTAGAATATGTCATTCATGTAATATCATGAATTAAGGGTGTCAAAAAAATAATTTCCATCCAAACCATATCATACCACATGAACTACTTCGTAAACAGAGTAATTGGAATAATAAATATATATACTGACTGAATGAGCAACTCATATCGGAAAATTCCTTCACACGTTTCTATATAGAACAGATATAGCAATATTCAGCAATATAGTGTGTGCGCGCGTGTTTCTAAGCGGAGGGGGAAAATACTTTTATGCACGTAGTGCCGTGGGACGGTGTGTGCGTGTGTCATGCGTATGGAGCATTATTTCGATCGGTCGAACGATTTAACCAGTAAAGTTTTAGTGGTATAAGATAGGTAACACAGACGTAAGTTCAAACTTGCATTCCATTGTATTGAAGAACTATCCGTGCTTCCGAACTTCTGAAAATTGTGCAACCTGCATTACCTCGCATCGACCAGTGACGAGATGTTAACTTTAGTGCGTGAATCATCGATCGTTCGGACCGTTTTTATACCAGCTGTCAGTGCATGTAGTTACTCTTGGCGTACAATAAATTTTCGTTGCTAATGCATGACATACGTTGCCTTTTTTCCGTGTAGATAGAAAATGATGAGAGAACGAAAAAGTAAGCCGGTTGGTCTGGTAACAACGCTGCCGTATATTTATTACAGTGCAGATTTGGATAGTGATTCACGCAACTGATAATACATTGTAGTGAGCACTATGTACCTCTTAACTCACTCGCGTGCAGGTTCTAACGTCGTACATTTGCAGTCTTCCCGTATCAATCTCGATACCTCGAACATAGTGCAATATTTCAATAATCATTGGGTTCAATAGCACCAATCGTGAAAAAACTACATTGTAAGTATTGCTTATGACGAACAATTTTTTTACAACTTGAATTATTTTTTCAATGTCGCCTCCTTTAGGATCATTTATTGGTATCGTATGTAGAAAATGCACATTTGGGCAGTACTATTACATTTTCGTTGATAACATTCACCTTTTCAGATCACCGACGTTCTCGATAGACGAAAGTTAACGTACCAAGAGATACGGGATTGGCGCGATATTAAAAACTCAAAAATACAAATTTTACTTCGCTGTAATGTCATTAAATTTTTTTAACCTATACGATATGTCTACGGTATACCGTATAGATCAATTTGCTGTAAGTTAAATTTTGTTCACTATTATTGTACGATCGAAGATGATTAAGTGTAGTAGCGTCAGCTATGCTCATATCCACAACATTTAGAGAATTTTAAAAATTCCCGCCTTGGCCTATGCCTGGAGGTGGCGCTGTCTACTCCTAGTGGTGGCGCTGCCTGTCCCGATCCTCATATAGTTCAGAGTTCAGGTTTTCAAAATTTTTTTTTTTTTTTTTTAGATGATTATGGGAACTTGGGATAAAATGTTTGGGTGGGAGATAATCATCTTCGAACGAGACGTCTTCGTATAATATCGATCGAACCTCGCCCGCCTTCGGCGGGCTCGTTTGATCGTACAATTATACTACGACGTCTCGTTCTCGATGATTAAGTGTAGACTTTTAGAGCCTTAAAAAGAAGAAAAAAAAAATTATTATTTAATTAGTACAAAGTCTTAAAATACTCATGAACCCGAAATTGTTAGAGCGAATGCTTCGTTTCTTTCTTCTATCGGCCGATTATAAAACCTGGCAAAGGTTTTTGATTTTTCTGACCAACCGGCAACACGTTTAATTGTGTCAATGCTTATACCCTTATTAATTGCTCTTGAAACGGTCGCATGCTTTGTACTATAAGCTGAAAAAGTATTCGTGTCCACTCCTGCTTTTTTCAGAATAGATTTTACCCAGTGAGATAAGGTCTGTGCCGTCACAGGTTTGTATGGCTTCACTACCGAGATGAATAAACTGGTATGGTTCCCTCTAATATCTTTTGTACGCTTTATGTACTCTAATACTACCCTTGCTGCACATATATTTTTTCTCTCATCAAAAAAAGGTAGCACGAAATTAGGTTGATATTTTCCGGGTTTTGAAGTTTTTATCAGCTCTGGAACTTTTATTTCAATGCCGCTTTTTGTTTTCCTTATATTACGCGTGTCGATTGACGCCATAGTTTGCAGCCGATGCGCTGTCGTTAAAAGCAACAATAAAATCGTTTTTTCCGAAAGATCCTTCAAATTTGTGGCATCTCCAGACAGCAGATGCTCGATATAATCTAAAACTGGATCAATATCCCATGTCATTGCATATTTAGCCTTTGTTGGTCTTTGTCTAAAGACACCGCGCATAAAACGATTTATTAGAACATCTTTGGAAAAATTTTCTGACGTTATCAACGTAATCGCGGCTCTGTCGGAGTTTAATGTTCCATATACTGCTCCGTCCTTGAAACGTTTTATCATAAACTCGATTATTTTAAACCTATCCGTGCAAAATATATCATAATTATTTGCCTTGGTAAAAATCCACCACTGTTTAAGTGACGATTCGTATTGCCTCATTGTTGATTCCGCGAGTGAATTCATCATTATGTCGGCTGCTTCTTGTGTGAGTCCCTTTTTCATGAACGCCTGCCTGACAATCGCCCGACCACCAGCGAAAGTGTCTTCGCTAACGGCTGAGGCCTCTCTCTGCAAGGGGATAGCAATAAATTATTATTTGGTTTGAAGATAATCGGAGGCTTCCTGAGCAGCGAATTGAATAGCAGGTACCATGACTGAGTTGGCCAATATGGCACTAGTACAACGCCTTCGGGTTTATCCGCGATTAATTTCTTAAGAGTCGGCGAAATTAGGGCAAAGGGCGGAAAAGCGTATAGTTTTTCGCTTGTCCACGGCACCGTAAATGCATCGACTCTAAACACGTTTGGGTTCGGGAACCTTGAACAAAATTTGTTCACTTTTTTGTTCGCGTCAGTTGCGAATAAATCGATTGTAAACGGTCCAAATTTCTTGTCAATTTTTTCAAACGCCTTCTGCGACAGTTCCCACTCCGTATCTGTGTTTGTTATTCGTGAGGCAGAGTCAGCAAAAACATTTTCTTTCGATGCAATATAAGAAGCGTGTAACCAAATTCTTCGATCTTCGCACCACGACCAGATTTTTCTCGCAAGTTCGCTCAAAATGGGGTATTGTACACCTCCGAACTTATTTACATACGCTAATGCCGTAGTATTATCCAACCTAAGCAAAAACTTCGTAATCTTGTAAGTGAGACGAGAAGCTTTTGAGGGCAAGAAAAGCAGCTAAAAGCTCTAAATAATTTATATGGCGTTTTTTATCTTCATTGTTCCACCAGCCGTTCGCTGATTGTCCATTGCAGTGGGCTCCCCAACCCGTTAGCGAAGCATCTGAGAAGATCTCTATTTTATATTTACTTGTCCTTATCGGATTCACTCCGATTTTACTATCAATTTTCCACCATTGTAAATCCTCTTTTAACTTATTGCTCAAGTTCATATGCGCCTCGTAGTTTTGATCATTAAGTATTAGTGCCAGAAACTTTTCCCGTTCGAGTCTTTTACAATAAATAGTCCCGTATGCAACTGCAGGGCGCGCCGCGTTTAACACCCCTAAAAAATGTGCAAAATCTCTGATTTTACATTTTTTCCTAACGGTGAAACATGTGAGTAATTTTTTAATTTTTTCTATTTTCTTGTCCGTTAGTTCCAAGCGATAACCCGTTGAATTGATAATAAATCCCAAAAATTTACATCTCTTTGATGGGGTTAATGAGATTTTCTTTTTGTTTATGACGAATCCTAGTTTTTCTAATAATTTTTTCGATTCTCGTACGTTTTCCTGGCAGTTTCGAAAATTTTTTCCTATGCACAGTATATCGTCTAGATATATGGTTGACAGAAAACCCTTACTCCTCAACACATTCATCACGGGTTTCATTACCTTCGTAAAAACGTACGGGCTCGTAGATAAGCCAAAAAGTAAACATCGGAATTGATACATTTTTTCTTGAAATATAAACCTTAGATATTTTCGATCTTCCTCGTGCACGGGTATTGAAAAATATGCATCTTCGAGATCGAGTGATGCCATAAAAGCGTTGGGCGTTATTAGGTTTTTAGCCGACCGAATGTCCTCCATTTAAAAATGAGGAGCCTTAATGAATTTATTTAATCGCTTTAGATTTAAAATAAAGCGATTGGAACCATCCGATTTCGGTACTAAAAAGATTTGGGACACAAATTGTCCATCGCACTCTTTGCATTTTTCGATCGCATTTTTCCACAATAATTTTTCGATTTCGACTTTCAATAGTACCAACTCGCCGCCTTTCCATTTTCGCTGTTCAGGAAGTCCGGCTTGAAACGGGGGTTTGTCAAACGGAATTCTATATCCCGTTATACAGTTTTTGACAAATTCGTCGCTCGTGATATTTTTCCATTTGTCAATAAACAGGCTCAATCTTCCTGCAATATTTTTTACCTCATTTATTTTTTCGACGATTCCTTCGTCGATCGGCTCTTCTCCCGACTCGATCGAGTCGGCCGATATGGAGGCCTCTGTTTGAAACGAACCGTCTGCCTTCCCGGATATCCGCCCGTCTGTCTGTATTGAGCAGACGGGCCTTTCCAGTTTCCCTGGTTCTGCGTTTTATAATTCGATTTTTTATCAGGGGCTTTGAGGTTTTGGCATGCCGCTTCGATTGTTTTAACCTCCCTGATCTGGTCGGCTAATTTTTGCCCGTAAAGCCATTCATCCGAGTGAATCGACTCAACGACTGGTTTTATATTTTTCTTCAACATCGGGGTGATAAACGATTTTCTCCCCACGGATTGTTGGTGAAATACATCCGCCAATAATTTCCCCGTGTCACATAGGAGCTCGATGAGTTTCAACTGATCGACGTCGTCTCCGGATTCGCCGATTACGAGAGAAATCGCTGCTCCTATTGATACAACAGCCGTACCGACACACTCTTGAGACTGTGCGAAATGATCGTCCCTCTTTTTTGCAACGTCCGTCATTGCCGCGCTAATCTCCAGATTAACTTTCGGGGGTTCTGCGTATAATTCGCCCTTGCGAAAATATTTATTCGTTAGACTCTTCCTGTTCTCCTCGAAAAGCCCTTCCTTTATCCACGCTCCCCAACGACTTTTTATTTCAGGATGCAACTTGATCCCTTCGCCCTGGGCCATTCGTGTCGTCTCCCAATAGATTGAGAATCTCTTCGTCCATTAGGACGTGATCGCGGCTCTCTTTTTGAGAATCTGCGAGAGCGTCTGTCTCGTGGTCGGGGGCGGGCGAGTCTGTGCGAGAAGAGGAATCGAGCACTTCTATTCCGCGATCCTCGTTTTGACGGCAAACATTTTCCTTGTTTGTCTGTTCTGAAATATATATACATATGTATATATATATATCCCGCAACTTAACCTCATTGCATGCTCGTGTGGAGCGTGGCGAACTTATTGTTCTTGTTCCTTGTTGGGAAGCGAAGTTCGTGTGGAACTTGCTCTCTGTTTTTTCGTATGGAAAAAACAGATCGGATTTTATAATTTTAACCTGTGTCCTCATCGATGTGATGTTCCCGTCTCTGCGAAACAAAATTTTCAACAAGTTTTGTGAGGTTATCAATTTGTAATTTCATTTTTTGTATTTCGGCGTCGTTTCTTGCGTCGCCTTTTTTCCGCTCTCTCGAAGGGGATCGAGAGCGCTTTCGTTTTTTATCCTTTCCCATTGTTGTTGTTCGTTCGTTAATAATTTACGAAATAAATTGTTGACTGAGATTTTTCGTGTGTGAATTTACTGAGCACAACGAAACGATATGAGGATCGGGACAGGCAGCGCCACCACTAGGAGTAGGCAGCGCCACCTCCAGGCATAGGCCTAGGCGGGAATTTTTAAAATTCTCTAAACGTTGTGGATATGAGCATAGCTGACGCTACTACACTTAATCATCGAGAACGAGACGTCGTAGTATAATCTTGGTAACGAAGGATAAGAATCTAATGTCAATTCCACATCTTTTATAATATTCAGACATATGTTTTGCAAGTCATCTTGTTACTATCGTAACTGTTAAGTAAATGCTGTGTTATGATCACCAGGACCCGTAGAAAGTCCGATTTTCATCAAATTGAGAAATCGGCCTGGACGCTAAATGCGTTGTTCAACTCGGCGTATTTACATCCTTACTACTTAACTCTATCAAGAAATGTCTTCACCCAACAACTATACCGAAATATAGGCGTCGAAGAAAATCTCTACACAAAAAATCTTGACCAGAATTTGAATTACACTCTACCGCAATATAAAGCTAAAAGACTAACGAAGTAATTGTTCATAGACTTGTACTGTTTCAAGTTTGATCTTAAATACTCAATATAGTAATTTATTATCAACAGTCATCGGTATTCAATTCCACGAAAATCCATCGAACAATTTAAATTTTATTTTATTTCTTCAATTTTATCAAAACTCTGTAAGGTAAGGGCAATGGAAGTTTAGCAAACATAAAAACCATATTGAAAATACACAGAAATAAGGTGACTGTTTATTTCAGACTAATATTCATGGTGACTAATATTCATGTGTTTTAAGCAACATCGTGAAAATTCTTATCGATATATCGGTAATGGGTTCGCTTTTAATGGTTTTTTTAATCAGAATATAAGTATTCTATTTGAATTTTTTCTGTGATGGACGTATGAAATTATCCTTTGCCGTGATTTCAGTAACACACCTATCTCGTTGATAATACGTTATAAATATATCATCCTAGTGGGGAATTTCGAAAATATCAGGTGGAAAATATCGATTGTAAAAAGTAATTGGATGAACAATTGATACGGTTTATGTCCGAAACTAAATTTGTAACGTTTTATTATACTTGCTTGGTCGATGGTTGACATAAATGTTACAATAGATCCTAAAATTTTTCAAATTTGTGTAAAATCTCAATAGTAAAAAGTACATTCCACTTTAGAGTATACCGCTATTGAAAATCATAATTGATTGCATACTGACTTTCAGAAACAGTCAATTGTGCAAACAACTCGAGAACTGTTTGATGAAATAAATACTCTTTTTCCGCTATTATTCTGCCAGCTTGTCGAGCACGTGTCGGTCGCTTGCGAGCCGACACTACAATCGAAACGTTCTTATTATGGAACCGCGTATACGGTATAGAACACATCGACGACCGAGAGTTAACCGCAGTTATATTTGCGAGAGCCAAAAGGTTTCACTAAAGTCTTTATCTCTGCGTTCCAGTATTGTGCTGTTTTTGTCGCTCTGCTTCTTCCATATCTTTCTTGTTTTCTATTTTTGTATTTTTAGTTGTTCTCCTCTTCCCCCGCTCGTGAAGGTCGTCTCGTCGATGCGACCAGAGGCTAGCTCTCCGAGCGAAAAATAAAAAAAACGTTGAAAGAATAAAATGGAATAAAACATAGAGCGAGTTTATCGGGTTAAAGGTTCCTAGGTTCGCCTGCCAAAGAGAGAAATTGAAACGTACGGATGCCAGGTCGACTAGCAGACGAGGTACGTTGGCTACGATGTGTCTACAAATGCAAAACTGTACAGCAATTGGCATTTTTTAGTAATTGGCATACTTCTACCTCCCTTTTTAGAACTTGTTTTAGAGAATATTAACTGTAAGGCTATTAAACACTACTTACAATTCAAATATTGCATCGTTCCCTCCATACAGATCCTTATCCACGTAAATTTATACACATATATTGATAGTATACATAGGATTATATCCGGTAAAAAGTCTTTGATGTTCGATGTTGTTGGGACGAAGACGGGTCAGATATGCATTCGAATCTGCCATCGCTTCGCTCTCGAGACGAATCACCGTCTCGAAATTACACACAGTAAAGCATATGCTCTTAGATACTGTGAATATACATTTTAAGTTTTTTGTCTTCAATATGGGATCGTACAGGCATTCGAATAAACAAGGTTAACTTCATAATGGATAAACGGACAGAATATAATTCGTCTTTATTCAATCGTCATGTGAATCATTGTACGCTTAGTAACGACTCACTCGAGAAAATAAACGGAACGACAAAAACTATTTTCGGTTGACAAGATACTGGCTCTACATTGTTTGACTCTACCGTACGAAAAAGGTAATCGGCCAAAACTATTTTTTTGGTTAAGATCCTTATCTATTCACCTATACTTCAAAGATCAAAGAATCTTCATAAAATCTATATGTGACAAGTTAATCACGGAGGACCGATGAATCTTTGACACGTTTCGTGATTGTGAAAATTGGGAGACCGTTTGGAAATTGGGAACCGCGCGAACCCCGGACTATTCCGGGCACTGACTTTTGTAAGACTTCAAAACTTGAGGCAAAAAATCGGATTGGTTGATCAAGTTGGCATTTTGTACTGGGAATTTTTTTTTATTATCACTTTTATTTGTAAATTATAATCTGTTATGTTTTTTAACAATAAATAATTGTCCGGTTGATATAGGTGACTATTCCTGGGAGTTAGAAGGCCATCCACTGATGAGCACTGTTCTATTTCTCGCTGCAATTGTATTTGTGTTAATGTTTTATTTAATTTGCATTTTTTTTCTCGGGTTAAACTTATTTGCATCGGAATCGGTGCCGCAGGTTCAGAGGCTTGAATTTCTTAAGTGTCCTGACAATTTGTACACAGTTTTTGTGCTGTTGACTTCACTGTTTCAATTTTAAGATCCTTCTGTAGATTAGTATTTGTGTCACGGATTTCTGAGTTATCTTGCTGTGCTGGTAGTGGCGTAAACACTTCAGCTATCTCTTCGGCAAACGTTTGTGCTTTTTCTACGTCACTTTGGGCCTAATCTCTGTTGGCTTTCCTGATGGGCGGAATGTGGCGTTGCGGATTATTGATTCACTTAGTGACATTCCAAAGTGAAGAGTCCGTATTTACCGAGCTAGTTAGACTTTCCAGGTATCTTTCATTGTTTTGATTGCCATGGTGTGCAATCAGTTTTTTTGGTCGCTGTGCAACTCTGTTATATTTCATTTTGTCGTTCGGGTTGTCATACGCCGACCAAATTTCTTCTCGCCGAGACCTAGAAAAGATCTAAAACCAAAGCAGACAATTAGTTTTTTTACCAAAAAACATTTTTAAAACTATTTTTAAAGAAAAAACTCTGCTTCAAACCTGGTGACAGAGGAGCTCAGCCTCTGTCGCAAGAACCACAGGCTCGCCTAAACCTGACCGAGGCACAAAAACCTGCAGGGTTTTCTTCTGGCCAACCTGAGACAAACAAATATTAAAAGTAAAACATATTCAACTCCGCTAAAACTTAAATCGAAACAACTTATCTATGTCGAGACCCCTTGGCGGAGCTTTGACGACAGAATCCTCCTCCGCGAGTCTCCGCAGACTGTTAGCACAGCTCCTTCGACGCCTAGATCTTTGAACCTGAAAAAAGGGCAATATTAGTAATAACTTAATATATGAAAAATTAAAACCTACTCACCTGTACACAGCTTAACATACTGCGCTCCCCATTCAGAGTCGTCGACGACGGACTCCCTGGTGGTACCTTTTAACGGAGACCTCCTTCAGAGTTCCCCGCCAACTACGATCGGACTCCCTCGTCAAAACCTGCAAAAACAGATACTCTACACTATTTATTATTATATTAATTTTTACACAACACACAGGATATGCTTACCCTCACACGACACTGCGAGATGCCTCACGTGCTCGCACTCACTACAGAAAAACCACCGAACACTTTACTACACCTCATAGTTATTATCGCGACACCCGGGCTTTTGTCGCAACGTTAAACATTTCTAATTTATAAGGAAAAACACCACCAAAAACTCGGCGCTTAGTAGAGGTTAAGGCCTCCATTGTTCAAGGTGTCAAACAAAAACTAGCAGACGCTCGAGAGTCCCCCATAGCCACCAAGGCGGCAAGCGCACGGATTGGCCGGGCCTCAGTTCCGAGCTTACCCCCGTCTCAACGCCAGATGGCGCCTAGGCGATCGAGTTTCTCGCAAACGATACTGCACTGTAACGCCGATATAAAAGCGACGTTTCACCAAATTAATTAGCGTTCGATCTCCGGATCTAACTCTCGATTTCTGTTTCTAAAAGCCTTTTATTTTCGAACGACCTATCTCATCCTCATTTTCTACAGGCTCTGAGGATTTTTGTTACTACTCGTCTTTATCAAGGCAAGTGCTCAAGTCCGTTCCGCAAGGAACGGAAAATCCAACAGCGCCTGCGCCGAAAGGTTGCCAGCAATACCTCCGCCGATAGGTGGCCAGCAATACCTCCGCCGATAGGTGGCCAACGCCAGAAGGCCGCTACAAGGGCGGAAACTCCCTTCGTGGATTTTCATTTGGCTCCTAGCGGTAGAGTGCGCCTCAGCAATTAGGATGATTTTCTGGTATTCAGGAATACGGTGAGTTCTTGGCGGTCTTCAGCCGAACTGTTAGCGTTCCACAAAGATATGCTGTAAGAGGGAAATTATTTTTCTGCAAACTTGGTTAGTACTGTTTTAAGTAGCTTTAGTTATAGCATTTAACAGCTCACGTTGTTGCATCGGCGGTGTTTTGAACTCATCAAAAGTTTTTTCTAAACCGTTAGTAAATTCAGTCTTGTTGCTAGAATTATTTACGCTGGTACTTCCTTTTGCTCCGGTCGCTTGAGTGTAGATCTGATTTTGTGGGTTTGATCTCGCTTGCTCATCATATGGCGCTTGTACGTGTTGTTCTTCGCTCGTGCGATCTCGTTGTGGCCCTGTTCTTCGCCAGTGTGGCTGCTGCGTATTCGAGTTTCGCTTTTCCAGCATGGCTTGGTAGATGCGGCAGCCCTTGTAGTTCACTGGGTGGTTTCCTTCGCAGAGCACATACTTGGCTGATAGTTCTCTAGACTCCTTGCAGGACTCTGAGCTGTGTTCACTTTCGCATTTGACACATCTGAATTGCCTGCGGCAGTAACTCTTAATGTGGTCATATCTCTGGCATCTTGTGCATTTTTCTATAGTCGTATTCTTCCTAGGGGGTTCGACTATGGTTTTCGCGTTCAAAAGTACATTCGCCTTGTAGATCTCTTTATTATTCTGTTTAGACTCTAAGTCCACGAAAAGCAGCGGCAACGGCACTTTGGTTTTCCCATGCCGAATATTAGTTATGTTACGCACCTGATGCGTTCTTGAATAGCATTTCTGCTGAGTTCTTCAATAGCATTTATGATATCATTAAGAGGAGTTGACTGGGGCACAGACTTTAGATTCACTCTTTACGCCTGTTTTTCTTTCAGCTAGTACGTATGGTACGGAGCTTTTGGTTCGTTGAGCACGTGTATAATTTTCCTATATATTTCAGCGTCTTTGGCTAATAACTTGATTTATCCATCAGTGTTGATTGTTTTGTATACATAGTCAGTCTTGTTGACTTCTGTTGTGAGATATACCTCTAGTTCAGTGATGTATCTAACGTCTGGCATAAATATAGACGTTATCATCATTATGATTTCTATGACTGAGAGGTGAAAACCGGTTTGTACACTGAACGTGATTACTTTCTTCGTGTACAGTTCGGTTACCGCTGTTGGAGTTCCTTGATAAGATTACACGTATATCACTGTTGCTCGCGGTTGATGATTCGGGAAATGAAGTATTCAGTGTTGATTTTTCCAGGGTCTCCGCACTGGGATTTAGGCACGCTCTCCAAAAATTCGGCGCATCCAGATCCGCATCTGTCGGACTGATGGCTGCACAGCCAGCTTCCATGGCTTTTAGAGCATTATTAGACCTCGAGTAATTTTCGTTTGTGAATTTTTCCACTTTTGCTTCGCGCACAATTGGATGTATTCAAAAGACACCGTTCGGGCGTATAGGTGTATGTTAATACTATGTGTAAGATAATTCGTAACCGCGAATATGTTTTTTCTTTACGGAATGAGTCGATATGTTTAAAAAAAAACATATTTACAGTTGTATTAGTGATAAAATAAAAACATCAGTTGTGAAAGAAACAAATAATAAAATTAACGTGATTTAAAATTTTTTTGTTTATTATTCTTATTTATACATTGTAGTATTTTCTATATATAGTGTTTACAAATTTAATATTTTTAGTTCAGCAGCAATTTATCATCTTTCAAAATAGGCAAACTAAGGTTGACTGTTGCTCAAATAACAGTACAAATATTATTAAAGATTGGTACCAGTTTCGCCGACATTGTTTTACCAACCATAGTAAAAGCTTTGATTTGCTGGTTAGATCTTTCTATGCGCACTCGAGCTTTAGCAATTTGCGAGGTGAGAATTGCTTCGCTTTTAAAGTGATTGTTTTTTATCTCTTAAGAAAGGTGGTCTCATAAGTTTCCAGCTTTTTCGAGCACAAAGTTCCTCGATCACACATTACTCCATCATCATCTTCTAATAAATTGATTACGTCACTGTTAGAAAATATGTCAGTATCACTAGCTCTTCCTCCAAACGGTTTACTTATAAATATTATTAACCCTCCTGCTGATACTACAGTAATAATCTTGATCGTTGGGGATGATCTATAATGTGAGTAGACAGCTTCTTGACAACATAATTTATTTGGAGCTTGTAAAAAGTATCAAATTTAGCTGTTTTCTTCGACAGTATTGCGTAAAAAAAATAGGAAGATTTAGAAAAAAGCTTCCATAGTGCTATAAAGGACTATGTTAGAAATGTTCTCTCCAAATGAGAACTACATATTGTCAAAACTCTTCCTTTGAGAGTGGAAACCGTTTTGAAAAACACCATTCTGAGAAAAACACGTTTAAAGATTGAAGTCGAAAAAATGTTTCTTACTACCTCGGTCGAAACTACGTGTTTTGATCCCTGGCGTTTCAAGGCAGAAAATAAGATTTTCTGCCTTGAAACGCCAGGGATCAAAATATGTACTTTCGACCGCGGTAGTAAGAAAAATAGTATACACTCCACGGAAAGAAAGTTCGAAAGCCCTGCCGTGCGCGCCATCTAGCGATGGAGATGGCGCGCGGGGCAGGAATCTCAAACTTTCTACCCTTGTAGTGTAAAATACTATAGTTAAATCGCCTACTTACTATCAATCGGCAATGTCAGGTCCATACAATATTTCTTCCCTCGAACTGCTCATTTTCCGCTGAATAGAACGTAAGCGCCTTTCAAAGGTAAACACGTAGTAGAAAAAAAAAGAAAAAGGGTCCAGCGGATTGCCGAGCGAGGCAGATCTCTTGCGCCGTTCCCGTTCTACAAGAAACGCTGTAGCGACCGTAATAATTTGAATTTCAATTTGAGACTTTGAGAGAATGTTTATTACAGTGTATACTTTCCGATAATGCAACAAAAAAAATCGATTTTCCGAAAAATTCACACTCAGACGATCCCTTAACATTTGCGAACTTTTATAAAAAATTCGCTGACAGTGGCTCTGTGTGCAATTATTAAAAATAATTGCTAAGAAAGAGTACGAAAGATTCTGTTTCAATTTAACGTAGGTGGTGATTATTTTGTCTATTAAACTAATTTCAGTTTTTTTCCATAGTATGACCATAGTTGTCATTGACAAGTTCAACTATCACATCTAAAATTTTTAAAGTTTGAATCCCAGTTGCTGTTCGTAAATTTTCCATGTTTAATAAAATCCAGGAAAGATGGTTTTATAAGTAATGTTTCCACCTGAATTCTAACATCATTGTATGCTTTTTCGAGAGATATTTCAACAGCATTAACATTTGTATACTCATAACTTTCATCAACCGAAGTATTATCCAAATTGGCAACAGTAGAATCCTCACTAATGTCAGTATGTTCCTTAACGGCTTCCTTTTTCAAACTCCGATTTCCTCGACGCCGACGTCGTGCTTCTTCATTCTTTTCATGTTTTTTTAAGTCATCTTTTTGTTATTATACACAACTGAAAAAAATTAAGGGATAAAAAAAAACTCAAAATTTTGGGGCCGTTTTCAACAGGCCGTAACTTCGGGAGAAATGGCCGTACAGGAAAAAAAAAGGAAATTTTAGCTCCAACTGTCTAGTTTCCGGATTAGAACTTCAAAATTTTGTGGCCTCCGCAGTTTCTGAGTAATCGTAGAAAAACCAGCAACAAACTAATTTTTAACATGTTTTTTAGTTTTTTTTTTTGGTCTACCGGCGTGGAAAATGTACTCTGTAATACAGTACAGTATTACAGCAATGTACATTGTAAGGATCGATTACTTTATTTATTTAGCTTTACTTTGTTTTCTTATACACCTTAATACGTCCACTTCGCGCCTAGATATCGATCTTCAAATGAAAAAGGATGTTTTTGTCTTTGATTATCGATATCTCAGCAACCAATAATAGCACAGGAAGTTAACGGTGGGTCTCAAGAACTCAAATGAATTCTCTTTAGCGACTAGCCATTGCTTTTCCAGAAAATTTTTTTTTTGTTTTTGTCACATGAATTTGATAAAGCAACACAAAAAGGGTTTTGGGTGGTTTTTTGGAAAATCAAGCGCTGGATCGAAAATATTGAGGAAACCACGAATGTTAAGTGTGCCTTTTACAGTTCAATATGTCCACAAAAACCCTACAAAGCTTCAAATTAATCCAGTCAGCCGTTTTTTTGTTCCACTCGGTCGAATTTTTTTAAAAATTTAAGAATTACGTTTTTTGCTCCGAAAAGCTCATCATTTTAAGAAATACAAAAAAATTGTTCTTCCGAGCTTTTTCTACATTTTTGTTGCAGAAAGTGATCAAATTGTAAAAAAAAATTTTTTTTTTTAATTTTTTGTTTTTTGGACATTTTTTAAATTTAAGCACTTTCTGGAACAACAATGTGGAAAAAGCTCGGAAAAACAATTTTTTTTATCATTTAAAAAAATTATGAGCTTTTCAGCAAAAAACGTGATCCTTTAATTCTATCAAAAGTTCGAGCAAGTGAGACAAGAAAACGGCTAGCTGATTCTTTGATTCTTTATAGGATTTTGTGGACATATTGAACTGTAAAAGGCACAATTAACATTAGTGGTTTCCTCAATGTTGTCGATCCAATGCTTGATTTTCCAAAAAAAACACCAAAAGCCCTTTTTGTGTTGCGTTATCAAATTCGGGTGACAAAAACAAAAAAAAAAATTTCTGGCAAAGCAATGGCTAGTCGCTAAAGAGAATTCATTTGAGTTCTTGAGACCCACCGTTAACTTCCTGTGCTATTATTGGTTGCTGAGATATCGATAATCAAAGACAAAAACATCCTTTTCCATTGGAAGATCGATATCTCAGCGCGAAGTGGACGTATTAAGGTGTATAAGAAAACAAAGTAAAGCTAAATAAATAAAGTAATCGATCTTTACAATTTTCCACGCCAGTAGACAAAAAAAAACTAAAAAACATGTTAAAAATTTGTTTGTTGCTGGTTTTTCTACGATTACTCAATAACTGCGGAGGCTACAAAATTTTGAAGTTCTAATTCGGAAACTAGACAGTTGGAGCTAAAATTTCCTTTTATTTTATTTGCGGCACAACTATTTCTCTCAAAGTTAAGGCCTGTTGAAATTGATTTGATTTAATTAGCTCAATTTTTCACTACAAAATTTTTATTTATTATTTTATGAATTGATTTTAATGAAATACTTAATATACTTGTGTATTTAAGTGCACACTAAAACTTGTTTTTTTTTTACCACCAGACGTCGTGGCAAAAGTGGTCCGTTCTCAATGCTCCATTTGAGATCGATTGAGGGGGGGGGGGGGGGGGCGCTCCTGCGCCCGCATACAGCAAGGGCACTTATTAGCTTTGAAATTGTCACCTGTTGTTTAACAGCAGCTGACAAAAAATAGCATTCATTATGAACAGCGATGGATGCGGCATGGATACGCGACACCGGTGGTCACACAATTCAAGCAATACCGTTCACGGTCAGTATTTGGATGGGCGACCGCTTAGTCGCGTACCGATTGGCGCATTAACCGTTTAGCGGGAGGCTCATTCTACTGGCACTATGATGACTGTACTTCAGTCAATTAATGATAAGTATCAGAAAAATGAATAGGATATCGTCTGCTCTACTGACATGGGTTTTCCACTGTTTCCTTATGTCCTTGTCGAGTGCGATACAGTTAAAGGGTTAGTTAGATAAGTGCAGATAGGAAAGTATTAGAATAAGGCTAGAATAAGTCACGGTTAGGCGGGGTGCGGCAAGAAAAAAACCTCAAAGAGGTATCCCTAGAATAGGATATAAAAAAAGCATTTATCAGTAATGGAATATAAAATGTGAATACAAATGTAATTTTTAAAGTATGCAATTTTGAAGAATGTTCCGTAGTCAACAACATGCGGGTTTATATATAAATATCAATTTTTGTTCCGAGAACGATAGTCATAGCTGCAAAATGACCTGTGAATTTCAATTTGTTCAATTTCATTCAGAAAAAAAAATGTCATACTAGAAAAATGCAGTGTCACTTGTACTGCGGTGTAGATAATGAGAAAGGTAACCTATTTGATCGTGTAGGTTTTTAAAACTTTACGCGCTCGTACGCGGTATTTACGATAACGTTCATGATGAGTTATGATTGCATTTATGACATTTGGTCCGTCTTTGTCTGACATCCCGTTTCTTCTTAAATGTGATTTCTTTCTTGCCTGTTACGGATACAGTTTGCTCTATGAGAAAGGAAAAACATGCACACGATAATGAATATTTTTTTCATCTGTGCCCGGTCTATATTTACAGAATATACTGGAATTCGTAATTATCGAGACGGTAAACTGAAAGATAAACAAATATAGAGCTCACAACTCAGCTTAATCACTAAGGCTCTCCTAAACACTTCGCTACATGAGGGCAGTAACCGAGCATAAGAAATAGTACGAACGGTGTTTGGTAGGCAATACACGCCGTAGCAGCCTCACTGTAACGAAAATAACGCGATTAACGTTGCGTTGACGTTCGCTGGCTTACAGCCAGAGAGCCGACGCCATCGAGTTTCAAGTATTTACTGTGAACATTACGTATTCGAGAGCCCGGGGACGCTTAACCGGGGGCCAGGAGACACAGCGAGAGGAAACAAGTGCCGAGATGAAAGATCAATTTAACGAGAACAGGCGCTCACCCACGTTACCAGCAATTCGCGAGGTCCGTTGACTTTTTACTTTCGTTGGACAAAATAAAAAGGAAGTTTTCTATAAAATGAACTCTCTGTTCGTTCTACAGTTGACCCCAAATGACAAGCGACTATTTTTACACTGACGTGGCTCATCAATTTGTTGACTACTTTCGTGCTAATTGTTCAAGTAACTGTTTATATTAGCAGGATACGAAGGAATTTCCGAAACAGCTCTTTTACTTACACGTCCCTTACTCTCGGGTCGTAAACTATGATGAAGAATAATCCAATATTCAAATAAACAGATGCATGGAATATTTTATGTGCCTAAAGTAAGGTCCGAATTTTTCCTAAAATTCGTACAATGTAAAATGACATAAAACTTAACGATTCTGTCTATTTTCTTAAAATTTTAATAGGATCTTCAGGTGGTCATATTCCACCTGTATACACGTTTTTATTCCGGTAGCTAAAAAATTACAACCGCTACGGTGCACGTAAAAATTTTCGAAGAAATTAAAAATAGACTGAAAAAAAAACCGAACTTTTTTGGACGAAATTTAGATGATAAGATGACTATTGATCACACATAATGCGCGTCAAATTTTAGCTGGATCGGTCAAGGCTTTTTCGAATTAAAGCGGTTTTAATTTTTTGTGTCCGACACACACACACACACATGCGCACTCACGCCGAACGCACGCACGTACGTACGCGCATCTCTAAAAAAATTGTTCACCCCAAGAAAGCTTTCTCTATGAGGAAGCAAAACATAGGAACATTAATTTTACAAAAGTATCAGCAGATTACTCTATGTTGAGCTACAAAAATACTGATTAGTTCTTTCGTAATCATTTATAATCTCAGTACTGGCCGGGCCACATGAAAATGAAAAATCAAGGTATGTTCTTTCAGATGTTAATTTTTAATGAGTCTAGAAATAATCGTGTATGTTAAATTTTCGAATCGTAAATATCGATATTTTTCGTGAATGAATCGTAGTCGATTTAAGCTTCATACAGATGCTTATGGAAAAGTAATAAAATATGTCAACTTGATAGTACATGACCACTCGATATTATCACAGACACTCATGGAAATTCACATTGCGATTGCCTATGAGTATCGCCACACTATAACCCCTTATATCACTTACTTACTAATTGCATATAACAAAATTCTCATAAAAAAATATTGTTACATCCCGATCAACTATTTCCACTCCATCTCGGTCAAGGAGAATTCGCACTCTCCTTTCACACGTTATTCGACGATGACGCTTTAACAAGGTTTTGGCCGTGTTTGAACCTAAACTTTGAGAAAATGATGCGGGATGGGGCCTACAGTGTGTATAATTTATGTCAAATGAATTTAATTCACTGTTAAAACTAGAAATCACTTGACTTTAAATATCAATTTCAAACTGGACAGAAAGACTGCTGTCTTTCTCACACATGTCACTGTCGGCATATGGCCCGCGACGGTTCACTATTATACTTACTCACTGCTTTACTCCCGACGGACCCTAATACTTCAGCATGCATCTATATAGCCGCAGTAAAATTGACCAACACGAATATATATTGGTCACGAAAATATTTTTACCTGTCACGATAGCAATTAAATATTGAAAAATGGTTGTTAATCGTTAAACATTGAGCACAAACGAAGTTTCAATATGTGGACAAAAATCTCAAAAATTGAGATGCTACTCAAATAGGTTTACCCCAGAATAAATGATAAAATGAATCGCTTAATGAATAATTATTAATAAATGAAACGCCCTTCCTAAATTTTAAAGTAATATTCGAGTCAGAATCGAACGACGATGATTAACTTTCGAATTGACTGTCCTTCCCAGATACTGAATTTTCGAGTCAGAATTCAATGACCAATTTTCTAAATATACGTTATTCCAAAAATGCCGATATTCGAATCAGAATCGAATGATGATAGACGACTTTCAGAAACGATTTGGATTGATAATTCCGATGATTGAATGATTTTTAGAAAGAATATAGTCGATTTCGACAGGATGATTCAGAAAGATATAAATTTAGATGAGATTTATGCCTCAATCGCAATGAGGTTACGAAACTTAAAAACTTCGCGAAGAACTAGAAGTATTATTCGTAATCGAAGAAGAAGTGCGAAATGGACCGTGTGCGGGCCATTAATTAACCTCGGTTACAACCGTGCGTCATTCTTTTTTTCGGTTTACCAATTAAATATGCCGAGTATTCTAACTTTACAACTCTTCTAACTTCTTCTAACTTTACAACTTTACATACTCTTAACATTTTTATTTGTTGGACATTACATTTCATTATGATTTTCATGAATATAGAAATTTAAAGGGAAGCCGTACGACCTTTCGCTCCGAAGTAAACAATTGTTGACACCAATTTTTATCTTAGTACTTAATTAATTATTTCCCTGAATTTTCGAAAATAAGTCTTCTACATCTGTCTGTTATTCTAGAATTTTCTATATTTCCAACTCCTCATTTCTATCTCTATCCTGACGACTTGATTCATCAAGTATTCCACATACTTGACGTTAATTTGTTTTTTTAATCTACAATAAATCATTTTCCCAAAAATGGCGTTTCTATCCCTAGGGGTGGAGCGGAATATTTTTTTTGGGCACTTAATTAGCCTTTAATTAGCCGTTAATTATGCAATAGGTTTTACGTCAAAATTCCGATATGGTCGTTCTGAGTTATTTGACATCATTTTTCATTCATCCTTCTATTAAGCTTTTTAATTATGATCCTCCTGGACTATACCGCTGATCTAGCATTCATGGATATACACTGTCCAGGAAGTGCTGTACTCATTACGCCGGACGTTCGTTTTCAGCATTATGCCCATCGTAGCAGGTGCTGTAAAAGCAGGCCCTTTTTATATCATCGAGATCTGTCGGCAGTGTGCTCTCATTTTTCTGAAACTTATGCGATGTGAACACTATTCTCAAGGACACTTGATTTACTGAAGGTTTTACGTGTACTTATGATTTTCTAACGTGTTTTAACGCATTAGGTTTTATATATCAATTTCATACGAAAACAATAGGTTTCCGTACGCTTAAAATTTTTGTTTATTACACTGCTCATGATATAGTATTTTGAAATAAAACGCCGTAACATTATTCTAATTTGATATACACAGCTCTCGCGGTAAAGGTTTTTTGGAAGTAAAGATCGCTTCGAAATATGCTTAGAAGAGATCCTTCTTGTATCATCATAATTATTTTACCTTACTCATTTTTCCGCAGAGGATGTGGCAAAAACGTACAAGGTAGAAAACACTCGAATTTACATAGAATCTATTATCCAAAGTATAAAAGTTTATAGTATATTAAAAAAATGTAACGTAAAAAATCTTCCGTCTGCTGACGCTATATTATTGGTGTGTTGCCTATTGGTCAATATGCAACCACCCATCATTAGCGATATCGACGATGAATGAAAAGCTGACATGATATCCAGAACATTAAGGTTTAACACGTTTAAAACCGTTACGTTACTTTATTTATTCCAAGATACGGTATACATTTATAATTAGAAATAAATCCTCACACAGTTTGTAGTGTGATGTTTACATTGAACTTATTAGATGCAAGTTGAATATTGTATTTTGTGGCTTGTTAACCAAATATCATTATTACAACATCAAATAAATTTAATTCTAAACTGCATTGTGATGTTTTTGTTAGTGTTATCACTTCTACTTCTATTTCGTATGAAAAAGCGCTAGGCCACAGCTTAGGGTTCAAAAATACGAGCCCAACAGGAAATACGTGAGCAATGTGATCGACACCGACTACGAGGGGTAATTACACTCTATATCGTAGTCGGCAGCAGCGATATTTCACTTTTTAATCTCGAAGTCGAAAGCTTTATACCGGTGTAGGTTTCGACTGATCAAGGAATTCAGCCGATAATACAGAAAATTGTTATTTTTTCGGTGCTTGATAGAATGCGCTTTTGCAGTTTTCTAGCATCGAACCATTCTGGACAATTACTTCGATCATTTGTGCGAATGCATAATTGAGTTACTTTAGATGGGGTTAACACGATGATTCCTTGGCAGAACAAGTTCCGGCCTGCATCTGAAATATAAACCTCTCCGAGGGATAATTCGCTCTTGCCCGCAGAAATACTTGAATCTATTGCCCAGATCTCACGAGATCTCTAACCGCTGATTTTGGCAGCTTGTTCTAAGCAATCTTTCAGAATAGGTCTGCAGATTCCATTGGTTTCAGTTCGACTTCGTTGACGTAATATACTATATGACGTAATATACTTTGTAGTGACTCACTCAACTTACTCAAACATTTTCTCTTAATGCTTCAGTTGACAAACTCTTGTGCAGTTAAGAAAAAACATATTCTGATGGTGTTGGCTCGGTAAAATTGAATTATTTTGTCAATTGAAAATAGAAAATTTTGTTAACGCTGAAGTATAATAATCTTGACGAAAACGAAGGTATAGTATTATCGTTTTGCGGCCAGTATATGCTTTATTTCAACAAGTTTGAAAAATGTTTGAAAAACGTCATCATTGCCAAGTTAGTACGTACTCTTTGCAAGACGACGGAAATTCTCGCAACATCGCAGTTTCACTCGGTCGTTTAAGATCCACGTGCGATTTTCGCTATTTAATACTCGAAAATCGAATTATTGTTTCTAACCGTCACTATACAGTGTCCTACTAAGGCTAAAAATTTTTACCGACAAAAACTTGGGATCGGTCGATACGCTACACTGACAAAATTCGGGACAGAAATATCGACTGTGCCTTTAACTATACATTTTTTGCGCATAAGTTAAGTTTGATGTATAAAATTTAGGTAACCAAAGCTTGTCGCTTAAAACAGTAAAAACACTGATTTAACCGACTTGCGGAATGTTCGCCTTAAAATAGTTCGTCAAAATAACAATTCCTCTAAAACACTGTGTCGTAAAAAAAAATTGAGTAATGAATTAATGATATTCACGATAATAATTGTTAATCTTTTATCGATTTATTTGTACGCGATCTATTTTTTTGTCATATTCATTTTGTTTATTCTAAGAACGTCACCTGTCTCCTTTCTTTTGTTACAAAATACATCGATATTTATATTTTATTCTATTCTCATTTTTTTCATATTTCCTTGTTCGATATTATGAAGGTCAATGTATAAGTTCTGATGTTTTGGTAACGTTTTACATTTTTTTATTGTAAATTAAAACAAATGTGCCACCATCTGAAACAATTCACCTAATAAGGATTGGTGTAATTGTAGTACAAAATATTGATAATTTATCTAAAATATAGCAGAAAATTGTATAGTTTTGTAAACAATAGCGGCAAACATTCATAGTGTTTCACCAACATCTAAGAATATTCAGTTCTCCAACTGTAGCGATAAATATCTATATAGTTTGTTTAAACTATAGCTAAAAAATATGTATATGGTTTTCCTATCACAACAGGAAATATCTACAATTTTTCTAACTATAGCGGGAATCAGTGATGGTGTTTTGAAGTGCGGTAAATATCGATGGTTTTTTTGTAATTGCGAAAAATAAATATAGAGCTCCCACACAGCATAGAAATATTGCAACAATGTTGTTGCAATATATTGACAACATTGGAATATTGCTGAAATATTGTGCATTATTGTAGCAAATGTTGTAGCAACATTGCAGCAATGTCAAAATGTCCGCTTGCTGCAATATTACAATAAAATATTGCGACGATATTTCTCAAAAATACTCTAAAAACATTGACACAGCACAGAAATATTGCCACAATATTGCAGCAATGTCTGAATGCCTACTTGCTGCTTGCTCTTCATATTTAAGTAAAAATAGCATCAAATTTTGTCAAATATTGCATATGTTAACATGTAAGCGTTATATTTTTTACATGTAATTGTATATATTTATATATATATCGTAACGTGGTACGTTACGGCTTGCCCCCGGTCTAGCTCGAGGTCCCGCCACTCACCGAAGAAAACGTAGGATAAAATAGATGTAAGGTATTAGCGAGTAAGTAGGTTATTTTAGTAAAAGAATTAATTAATGTAAACTCTTTCCGCCGAGTATTTTTCCCTTTACCCCTTTGCCCGTTAGCCCCTCACTCAGCCGCCCACCGATGCAGAAAGAAGACCAACGAAAGTAGAGCGAACACCCGAAGACCCAAAGACCCGAAGACTCAAGGACAGCCCGTGAAGACGCCCGAAGATAACCCGAAAAGCCTCGGTACGCGAGCATTTACCGCTGCGTACCGAGTGAAGAAGTCTGGACCCCTCGCGCGAAGACACCAGCTGCGAGCCCCCGCACCTCTCGACGGGAGAATTCGGCGGGCGATCGACAATCCTGATGGACGCCGAGGAAGACGTAAGGAGGACGCAAAGAGGAGCCGTGCCGCGCGAGGAAAATTCGGCGGCACTTCCGGTCAATTAACAGACAGATCGCCTCCCCGCCCAGACCACCCTCCAATCGTCGGCTCGGAAAGTGCCCCGAAAGACAGTCCCGACGAGCGGTGAAGACGCCGCTGAGCACCGCTCGTCACTTCGAGCTACGGCCTGTGTGCGGAGCGGCGTGTGTGGAAGATAGCGAGAGAGAGAGCGAGAGAGTGTGCGGAGTGCCACCAAAAACAATCGGATTAAGTACGGCGACTCAGCGAGCCCTGGAGGAAGATCGGCACGACCCTGAGCCCGGTAGCCGAGAGAAAGAGCGAGGATACCCCTGTTGTTTTTTTTGATGCTGTTATATCGAGCGAGATCGGTCTCAGTGAGTACCCTTGCGTTACCCCTCTTTCACCCGCCGGTAACTGATCCCCCCCCCCCCCCCTTATTATTCTTATATTTATCGTCTGTCGCGTCTAAGTTCTCTGGTTCTCTTTTCTTCCGCCCAGACTCACAGTCGTGAAAGAAGAATAAAAAGAATAACGTCACAAATTTTGGCGCCCAAGGTGGGGCCGAATCCTCACAGAAATCAATTAATAACGTCACAATATATGAGATCTCTACAGAATACGTATATCATTGCATATGATAGGATAAAAAGTAGGAAATATGTAAATATGATTTTACATCGTTATATTAAAAATATATCTTGTGCTCAAATCGCGTTGTACTCATCGGATTCCGCAGCATTTTAATTATGTTACATTTCCGAAAACAATGCACGCTCTATTTCACAAACCATAATTTTCAATAGTATTTTCAATAATCGTATAAAAAAAGAAACTACATCTCATATTTAATTTTCGAGTTCCACCAAAAAATGTCAAACGTCCGTTTTTAAATTAATACAAACAGTAGAAGACAAGAAGGCCTCATCCTGCGATTCTCTTTCAAAGATACCAAGAGCTTCCTCATTAACTAACGGTAAAGCTTTTTCTATGGTAGCATGTAAATCGGAATCCTGTACATTGCCACTGCGACCTTCCAAAACAGTTATTCGTTCATCCAGATCATCCAGTTTTCGATTGTGCAGCAAATCATTTATTTTTTGTCGGTGCAAAATTCGGAGAGAAATGTCTGAAAAAAATGGTCAATGGTCAATCATAACGTAAATAATAAGTTAATAGTACCTCGAAGTTCCGTCAATTTGTCAGTATTCTCTGGCTTTGCATGCGCGGATATACCAGACATTGAGTCAGCGCGCAAAAGGTTCATCTGAATTGAAGTGCTTTTCACTTAAGGATTCATTGAAACACCGAATGTTGAAGCTCGCATGCCTGCATCGATTGAAAAATTACGAATTTTTTTTTTTTACTCACCGTCGAGACGCGGCCGCCTCTTTTGATAATGAATCCATAGCATCGTATAATAATTTTGCAAAGTTGACAAGTGTAGTTTCAGATTTTTACATTACATCATCGCCGTTTGGAAATCAGTTATTTCGGTGATATGGAATGTAAAAAAAAGTAAAAAAAATTGTGCAAAAATGTCACAAAGGTAGTATAATACAAAGAAGATAAAATAATAATTCGTCAGCAGAGATTGTGTATTTACCTAAGTTTCGATTAAACACTCTTAGTGCATGATATTGTTTGCCAGTATTTTTCGACGGAAATACAGGGTATTTTGTCATCATCTTTGATTTTTTAATTTCTTTATGTCAAGTAGTCTCTTCTTCGACATTTTTTTCGTATTCATCGGTCAACCACTTTCTTTTGGCGTTGAGACGACGTATTCGTTTTTTTTCTGCACATCACTCAATTCATTTGCTTCATCGTCGATTTCTGTGTAATCGAGATTGGAGGTTTCTTCGGCTTGAGAACATTTTTTTTAGCTGCGCCATAAAAATCTGAAGAAATTCACAATATACATTTACGTGTAATTATTTGTACTATTCGATGTGAGTGGAAGTAAAATGATCATGAGCTTTTTTCATAAACTGTAGTTGTCAATAGACAATATTTTTCATTGTTGAAGTATAGTAGAAAATGAATACCGCATTCCGCAAATTTTCTGACGACGGGTACGGTGGGCCATTCAATACATTTCCGCGGCATGTCACGATTTTTTATGGCTTTGGTTAAATCCCATTGAGTTTTCAGATGTTGTGGCTTGATGCATAGTAATCCTTCATCCGTATTTTTCAGCCCAATGTTCGGAACAATGCTCAATCCCTCCTTGAATCAGTCGTAAGAAATCTTTTAAGGGCTTACATACACTTGTAATTTTCAAAAAATCGGTTTTTTTTTGTATTTTCTGAATATACATATATTTGAGCATACACACTCAAAATTTTATGTCAATCAGACGAATATTTTCGAATTTATAGACACATTTATGAAGGCGCGTTAGGGAGGCGCGTTTCACAGTCGGGGACCGGCGCGCCAGCTGTCTACCTGAGGCGCTGTCCCTTCTTTCCTTGTATATCCTACTCTCTTTCCTTTGTCATTTTCTATTGTCTGTTTCTCAGTTGCCAAAATTTGAAAAGTAGTCGTCAGTCTCAGCAGAGAAGCCTAACAGTAAAGTCGTGTCAGTGTACGTGTGCCTTCGATAATATCGTGAAAATGAAGTCTAGCAGAGAACTTAGAAAATCAACGAAAGTGTACAAGTCAAGAGCGAAGAAACGAAAGGATTTTTTCAATCCGAAAACAGCTGAAACGGATGAGTCTAGTTTCAGTGCCTCTGCAAAAAAAATGAGAATGCAGGAGGAAATCTTGGTGCCGCGTAATCCGGGCAGCAGCTGCTGATAACTTATCAGTTTATAAGCATGATTATCAGCCATTTCCACAAGAAGTTGCTGAGGCCCTGAGGCCCATTTATGAAGATCTCAGCAATAAAAAATTATTGGAAAGATGTGTGGGTGGTTTCACCCAAAACAATAATGAAAGCTATAACCAACTGGTGTGGAAGATCTCTCTAAAAGTACTTCCAGCCGGATCAAAAACGGTGGAAATGGCTGCATATATAGCTGCTGGCATCTTCAATGAAGGGACAGCTGCCCTTTTATATTATATGAATGCAATGGGCGTCTCACTTGGGGCCAATGCGCATTCATATACAGATAAAGAAGATGCGCAGCGCATCAAGATCTCCGACCTGAGATCACACGAGAGCACCAGAGAGGGAAGAATGGCTCGCAGACAGCATCAAATCGAATTATTAGAAGCTGCCAACGATGCGAACGGATTATTATATGGCCCTGGAATAGATGACTCCATGTAAGTTGAAAAAAAACAAAATTTACCACATGTAATACGCTTTTGAAACTTTAAACGCGTTTTTCTCAAAACTATGTTTTCAAAATCGGTGATCAAGATTTCTCGAAAACGGCTGAACCGATCAGTCTCAAATTTTAACACAACCTTTTTAACTAGATTTTTTAGTAATTAATCGAAGATTTTTTTTTCTCCGATAAATATTTTCCATTTTATAAACAATTTAAGGCTTAAATTTTCGTTCAAAATCGAGTCTTTTACTTTGAGAAGTCGCCATTTTGTCAAAAATTATTTTTTCGCTAATTCCTTCGATTAAATACTAGATAATGTATTATATTAACGAAATTTATTTGGTTTTTTCATTTCAGATAATCCGGTCCAGAGATATCGTGATCACCGCAAAATTGGTTTTTTTTGCGGAGCTCTAGGAGATCGGCGATAGCAACATTCGCGATGATTATTTTTACAAATAAAAAATATGTTAATATATTATAAGGTTATTATAATATGTACACCAATTTTCAAATTAATAAATTGAATAGTCTGCGCGAAAAAAATTCTTGAAAATCCGTCTTTTTAAAGCCTCCTAACTGTATGTAAGCCCTTAAGCACGATTGGACCCGTGTACACTAAAAAGGTTCGGAATTCAATGGCTTTCCATTGTCTGTACTCGGAGAGAGGTCCAGGTCTGTGACCAAAATCTCGTGGAGTTTTTTTTGCAATTCTTCCAACATTTCGATCGAACCCAGGTATTTCTGTTAAGATACTCCTGACGGTTTGATAATCGTCAGCGTACAACATGTTCCTGAATTCTTCGTCGCGTCTTAAAAAGATATTGGGCTCTACCGAACATGGAAAACATGTTCTATTTTTGAGACGGATCCCTTTAATTTTGCACTTTGAGCAACTATTAAATCCTGCATGACCTTTTGTTCCTAACACGAATGCTCACGCTGGCGTATCGCAAACTAATCCATACATGCGAATCACTATGGTTCTATTATTATATTAATAACCATTCTGGATAAATTCTGTCAATTCATTACGAAATTCACGCAAAAATACTACATTTAATTTGTTAATGTTAATCGTTCAATAACAAGCTTCCAAATCGTCATGAAAATTTTATACGACCTCCTAAATACTTCATACAAAAACATACCAAATTTTCAGAATTTTATCATTGTGATTTGAGACTCAACATACTTAAGACTTGTTTTGGATTATGGGATCGGTTTAATGAATAGAATGTTCTATCTTATGAATGTAGAGCAATATCTTTTAGTATTCCGACTTCTTATTCTATCAAAAGTCGTCGAAAAACTTAGACTAAGAGTGCGATTGCAAGAGGAAAGCCCCACGTATGCTTCAAGAACAAAGCCGACCTAAAACGACTTCTTATATATACTCTTATGTATTTTTTTTTTACTAATCTAAACTGCGTCGCCTCGATAGTTATCCATAGGCCACACGCGCTTTTTATTCTCACTTCATATGTACACACTTACTCTTCAATAATATGACTAATATTATATTATTATTAAAGATTATCTTTGCCATATTCCAACAACTTGTTATTTTTTTACTCCAACATTTGTGATTTTTATATTAAAAAATTTTTAATTCTAAAAGATAGATAGAATTCTATACAGACGATGAAAATATGCAATTTACTTCTCAATTGTACTTTCTCGGAGACTTGACTTCCTCCGACAGACTGTTATACTTTCTTGAAAAATCTCGTTGCTGCGTAGCCTCTGAACCTTTCTGCAAAATTTACCGTTTACGTTAAGCATACACGTTCTGCACACGTTTTCACTCATGCCGTTTTTTCACCTGATTTATAATAAGACACATGCGTTTCTATACATTTTTATTTGAAATATAAAATCAATCATCATCATAGGCACGTCTGAAATGCGTGTGTATAGTACATACATTTTTTGTTTGGGTTCTTTGAGGTTAGGTGAGAAAAGCGTCGAACTTTTATATATTGTTCAGGGGATTTTTACTTCACGTATTTCTATAACATATATTATATATTTATGACTTATTATTTGTCTATGAATGTGTATTTTATGTATTTTAATAGACTTATTTATTATATACATATGAATCGAGCTGGATTCTCACTCTGTTATCGTTGCAGTCGGAAGCTCTTTTCCTCGATCCGGCGTCTTACCGGTAACGTATGACGTCACAAATTCCCGCTGATTCTGGGCAGCGTGATAAGCATGCACACGACCCACACGACAGACATACCCACGCGCACAGTGGGATACCGTTTTTATTTTTCAAATTTAACGGTTTTACTAAAAAAATATTCAACTCATTCCTATTGTTGATAAAGAAACAAAATTGGTAATTTCAGGCAATAACTTGGGCAAATAAAGTCCATTATGTCTTTATAATTCTTTTTTTGGTCAAATATTCAATATTGTCACAATATTGCGACAATTTTGTAGAACCATTGTAGCCAAATATTGTCACAATATTGGGATACCATTAGCCTGACGTATTTTTTTACCAATATTCTGTCAACATTGCATGGCAACATGCAATATTGATAGATTCTAACAACATTGCTGAAATATTTTGTGCTGTGTGGGTTTCTGTAAAAAAAAAACAAAATATAGGGTCACATATCCGCCTCGTCCTCGTTCATTGGCTCCGGGTTCGGTAAAGAGCCGAGATTTACCGAAGTAAATTAGATTTATCATAAATCTTCGATAAAAGATTATCAATTAGTTACTGTGAATAGCATGGCTTTATTGCTACGAAATATTTCAGATGAATTATTATCGGACAAATTGTTTTCAGTTTAATTTTACTCAGACGGATAAAAACTAGCATTAATTTCAAATCGTAGTTGCATATTAATTTAATCTGTACCGTATTATGGATACAAGTGTCATATATCGTAACACATGTTCCCTACGAACATTTATCTCAATGGTGTGCAATTCAGGAACTTATATTGTCGCACACTTTTCTTGGTTACATGATACAATACAATGCAACACACTACGCAGGGGTTAAATTGTGTCGTCACACGCAACAATTTTTCAAAAGAGAATTCAAACCGTAAGTCCTGCTATCATATCTATGTTTTGTATCTCTCGATGATTTCGACTGACTTTCCGTAAATACAGAAAAAGAAGTTTAACGCTATGTCTCTATTTTGTCACGGCCCTTCGGCAAGAGCATATTGTCATCGTAGTATATGGGACGGAAGCAGGGCGCAGTAGTTTAGCGCAATCCGCAATAGGGGGAAAAATCGATTCTCCACGTCACAACAACTGTCGTCCTACGCGCCTGTGAGCGCTAAGCTTGCCTTTGAATAACCCACTCGGGCGAGAGAATCGAAGTTCACAGGATGGGAAATTGAAAGTCAGCGAGCAAATCGAATAAACAGAGTCGACAAACAAGTGCGGAAACAGGGTCGTGAAGAGTTGCGACAAAGATGTACTTCCGGATGGTTAGAGATAATCAGAGCTTTGTGGAGAGCTCTCGTCAGATTGGTACAGTAGTCTATTGGATTTTTCAAATAATCCAGGTCGCTGAGTGCAAACCATTGTACTATGTTGATCTACTTTTGAAAGGAAATTACAAGGTCTAAATCATATATAAAAAGATTGAAACCGTCGTAGAGTAGCGATCTCGATATTGGACGTACAAAGATCCTCGTATTAGCCGTCTAGTCTATCCTGTTTGGCTTGTAATACGGAAACCTGCATCGCAGTACGTAGAACATGGTGGGATGATTGATTGTCATTGATTGACGCTCTTGTTGGCAGATCGATTGGTACGAGTTCATCGAATTCCAATAGATTGAAGAAAGTTCCGCAGTCGGATTGTCACCTCGATAGAAGCATCGATGGTCCGCTCGTTGAAAATGGAGATTGGAACGGATTGATGAATCGCAGAAAAACGAGCATCAATCCGATTATTCAGCAATATCACCATATATACTTTTTCGTAACTTTATTCTCCAATCGATTCGTTCGTTGTGTGTTTCAGGAAATTACGTGGTGCCGTAGGACTCTTAACCACAGGGGACTGACGACGACTAGCCGTGGATTTGCACCGACTCTTAGTCCAATTTGGAGTAGGGACTCCAGAGAGTACAGGGATCCGAAAAATTCCAAAGACACGAAGAACTCAAAAAACTCAAAGGAGAGCATCGCACCCGACAGCACGACAGTACCTGGTGAGATTACAATCGTATTTGTACCTTATGCGTACATCCACCGAACTTTCTCATAATCAGTACTTTCGAAACATTTGTATTTCAGACATGCTATTTTTATGTATTGTTTACAATATATTCTGTGAGAAATTAATTCTTCACATTGTAAATCGCGTTTTATCGGTATCGATTCATGTCACCTTCTGATTAATACCAAAAACACCAACATTCACAAGCAATTTGTTTTTGTTCTGTTAAAAAAAGTAACCAGGAACCAAATTCCATCAAATAAGTTGGCTGGTTTACGGTTCTTTCGGTATTTTCAACTATAATACCACTAGCAACCGAAATTGATTGCCAATGTTATTCATTTCTACTTATTACCTTACACTAGTTTTATACCTAATTATCATATTCCACATTGACGAAGTGCCATCGATATGCGTTCTTTAGCTCTCAATAATATAGTCTTGAAAATTGCAAACTTTCAAATTATACGATTTGCTTGATTTTTATGCTTGACCCAATTTTAGTAATACGAACCCTCCGATTAACTCATCGCAATGGGGAAATTAATTTAATTTCTATGAAGACTTGACAACCTCGAAGAAACTTGAATTAAATTTTCAGTGTTCGAAGATTTTCATCGACGACGTTCACCGTTAGCCGCTCCATATGGTCCATATTACCTGGGATGCGAAAAAGTTGATAAGACGGTGGTGATCGAGCGACGACTGTAAACAAAAATTACTGGATCAAACGAAGTTACCTAAATGATCAATCGTGATAATGCTAGTCGTCTTGTCTGAGTAGATCAATAGTAAATAGCGTCAATTCCTCGATCCTCACAGATCCTCACGAGCCCACAAATTTCGTCACGAATCGATGAAATCGGGTTTGGACTAATAGGGTGGGTTTGATTTATTCGGACAACATGGCAGTATAACCACACTTAGGTAAGATAATTTTTCGAATTGTACGTAAAATAACCGCAAATCGCGGAAACGCGGAAACATATACAATCTCCGTCCACAGTACAGTGAACGCGTCTACCGCCCATGCCTCGGGATCCTTGTGGCAGGAGACAAATCTCTTACATTTGGTATTTGCCTTTGACGCGAACAAATCAATATCGAATTTCCCAAATACCAAATTTACTTCTTCGTACGCCCAGATAGCTAATACCCACTCGGTTCGGCTTTGTACATCTCTTGAAAATCCACAATTCTCGTGTCTCAAGCCACTGTTATATTTCCTTTGATAATTTTGATATTTTCGGAAACTGAATACTACCGATTCGATTTATAATAACGTTGTTGTATTATTGATACGAAGCAATATCCCACACGTACGTTTGTCTTTAGCAAACCATTTTAGCTCATAAAATACGGCTTTTAATTCGAGAAAGTTAATATGATCTACACGTTCCTAACTCCTCCAGAATCCGTGTGATCTTTGGCGTCACATGCAACCCCCTGAATCTCTTACGTATGCATCGCTATAAATTTCCAATTCAAAACGATCTTTTCTTATCGGGTTTGTACACGTCCTGACTTTCTCTGCCCACCATTTTCAAACCGGAATTACTTCCTCTGAAATCGTCATCTCTCTATCGTAACCCGTTCGTCTTTCCAAAGCTAAGTGTTTTTCTCTTTGCAAATTTGTTATGTATAATAATCCGTAACGAATCGCGGGGCACAGGGCTCCTAACACTCTAATGAATTCCGCGAGTTTTCTAACGTTAAAATTTTTAACTGTTGGAATTCCAATGCCAAC
This sequence comes from Listrodromus nycthemerus, assembly GCA_963978505.1. NCBI lineage: Eukaryota > Metazoa > Arthropoda > Insecta > Hymenoptera > Ichneumonidae > Listrodromus > Listrodromus nycthemerus. Next base: position 13,369,759 of record OZ021680.1, on the reverse strand, counting down.
ACATATATCTAAGTCCTTTTTTCCTTTTATACCTTCACAGAAATTTTTTTCGAGTCAAACAGAAAACCGAGAAATTTCATTTATTCCGTTGGCACGGAATTACATTTCTCAAGATCGAGGACTAAGCCTACAGATTCACTGACCCTCTAGTTTCGTAGATATTTCTTTGGCACTTATGTGCCGAGTCTCCGAATAAAAGTATTATATATCGTCCAGATAAAATACTGGTAAAAATCGTTTCACCTCGAATATTCAGCTACCGATTTCATCAATTTGGTAAAACCCACGGAGCCGTATACAATTGAAAGGCATGCAGTTATATTCATACGATTGACTTTCGTGGCAAAATCTGAGGTATTGCCGATATAACTTCTCTACGGGAATAAAAAAATACGAATGTTTAAAATCAATCAATGCCATGAACAAATAAAGATTCGATGACTGCTATTCATTTTATGCGTAAAGGTGACGCATAAGGTGAACAGCAGTCTTTTTATCCTCCATTTTGAAATGCTGAACTAAAGTGTACTTTTTTAGAGCTTTCAGGTTCAGAATAAATCGCATGTCGTCATTAGGCTTAGGAATTAAAAAGTATTGCGAGAGGAATTGGTTTTTACTCTGACTACATTCAGGAATGGTCTCGTTCATAAGAAATGTTCTGATTTCACTATTCCAAGTAAGTTTATCTCGTACCGATAATCTCGGCACCATACTATTCAATCGTTCCTGAGGTTCGCCCTCGAATGTACATAGTGGAATAATTGATGATTCTCTTTGGGCCGGTAGTCTCGTTTCATATTTCTTTTGTTGAGTACCCCGGTGACTCATCCCGGAGGGACGACGCCACTTTAACATCTGCTGATTTGAATATCCACGTTGTCTCGGCGGTGACGATTGAAAGTGGCGATTTTCGTGTCAACATTCCGTATCGAAACTCTTCTGATATCTGATGTTTGGATTACTTTTTCATACCCTTAGCGGTTTTGAGGGTATTTGCAAATTTCTCTAAAAAAAAAAAGTGTCGCAATCGCAGTCTTGTCGGCTACATGATTCTCGATTGGATTCAACTCCGGTATGATAAATAATTTTCTCGTTCTTGACGTATCAAAATACAAAATTCTGCCTGCATCGGCCAATCGCTCAATAAACTATGACCCTTTAATCATCTGATCGTTACTTCTTTCACCTATAAGGACGTCCGTTAACACAGCTTCGATAGCGTTAGTACCAGCCCCCGATTGATTTTGGGCTATGTATTTTGATACGAGTCTTTTTTTATCATAGTAGTTGACATCGCCGTTTTCACCTCGGGGTTAAGTTTTGGTCCTTTGGTGAGACGATAATTACCAATCGTTGGGTATTTTTCTTATAGGTCCGTCGTTTGTTCTTTGGTAAAAAGCTTCTATAAACAAATAGAACATTTAACATAACCACCATAATCGATCAGTAGTCTTCCAATAATTTCTGTCGCTGTAATAGGAAAAAAATTATAAGATTAAACGAACTTACCTGTAAGTGAAGTTCGATCTTAATTGTATGTAGCGCCTCTTCCGAAGAGATCAGAATGTAGTGCCCCTACTATGCACCGATGTCGCCACAATTTTTATAGTTCAAGTTTTTCGTTCCGGTTCTATTCCATGCATATTCCGGTACGCAACTCATTTATTCAAAGTGCTGCCGTAACCTTCAGGGTTTCTAATATATATATATATATATATAATTAGAAAGAAGGGGAAAACCTGTTGGGTGGGACTGATCTCTTCGGAAGAGGCGCTACATACAATTAAGATCGAACTTCACTTACAGGTAAGTTCGTTTAATCTTATAATTGTATTTCGCGCCTCTTCCTCGAGATCAGAATGTAGTTATTTAAAGTTTGTTACGGCAGATATTCCATAACTCAGAAATTTGAAATCTTTATATATTTATAACATATTTTAAACGTGTTATACATTGCTTCTATCCAAAATCGCTTTCGCAAACATGCCTTTACTCGTTACAACACGACGGTCGTAGAACCTAGCGAAGGTCCCCGAACGTTCTGTCCAGCCTGCGGCTTTTCTAATAGCGTCTATATTGACCCCACTCTTTTTTGCGGACGAAGTCGATGCATGACGAGTGCTGTAAGCGTCAAATGCGCCTGTATCTACCCCGCTTTCCATAAGGGTCTTTTTTATCCATCTGCTCAAGGTCTGGGTCGATACCCCCTTGTGCGGTTTTTTCAGAGCTACAAATAATCGAGTTTCTTTTCCTCGTAAATCTTTCGTCTCATTTAAGTACGTTTCCAGCACCGATGCTGCGCAAATACATTTATTCTCGATATAAAAAGGGATGCTCAAAATTGGCTGTGCTTTATTTATTTTCGAAGTCTTTAAACGCGCCGGAATTTTAATTTCGATCAACCCCGTTGATTTCTCTATATTTCGAATATCGATTGACGCGAGTGTCTGCATACGCTGCGCTGTGACTAACGCCAACAATGTAACTAGCTTGAGGGTAAGTCTTTCTAAGGACATTTTTTCGTTCGGTCCCCATTGCGCAACGTAGTTTAAAACAAGTTGTGGGTCCCACGTTGATTCATATTTGGGCTTCGTCGGTCTGAGATTCGCGATGCCCTTGAAAAGTCTTCGTACTCTGGCGTCTTCTCCCAACTCAGGCCCCCGCAACAGCGCGATCGCGGATCGGCAGCTGTTTAGTGTGCCATAAGAAGCGCCCTTCTCAAATTCGGCAGACAAAAATCTTATAATTTGTGATGTGTCACATTCGTACGGATCTATACTCTCTCCATGGCAAAATGACCACCACTTTTTTAGACAACTGTCATATTGTTTGAGCGATGAATCCGACAACGAGGAGAGCATAATAGAAAGTGCCTCCTCTGGCACGCTTCTCCTCTTCAGCGCTTCCCGGACAGCCGTCCTGCAACCAGGGTAATCCTCCTCCAGATCGGGTGCGGTTGTCTATTGAGAGAGCGCAAAAGGTTGACGTTTGGTTCAAAATAAATTGGTTCGCAATCCAACATGGCAGTGAAGACTGGGAACCAAACCTGAGCTGGCCAATACGGTACAATTACGATACCTCTAGCCCGATCGTCTTTAAGTTTTCTTAAAACGCGTAAAATTATTGCGAACGGCGGAAATGCATAAAAAAACCATCGGCTCCAATCTACCGTGAATGCATCCACCGCAATTGAGCCTGGGTCTCGCGACCAGGAAATATATAGCCTACATTTCGCATTTGTTCTTGTTGCAAATAAATCTATTTCCGGCTCCCCCCATCTATCTTGAATCTCGCGGAAAGCCGAATTCGATAGAGCATATTCTGTTTCTGGCTCAAGTCGTCTCGATTCGAAGTCAGCTTCATAATTGTCCCGAGACGAAATATATGATGCGAAAATGTAAATATTTCTTCTCTCGCACCATTTCCAAATTGTTTTTGCCAGCCTACTCAACACGGGGAATTGAATGCCCCCCATCTTATTGATATATGCAATCGCGGTAGTATTATCGATTCTCAATAATATATCACAGTCTTTTTGGTTTCTTGCAAAACATTTTAGGGCAAACATGGCCGCCAACAATTCTAAATAATTAATATGGTGAGTTTGTTCTTCTTGGCTCCAGTGACCATGCGTTCGGTTACCTTCACAGCACGCCCCCCAACCGGAGCGCGACGCGTCGGAGGAAATTTCGAGGGCTGCTCTAAACGGCGTTATCGAACGCACTGCTTTGTGAATGTGAATTTTCCACCACTCGAAATCTGTCTGTAAATCGTCTGAGGGATACATGCGCGCCTCGAAATTTCCGTGATTTGCCCCGAGAGCCAAGAATTCTGCTCGCTCAAAATTCTTCATGTGTACCCAGCCGTACTTCAATGCTGAGCAACACGAACCTAGTGTTCCGATTAATCCCGCAAATTCTCGGATTGTACAGCGGCTCGTTCTACTAAATTTTCCGATATTTTTTACAATCTTGACAACTTTTTCTTCTGGAAGCCTGATCTCCATTCTTTCGGAATCGTAGATAAACCCGAGAAATTTACGTCTCGTCGAGGGAATTACGTGACTCTTTTTTTCGTTAATAACAAAGCCTAACTTTTCGAATAACCGTCTCGTTATATGAGTATTTCTCAAACATTCCTCATACGAGTCCCCCAGAATCAACAAATCGTCTAAGTATATTACCGATAGTAATCCCCGCTCTCTGAGATGCAAGACTGCCGGCTTAATTAGCTTTGTAAATGTGTACGGAGCTCTGTTCAGCCCGAAGGGCATACACGTAAATTGATACAGTTTCTCTTCGAAAATAAACCGTAAAAATTTTCGATCAGGTTTCGCAATCGGAATTAGATAATACGCGTCCTTTAAGTCGATAGTCGTCATAAAACATCCGCGAGTTATCATTTGCTTTGCCGTTTTTCCGTCTTCTAATTTAAAATGCTCCGTAGCTATGAATTCGTTTAGCTGTTTTGAATTCAATATAAAACGGTGGGAACCATCCGGTTTCGGCACGAGAAAAATTTTTGAGATGAATTGTCCGGTCTCCGACTGACATTCTTGTATCGCGCCTTTCCCCAACAACGTTACAATTTGTTCTCGCATTAAATTTCTTTCTTGATCCGACCACCGAGGCTCGGCAGGCGGTGTGTGTTGGTTTACCTTTGATGTAAAAGGTATTCTATAGCCTGTGATCCAGCTCAGGATGGTTTCGTCCGAGGTTATTTCGAGCCAGCTTCGTTTAAAAAGAACTAACCGACCGGCAAATTTACATACGTTTAATTGTTTTTCTTCAGAGGCGGACGGTCTTTCTGCTGATAACTCCTCCCCCGTGACGTGGACTTGTTGCCTCGGCTGTTGCGACTGTAATTGTTGTAAGTCTGTTTGTACCCGCCCCCCCTCGAATAAGTATTCGGCTGATACTGGTGTTGTTGAGGCGGGCCCCTCGAGTTTTTTGAATTTTTTCCTTGATCCGACAATTGCTTGGCGGGCTGTTTTAAATCCTTCGATGATTGCTGTAAAACTTTAGCGGCTTTTATTTTTTCGCTAAGTTCTTTCCCAAACAGCCAGTCGTCCGATGACAAATCTTTCAGCGTGTCTTTGAACGGCGCCTTGATGTTTTTCAAAATTAGGCTCTTCCGGATCGATGTTTCGTCGTGCTGCAGGTCCGCCAGAAGTTTCGCAACGCCGTTGAGCGGTTCCAAATATTGCTTCTTATCCGCAGGATTCGATTTGATCAGCAGCTCTATGACCTTCCCCACGCCGGCGAGCGAAGCAGCGACCTTTTCTTGTTTTTCGACAACTCTTTCGTCTCTTTTTACGACTGTACTATCTAAGGCTGCTTTAACCTCCAAATTCAATTTGGGAGGATCGATGAAGACACAATTCTGCGGAGGCGAAATCTTTTTCAAAAAACCTTTCCGTTCCTCCGCCGGGAGTCCCTTCTCGATAATTTCCAGCCAAAGCGTCGCGAGATGACTGTGCACCGCCGGTGCTAGCACTCTTTCCGGTCTGAGACGTTCTCCGAACACCTCCATAACGTCTGCTGCCAATTCGGTCTCTCGTGTCTCGACTGACACCTCTCCAGCATCTGGCTTTGCATTGACAGGAATCTCGCTAGTCGTAATGACTGAGGCATCCGCGACCTCTTGAGTGTTCGGTTGAGCAACGTTTGTTTTGTCGCCGGAATCTTCCTCACGCTCCTCCGGTGGGTCGAGCGAGGGAGATATCGAGTGCGCTCGTCTCGATGACTCGCTCTCCGAGTTTTTCGCGCGATCCAGAGACAGCTCAGTCTCACTGTGTCTATCGCGGTTGCGACCCCTTTCAGGATTCATGTACGAATGACTTCGTTCTCGTCGATAGGAGCGACTACGTCTAGAGCGTCGGTCTTTGTCACGACGATTTGCATAATCGTCGTAACTTTCATCGCCACTGCAATAACCTCCGCGATCTTGGCGTCGATGCGACCTCGATGAGTCGTAATCGTCGCGACCCCTTCTATGAGATCGACTCCGTGATCGACTCCGTGTCGAACCCCGCCTTCGATTGTCTGTTAAAGCGAGAAAAAAAAAAAAACATAACGAAAAATAAATCTTTTCGTTCATATTTTTCTCTTGTTTAAAATCGAGGGTTGTTCACTTTCACGAGTCGGTTGCATACCGCGACGTGAAAAAATGTATATGGCCGGCGGATCTTACACTCGCGACCGTTGGACGATCGCGAGACAGAATCCCCATGGCATAATGTACCGGGTTATGTACACATACGATGTTGCAGACATCGTTGTGACACATATTGATGGTTTATGGTTGGACCAAAAAAACGCATCTTTCCCTTTCGTACAACATCGAGTCCTATCACGAAACCCAAGCCAGGTTAGGTGCCTTTCCTAACCTCAAATACTTACTATCGTGTTCAATTCGCTTCTGGATTTGTTTTTCCAGCCACTCGACTCGATCCTGTAGCCTCTCTCGATCCTCGTCGTCCGACGAGCGATGCCTGCGTTTCTTTTTCCCCATTTCTTTTCCTTTTTTCTTTTTAAATTTCTTGAACGTGTGACGTGATCGGCACAAAGAAGAAGAATGAGTTGCGTACCGGAATATGCATGGAATAGAACCGGAACGAAAAACTTGAACTATAAAAATTGTGGCGACATCGGTGCATAGTAGGGGCACTACATTCTGATCTCGAGGAAGAGGCGCGAAATACAATATACGGAAAGCGTGACTGGGATTGACCGGCCCCGTCAATTTTACGCGTTTGAATATATACATTGTATTATTTTGAAGTTTATAAAAAATGATGCAAAGACTACCAAAGAACAAAAGACTACGAGTTAATGAAATATTATGTTGCAATCTCGTCCGTTGTTCCTACGTGATTACAATACCCAGGGCATGTCGTTTTGCGTCGAACTGCGTTATGACATAACATAGAGTCCGCATGTCAGGTTGCTCATATGGGACGCGTGACACGTGGCATTGGCGCAACGTGTCGCAAGCACAAAATATTTTTTGGTCGCGTGTACGATTCTCAAGTATCGTACTCGTCGTGCGAAATATCACCACCTGCATATCCGATGAACAAGAACCTTATTTTGACTGATGCCCATACACGCGGCGTTGAATCTGATCAATTATTACGTTCAAGCCAAACCCGACTCGTATTCGTCCTCCAACTCACAATGCTTTAAATACATATTTTACCGTATACAAGCAATGAAGACCGACGAATACATAATCGTTTCAAATATGAAATAAAACGCTTGTAAAGAAAATGTTGTATAAACCTCGAAATTAGACATAGATTGTCCCATACACAAGTTGACTCATGTTGTGTGGCATATGCGACAGTGATGTAGAAGGACAATAGAACATGGCCTATTCCTGTCTTTTTTATAGTCAGATTATAAATAATACAAGAGTAACAGTCGATTACGTCTTTACACGTTGCATTTATTTCCTTTTGTGTCCTCATAGAAGAAGTTTTATTATGGTTAAAAATCGCGATTTTAATGAAAACGTGTTCAAATGTTCAAAAGCATTGAAAAATGAAATTTAGACAAAATTTCCGGATATATGCGTGCGTGCGTGTGAATCCGACACGAAAAATTGAAAACACTATAACTCGAGAACGCATCGACCGACCATAACTACTAACCACACAGCATGCCAATGCTTGGTCAATAACTGTTGATTCCTGCTTTATAACTTTTATATATCGTTATTGCTATTCTTAATTATAATAACTTGTGATGGAGTTCACTCTCGCGGAGCTTGGAGTATGGAATGCATAAAATAGTAATTGAAAAAAAAACGCGTAGAGGCTACCTTTCGAATTCTAATCTTTTTACTAGTTGACTGGGCAAAGGACAGGGGAAGTTATTTATTACCTCATAAGTCAGTCTGGACGGGCATTAAAAGGTTACATCATACTGACTATTAAAAAAGTCGAATGATAAAAATTTGACTTATATGTATATAGCTCGTGCCTTTTAAAACTTTATTGGTACAATATGAAGTCTGTATCCGTAACAGTGATCACAATATTGATAGTCTATTGCCAGAAGGGCGTATAGACTATGTCCGTACATCAATGGTACAGCCTTATAGCATTAAGGTGTTTGTTAGGGTTGGGGCATATGGTTGAAAAATTCTCAATTTTTGTACACTTGTTAACGACACGATAATACAATTATCCTTCAAATTTGAAGTCGATCGTCTGTCTAGAATCCGAGATACATTCAATTAAAAATAGGATAATTAACATTGATTGTATAGGAGATAAGTAGTTCCGATTCAGTTTCTGAGTTATAAAAAAAGACGTAACAGTTAAATACCTTCCAAAAACGGACAGTCTATCAATGCATTCTTTATAAGTTAAAAAAAAATAAGAAATTTTTATCTGTCTAGTTATTTTTTAATTACGGTTTAAAGTTCAAAAATTTTTAGGAAAGTACATTATCGACAGAATCAGACCGAACTAACTTGGCAACGCTGTACGGGAGCCCGGATATTATTTGCGCGGTAAATTCAAATGAACTGATAAATATATAATTATCACGTAAAAAATGTTCAATTATGAGTAATTCAACAAATTAATAGAACAATCTTTTTTATTAAACAGAAAGAAAACACAAAATAAAATTTTCCAGAATTATTTGAAACTCAAGATTAAATTTAAAAACAGTAAATAATTTAAATATTACGTAACTTAATAATTAATTATTAATTTTATTAAATTAAATTCACTATTGTGTTTTAAAAATAAACAAGTATTGCGGTTATTAGTTGTAGTAATTTCTTATGAACTATAAGATAAAAATGTTTAATAATATTTTTAGTTAAAATTAATATGCTGTCTTGAAATATAATAAATCCTCTTTTAGATCACACATAAAATAATATAATCGAATTATATTATTTCAATATATTAATATAATTTGTATATTAAATATAAATAATAAATAAACAAAGCATGTAATAAAAAACTCAAATATCTTGAAACTCAAATATAAATGTAGATTGAGAACAACATAACAAATATTTACGGACAAAATAAATTCTACGTGACTCACAAATATTGCACTTAATTAGAATTTTTTTTGGAATTAAAAAATTCTACAATTTCCGCAAGAATGCACTTAGTTTTAGTTATTCGAGTTAAAAGGCTGAGCAGGCCTTCCTTCCCATCCTGATCAAACTTTTGTTGTAACATATCGAATGAAATATTTTCTTTGGCTAATTTTCTCAGCATACCATCTTTTAAAGTGTCTCTGAGAGGTTTTAAAGAAAGTAAAAAATTGCTAATTCTTCGTAATGCAATTACGTAGTTTACGGAATCTGAATAAGTCTTGACGTTCTTGAATATTTCATTTTTATCTATGTGAGATGATACAAGTGTTTTTAATACATATACATCATATAATGCTTCGTGGAAAGCTCGGGTAGAGTTTGGTAAAAAGTCATTAGCTAGAGCTTCTAATTTAAAAGCTTTTTCGCCGCTCCTTTCATTAAAATGTTTTTTGACTAAGGGTAAACTGTCACAAAAACCACAAATTACGCTAAAATCATTTACCATTTCGCATCTTAGAATAGCTCGAACTAAATGAGAAATATCAAATGAAGCGTTATGTGCAATAAGTAGGCAAGGGCCTCCTAATTTTAACAAACATTGTCGAAATGCATGTAGTGGATCTTTTAAGCATACAGTTAACACTTTATCACGATTAAAAAAAAGCTGCCCATTGATATTTTTTAGCCCAGTATGATACAATAATATTTATAATTTCTCCCAGATCTTGATCAAAGTTACAAATATTTCTCGCTGAAACAACTTCAGAATCCTCAGCGTCTCGAGTTGAATTGGTATAGGGGCGCAATTTTGAAGTCAATGGATAAATCTCTGTAACAACATCTTCAGGCCTATAAAAATCGGAGAAAAAATTAATTAAAGAGGGAATATAAAACGTAACAAATTTTATTTATAGTAATTTTTTTTTTTATTTGAATTTGAAAAAAATGTAGTACATGAGGTTATTATTTTATCTTTATCAAAGATTTAAGATGAAATCAATTTAAACCAATAAATTTTTTTTAAATCTTATAATTGACTTATATACGACCTTTCATAGAAGTTTTAGTGTGTACATAGTATAAAAATATAGATAATAAAATTAAAAAATAAATGACCTATAAAGTTAAAATGTTTATAAAACAAAAAAATTATATACAATTTCAAAGGATTTTTTAGCGTATGATTCTTCTTTCTTGTAAAATACTATCTCATAAAATGCATAAAAATATATCAATTACGTATTGAAAGTAATGTAGACTTCAAACATCTATGAAGTGTACGCATATAATCTGTGTTAAAAAACTAAAACCCTTACAGTTCTTTACACAATTCGTCGATTTTTTGTATAACTAGCTGTCGTTCTTCTTCAGTTGCTGATTGACAGTTTTCTGGTCCTACTTCTCGCTCATAGCGTTTATACAAATCAGATGAAATCCCCGGTAAATTAGCACAAGCTAAAACTTTGTTTAATGCTGTGCATCTAATTCCAGCATGTAAGGCACCTAAAAAAAAAACATTATTATTTTACAATTCCAATTATGCAAAAATAGAATACAGAAATAATTACAATAAGAAATCACATACCGAATACAACTTTTGTGTTGATGTCTGCACGTTTTCCATGGACTTTACCTGAGCCTACTATATTTAACACCTCACATTTATTACATCTGACAGTAAGTGTCGAATGAAGACCTGCACGGGTTTCATTTTTCATTTTTTTTTAACGATTAAGTATCGCCACAAACTCTACATATTAAATTATCTGCTAGTACATCAACATCAACAATCCGTTTTCCAACTTGTAGGTTAACTTCATCATTCTCTGTTTTTCGGCGTATACCATTTTGTTTTTCTGATTCGCTTAATCGTAACCGTTTTTCCAAAACACTTTTCTTAATAAATTTTCCTTTATACTTTAACTGATTAGACATTGTTAAATAATTATTTCAGGCTGTTAAAAGTGTAAACACCAAATATACTGGCATATCATCGATGCTATACGTGGATTCAATCTCCAATATATCTATTAAAGTCTAACGCATAAGCGACGTTGCCGGATTTAAATTTATAAAAATATGTAATAGGGTTAGTGTATACATACATATTAATACTGTATGGGTGACGTCTCCACGGGTCCAGTCCTGCTAAAAATTATGGATCACCCAGCTACAATCTCGTATACTTTTGTGGCGCTGTATAATCCATAATTTTTGGACAATACTGTACTCCAACAACTACCTTAAGGTAGCAAGATAATTTCCTTTTATCGCACGGTATGGCGCACATACGGAGTTGCGCAGACCGATCGCTTCATTCCGAAACTATGGAATTCATTTGTTAATCTCTTATAATTTAGAACCTTTGAAAATTTAAATTTAATCGGCAGTTTATATGTCTAATATTAACACAATTGTAGTTTTTTTAAATTGCTAGATGTGCTCGAAAAACTGTTTTTAGTATTGTCGGGTGTCATAAGCTCTAACTGAATAATGATCATTTGGAGTGACTTCATTTGCCGTGGGTCTTTCTCATGGCTAACCTTTTTTTCTTATAAATGCTTAGAAACTATTTCTGATGAAAAAAATCTCAACAGGTTCGTAATATGTATATTTCGATTCAATATCTAGCTTGTGATCTATGTTTGTCACCTTTGAAAAAATCTTCCTATGTTCGATCCACTTGACTTCCCGAAATAGAAAGCCATTTGTTTTTTTTTACCCACTGAGTGAAGTTGTCGTCCCTCCGACTCCCAGCGATGAGGCAGCATATGTATACGCGAAAGTCTGCATCTTCGCTAGTCGTTAATATTGTTTGTAATATATATACAATATAATAGGTTAATATTGTTAATATTGTTTGTATAATAAATAACAAGAATAACAAGAAGCCGATACAGACTGGGTGCATCAGCAATACAAAGTACAGAATTCATTGCTACACCCGAAGTACCCGAAATCCATAAATCTATGTTGAAAACTGCTGAAGCATTTGGACACGAGGAAAATCTTGATAAAAAAGCATTTTGTAAAGCATTGCACTTCCATTTATACTACTACTTTATGGTGTAAAGTTTATCCGACTTCCATTAATTATGGGTAATTTTAAGAATTATGTAGCAAATTATAGTGCAAATAAGCTTTTATATATTTATATATGTCGTATTTTCTTATATCCAATCAGCGTTCAGAACAGGCCAAGAGGCACGTCTTGGAAGGAGTTATGTCATCCAAAAAAGAGATTTTCATATAAACATTCCTAAAACTTTTACATGAATCATGCATATTTAGAATAAATGTTTGGATATATGTGTACGTGTGCGTGCTTTTTTATGTCTCCTCTACGAAAGCCAAGTGTGTATAAATCACGAACGACTTTATCGATTCGGTTATAATTTGGCACACAAGTTGTGCGGCAAGGCGCATCTGTTAGAATGTACACAATAATTCAAATGATTACATAATTTATTACTATTTTCCGCATAGCTTCTGTATAACGAACCGCTGTGACACAGTTAAAACTGATAAAGGGATTTTCTAATAGAGAAAGTTGTATCCAAAATTGTAATAATGCGGAAGCTATGTGGAAATTGCTTTGTATCTTTTATTTCAGTAAAATGAGTTCGTCAAAGACGCATTTAAAAAATATAAAATTCATTCCGTAAAGTCTGTCTTCAAAATTTATATCCAATGTTGCGAAAATTAACAATTTTTGGTATTTTTCTGTTTTAATGGACAATACCTCAGGTCGCTGGAATGCTTTGAAATGATGTTATCGAAAAGTAATTATTTTTTTTCAGTGGCCAAGCTAGTTCTATGACAAGTAATCACAGAAAACGCTCTTGCCTAAAAGCTTTATACACGAAGGTAAACTGCACAAGGAAACATCTTTGAAACTGGATTTTCAACGTTTAAAAAGAATATTGACTGACTCCTAGACAATTGTTAATGCAATTTGAGTGATTTGCATTTTTCTTTTAGGTATGGTGAATCACCAACGGGGGTGCGCCTATGTTAACAAATACTATTCCCACAGGAGATACAGGGCGCAGTATTTTCGAAAGTGGTTGACTATTCGAACAGAACCAAATTATCTCTCCGCCAACTTTGCAGTGGTAAAGATTTGTTCGTTGGCAAATACTTTTCACACAATTTTGTGAGATGCGTTCGCTGTAGGCACTGCAGCTTGTTTTATAAGATTAAACACTCGTCGTTGTATGTAAATATTCAAGATTCATACTTGTGAGTAGTTCGAAGAGTCCCCATAGGATGCAAATTTGTTTTATGTCGAAATCGAAAATGTCGGTTTTGCTTTCGTTGTCGACGGTCTAGCTCGTAGTACAACATCAAAACACTACGTTCTATGTAAATGCGCACGGTTGACTGGTTTCGAGGGATAGATACGGAAAGAGAAATATACCGTCTATGACACGTAATCATATTTTTTATCACATCTACATAATAATTATATAGTTACATTGATTATTATCATGATTTTCATTGTATGCGTGCCTATTCATGTATATCGATAGTGAAATCCATATATGGTTGTAACTGTTCGTTTGCTTCGACACAACTCATTATCAACTAGAAGATCACTCAAAAAGATATCTTTATGTTCCGCGACTCTCGTTATGCACGGCTGTTTGGACCGCGTCCAAGTTAAATATAAACCTCTATAAATGACTTATGATATACTAAGACCGGCGCGTGCAGATATATGCTCGTTGACCAGGACACATGGAATTTCCATCTCACCGACGTTTCTTGACTATCTTATCTTCACACATGTACATCTTTCAATCCCGAGAGAAAACTTGAACTAACGCACTATTCCCAAGCTAATACGCAGTTATTCCTACTTTCAACTAATTTTAATTTCCATTCAGACTGTCCTCGAGTACCTCGAACTCTTCGAATTCCATTTTTCCAAAATCAGCATTGCTCTTCTTCCAGTTTGTCTCGTTTATTTGCCATTTTGTCAGTGCACTGCCAAAACGGTTAACGTAATCCAATCTTGCATCCTCAATTTTTCCCAACTTAAAATCTGGTTTGAAACCATTCCCCTTCCGATTCTCCTCTTTTTTCGGTTCCAAACCTACAACGATCGGTGGTTCTCTCTTTGTTCCTCTCTTTCCATCAAGAGGAAGCTGCTTCTTACCTTTAATTGCGGTTTTACTGCTTTCGATCGGAGTGATCTCTATGCTCGGTGTTTCCGCTATCGTACATTCGCGAAGATCGATGCTTTTTTCATGATCGGCCCTGGACGCGGATTCTCTGGCTTCGAGGCAGGAACGGCGCTCTATCACACCTCCCGTAAGTTCTAGCCTACTGTCGCACGAATTACTCTTCACCAATCGAAATTTGACGTAATCGTCGTCACCTAAACGCGCGCGTTCATTTCGCTTTGCGAGGTTGCAACTTAAAGGCGATATCAAAGGTCCGTTGCAGGCGTTTACCACCTTGCCACCATAATATGTGACCGATGTACCGCATTCGCGTATTTTTTCCAAAACATCTTGCGACACGAACGGACCCGGAACACGCTCGGATTCTCGAGACTCGTATCCATCCCTCGACTCAATTTCCTCGTCTTCAGAGGACGTGCAATGTACACCGCTGCCCTGATCCGTGTCTGGATAGTCGCTGGACACACCAGAGCTCACGCTACGTGCATCCCAGTTGCTCTGTCGTTGTCGACAATGACGATGATTTTGGTGACAACATCTCGATGCTTTGTTCCTTGTGGACCGTGTATCACTTGGGGATGTGTTGCCACTCCGGGCTTCGAATGATTGTGCCAACATTTTCGTCTTTGTCTCACTCTTCGGGCTTGCCCGATCAATTCTGCCGCTGTGATTTCTCTGATTCAATGTCGTCTTTTCCAATGACTCGAACAACCTAGTGAGGTCTTTTGCCCTGCTGGAACATCGCGATCTGTAACATTTCGTTTGACTAATATAAACAAATTATATCTGGGGATTAATTGTGTAGGAGAAAAACAAAAATTACTGCGACTCACTGTCGATTGTAAATATAATAACCAAGTTTCTAATTCTACCAGCTGCTTACTACCGGCTAATCATACTAACGGGTCTTTAAGACTTGAATAATCGTGATATTTGACCAACTGTAATCCTTCTTGAAAGGATATTTTAAACCTCGAATACAGTATATATAACATACGTCAGTCTTATAGATTTTAATGTGCCCGATTGTATTGTTCTAGTTATATCCTGTCGTCACAGATGTTCCGTAACAATTTACTGCGATAAAGGATCCGGTCAGTGCGCCGCCTAACATGCGGTCGAGCACATCCAACGCTTTGCATTGAATTAGATTTGAAAAAAAAGTCAGCTTATAGATTTTCATGTGCTCGACAGACCGGCACTAGTTACGACCCATAGCAACAAATCTTTGTTAATAATACTGCTCGGCGAACTCATCGATCTTTATTATTAACAGATGTTTGTTGCTACGAATTACATATTGTCAAATGACAATAATGATCAAATGATCAGGTACATAGAAATAAATAGGAAGTGCTTGTTGAAATTTTTGCGTTTGCTATAAAGAGCAGTATGCGATACTTGTACGAACAAGCAGTCTTCGGACGGCGGTTGGGTACTCGGCGGGAGCCGCTTACTGTCGAGCTACAAACGTGAATCGGCTTCCCCTTGTGCCGTTGTAATTGTCGATGCGACTCGTGCAGCCAACTTCACAACTTCCGTCGAAAGACCGATGTTCCGGACTAGTATTGCAAAGTATTATTTTCTGATAAAGTTCATAAACTCGAAGCTTATTCACTTCAAAGTTTATAGAACCGATAATTTGATATACATATAGGAATCCCGTACCCCTTATACATTAACACCTTTACCGCTAAGTAGCCTGCCGCACTTGTCGAGCGACTGAATGACAGAATAATAGGTTTGGAAACTGATGAGCGTCAAAACTTACGAGGAAGTCAAGCAATAATGGAAATTTTTTTTTCACAGAATCGTTATACATGAAAGTATAATATTTGCGGATTGAAAATCTTGCTGCTCACACATTTTGTTTTGCACATTGTCAGAATTGAAAAAGATTACAGGTTAAAAAGAAGTTATTACCTGCTGGAACCTTCGAAAGTTGTCACATTGATGTTATCCAAGCCTCGTTCTTCGATTCTTCTGAGATCCTTCATGCTAACGCTCTTCCTACCCTTACAATTAGCTTCACTAGTCACCTTTGAGGCACTCTTGCTTCGCATAGTATTCTCAAACATCCTCCGCACATTTCTCACAGTGTCCGGATCCGGTAACTCTTCGTCGATTAATTCTTTGTTTACTCTGTTAAAAGAAAAATTGTTTAATGAAGAACAGAATAGTCAAAGGGTTCAAGTCGACGAGGCTCTGGCAATATGTATATACTTATATTATTTTTATAAACAGAATAAGATGTAGAATGATAACATGGAATGGAACGAATAAAGTTCCTTTTATCACTACTGGTTCATTTATTTCAATACTTCAAATCTGTGAAACGAGTTATTTATGGATTATTCACACACCTTATCGGATGGTAGAAAAAGTGTTTTCTCAGGGATGATTGTTTCGGACCTTTCGGTGAATTCGCATCTCCATTTGTTTCTTCAACATTTCCGTCGCTGTTCTCGCTGTCGGTTTCTTTTTTAGTATCAATGCCTGCGACTTTGCAACCACCATTTGATTGGCTCTTTGCGCCAATCGGCGATGGTTTCCTTTCCACAGTTTCTGCCCGAACCGGCTCAATTATGACAACGTTGTTGTCAAGTAGAAGCTCTTGGAACGAGTATTCTCTCAAATATTCCATTAGACCGTCGTAAGTAACGTCCCGCTTATTCAGAGTATTACCGAAGATGTTTTTGCCGAATAAACGCGACTTGACAATCTTGTATCGTACATGATCGAACTCGGCACAGTTCTCTTCTTGAGATTCTATCGAATTTACGCAACTCCGTGACCTTGTTAAATTTGTTCGAGATTTTCGGCCACTGTTAGCGATATCGTCATCAGTGTTGTCAGACTGGTCTTTAGAAGGTTTTACTGATTGCTTTAAAGTTGATATTGCGTCTGCGACCACGGCTAAACCGTCGTCTATCGATCTTCGACGGCTATCACTGCCACAGTCTGAACCAAGACCCAGATCAGAGCTTTCTGATCCCGCCTCGAAGCTAAGACTGCCTTTAAACGCGCTGCAAGCTTTCCCTAGGATATTCGACGTCTCCTTCACGATCCTCTCCAATCTACCCTGGCGATGACGATCTCTCATCGTATCATTGCCTGGACTCTTCTTCTCAAAGAAATTCCGAGCTGTCTCCATATCGGACTTTTCATTGTTTGTGAGTTGCTGAAAATACAATTACAAAACCGTGTTCAAGTATATTCTCGAATAATTTGGGAAACTGGTTTTAACAATTGCAAGCTTATATTTTTGGATTCTTCATATTCCGCATTTTCTCGTAAAGGCAAATTTCTTTTCAAGTTTTTTGTTATAAAGGTGGTATGCTAATTTCATTGTTCATAATAATTAATTTAAAATTAATATGTTACTGTTAATAAAGCCATATATGCCAAACATCAGACAATTGATACACAGTGCGAAAAAGATAGAAAATATTTTAGGGAATAGTTCCGAATCACAAAAATATTAACATTTTTAAAAATATCTTTTGAAACCTTTCTTCGATATTGCACATTACTCATATACTATTTTAGAATTTAAAAATTATACGTAAAACTTCATTCCATAACATCGTTCGAATATCACTTTTTCTGTCAGTCGACGAAACAATGAGTAGCTTTCGTTCAAAGTGTAGAAATAATTATATTTCCTCTAACTTCTGCGAGATTTATCTTGATGCGTCTACAGTCTATCTAATATTTTGGCTCCTTTTCTCGTCGATTTTATTGAAGGCGATATGATATTGATGTTCATTGTAAAATAGACTTATAAAGGATCAATATTGATGTAAACGTCATATTGATAACAATAACATATATGGATGTTACGAACCATTCCAACATTATCTTCGACGTGGACATTTTCCCCGATATCCAATAACATAGTCTGTCCGAATTCTGATTGCGGGTTAATGTCCGTTTGAACAACATGTCGATTCTTTGAAACGGGAGTTTCCCGGGCTACGATGTCAATATCGACGATGTTTGAGGCTCTGCCTCGTTTTCGCGTGACCTCATTGTCGACAACTGTAAGCACCTGGGGTCTTCGCGACATATCGTCTGGTTCTTCGGTGTCCGAGATCCAAATAGATTTATAATCCTCTGCCTCCTCGACTTCGTTTCTCCGAACAACTTCCTTCAACGTTGTCACTAAAACGGGTTCATCAATTTCGTCGTTCTGCTCTTGACGATACTCCGTTCCACTCGCTGAGTCACTCTCCGTTTCAGAAGTCGGAGGACTGTCGAGGATGATCTTGACCTTCTTTATCTCGGATCTAATAGACTCTGTTGCACACGCTGATGATTCAAATGCCTTCGCGTCTTTCTCGCGTTCAATGAGTTTCTGTTCCGAGTATGATGTCAATCTTCTCCAGGATTGTTGGTTGTCACATCTTTCGTGAAACTCTACGATCTCAGGATATTCTTTTGTCGGTTGGATTTTGCATTTCTCCACGTCGGTACAGTTATTCCTAAAATCGATCGTTCTATCCCTACAAATTTCCGTTATTTCGACACCGTTGGATGAACGATATTCGCTCGAGTCGGAATGTTCGATTGAGAAGTCTTCGAGTTCGTCGTCGTCTCTTTCGCTCAGGGTATCTGCTCCATTGTCAGGTCCGGTGGCGAATTC
Source organism: Listrodromus nycthemerus (assembly GCA_963978505.1). Lineage (NCBI taxonomy): Eukaryota > Metazoa > Arthropoda > Insecta > Hymenoptera > Ichneumonidae > Listrodromus > Listrodromus nycthemerus. The sequence goes on along the minus strand of OZ021680.1, from coordinate 13,350,856 downwards.
TTTACTTCCTATTCGCGCTACACGATGATTGGTATCGATGTTACCAAAGTTAGTATTGCCGCCTGGTTCTTCAGACTCGTCAATCTCAAGACGCACCTTCGACAGAGGTAATAGGTTCAGGACGTCAAAGTACTCCAACTCATCGACATCCTCGAGGAGGATGCTGTCAAGACTTCGGTGTTCCCTGCGCTTTCGCTTTACCTGATTTCACAAACGTATATAAAAATAACGAGGGCATGATTATAGTACCGTAACTAATAACGACGAAAACATATTGTCCCAATCAGTTAAAACCTAATAATAGATTCAATTCTCTGGCGAAAAGTTATGGCTGTTTGCCCTGATAAAAGAAAGCATGGGCAATTCACAGAGAGTTGTGGTTATTAGGTGGAGCGAAACGAAAACCCTTCCTAAGGGATGATAACTTGCTAGGACATTTCATGTTTTGAGTAGAAACAAACGGACAAGTTTTATCTAGGTGGAAGAAAACTGATAAAAATAGAAATTGATGCTCTGTCGGAGAACAGCGATTGTATTGATTTCTGGATAAGAAACCGGTGGGTGCGGGTAGTAAACTTTGAAAATCGTGTTCATTTTATTTTTGTTGTAATAAGAAAATCAAACGACTACGGTTTTTAATTTATTGATCTAAACGCCTTTGGCGAAGTAAGCCTCTATCAAAAGGTTGAGTTTGGAGGAATTTTTTTCATTATTGACAGACAGTTTTCAACTGAGACAGCTACCTCTTGGTTGCGACGAGCAAACATGTAGGACACACATATCAATTATTGTAATAAAAAAATGACCACGTTCTTGCCGGAAATCTTTATCATCGTAACAATGATAATTACAACCGAAGTGAAAGTAACCAATTTCAGGGCAGGTTAATTTTTTTAATTTAAATATGAAATTTGTGTCGCATGTCTCACACTATTTCTTCGAAAAGGTTATCTGAGAATTTCTGAACAATTTTAAGTAAAAATTTGGAAAATATATTAATGATCGGGTTTGATCAATTTGATACCGCCAATGACATAATTTTCTTTTCTCTCCTCGCCTGTTATGAAATACTTCTTGATTTTACGGGATGTTATAATTTTGTAATCGACATAATTTATCGGCGCTGTTTCTACCCACCAATACTATATGAACGCTTTTGGAATAATGATTGATTTTGATTAGGATACCTTAGTGTAAATGCAATCGATGTCATGATCTTTGCGATTTTCGTCGATCGGCCAGTTATCCTCAACAATATCAACAAGACCGCTGACGGTGTCGAGATCCTGATGGCTTCGATGCCGTCTGGGCGTTCTCGGCCAATCGAGAATGTTCAGACGATCGGGATCCGCTCGAGTAGTCCTTCCATACAGAGGGGGATCCGGAAGCGACGACACTGCGGGGGGAACGGAATAGAGTTCGCAGGTCGAATGTGAGAGATATGAACGAGACTCATTGAATCGATCATAAGATTCTGACAAATGTTGTTGACTCTTCGATAATCTGAAAAGAAAGAGTTTTTCCAGGCATAAAATCTATGCTGCAACGACTGTCACGAATGGGAGCTCTTTTACTTTCGCATTACGTCATTCTCACCGATCCTTAAGGGAATTGCGATCGATGAGCTTCGCTCTTGGTATCAATTGCGGCCTTCTCGTGAGTTCGAACTCGGGTTCACCGAGACAGAAGTGACGCGATTGTCTCTCTTTTCTTGTCGAATCTTCCGATATTACAGCCAAGCTCCTTGTGCGTTTCAGAAGTTGTCGACGATCGTGTAAACCACAATTTTGCTCGTCCTGAGACTCGTATCGGCCACCATCCCTGTCATACGTTGTCAACATTAAATTTCATATAGTCCTAATAGAAGAACATTAACCGTAAAGCAGTTTTACACCATAATACCCGTTGTCGGTCGTCATTACCATCACCATCATTGTCTACATAATACAAAGTGTAGGTAACTCATTTTTATAATAATGTACTCATGTACTAATGTACTCATTGACTAATTCATTCAAGGTTCACGACGTCCATAGCGAGTTCACCGTCATCCGCTACAATGACAAGAACATCGAAGTTGATTCACTTACGCGAAAAATCTTGGCTGTGAACGAATTCTTTAGATATCGTTGACGGGTAGGCAACAATATTCTTCTTGGCTAACAAATGATCTCAAGTTTCTCTGTAAACGTTCCGGAATTTCTAAAATTCCTAACGAACATAGACAAGGGCAACATCTTTTTCAGATTTTTACTATTCGGATTTTGAACCTTTCGGAGTTCTTCTCTCCGTAGTTCTAAATTGTCGGGTATTCACTTTTTTGAGATTGAACGTTTCGATTTTCTGACATCTTGTACTTACATTCTATTGATTGAAAGATCTCACGTATTTTTGCACTTTCTGATAATTTATTTAGAAATACTCACATATCTGTTACTCTCTGCACGGACAATTGAATCTTCCAACAATTAGCTATTCAACAATAAGTTTTCCCGTTGTGGCAACGTGCTTATTGGTTTAACCATTCTGATAATAAAAACTCGATTTTTGTAGCCATAGTTATTACTTACTGTCGGTTAACTTTACAGTCGTTTAATTGGCCTTTCCGTCATTTATTCTTTTGTGTTATTGAATTCGGAACACTGACTTTTTTGTTTTAAAAATATGAGTCATCCGTAGAAATCAGGATTCCCGTAAGGGAACTTTTGGAAAAGAATATTACACCAACCGATAAAAATCATAAATATTAATATTGCAATTGAAGTAAAAATGTCTTAAATGTACTTTAATATATCTCCCTTTTACCCTCAAAATCGAATCAATACACTGGAAACTAATTTTGTTGGAATATTAATAAACGGTTCTGGAACCCTAAACCCATGAACTGTTTCTCAACTTTCAAATACACGTGGTTGGCAGTATTGTAGTGAAATATGTATTCTTAATGACTATTTTTTTTTCTTCAGGGACAAAATCTGCAATTTGGTATCTGGTTCTTTTATTTTGTAAAATAATACATTAATATTCTTCATACGTAATGTAAGCAAATGTTAAGGTCTAGCACATTAAATTTAGAATTTACTTGTACAGGATAAAGCATATACTTGCCGAAAACATAATAAAATATGCGTATGTTTTCATCCATTTACTGTGCCGCAAGCCTTCAGGAGGCGCTTAGAATCATTCATAACGGTAACGGTGTGCGTAAGTTATCCGCACATTTTTTTCGAGGACTGTTGGTGAATTAAACTTGCAAGTATGGAATTCCTGTCTCCATTAATCGGAGGGATTCATCGATTGTGATTCTATGGAGCTGTCTTCGAGATAAATGCGCTTGAAATGTTGGCTCTATTTTCTTGCTCGAAAGCTCGACGCTCGCAATGAATAAGGCTTCGTTACCCAACCAACTGTATGCTTATGATATCGTTGTTCCGATGAATTGTTTTGTTGGTAAACAACAAATTGGTAAGCAAGAATCCGAAAAGAAATTCATTCAGGCTGAATTCCGGCCCAGATCGGTCTTGCCTGTTCGCCTGGTCTGGCCCATATCCGGCGTGAAAAGTAGACCCGGATCTAGCATGTAACAGGATTTTAAATCCGGGCCTGATGCAACGCTGGGTTTGGGCTGGATCAAGAGAAGAGGCAAGTCTGATCTGGACCGGATGCCTCCCTAATGAAGTGCCGGATAAATGAGACTTTTGACCCGGATCTGGAATTTTTTTTTCTGTGAACTTACAACATGCTAACAAATTTAAAAAATTCTCATACAGTTAAAATTCTAATAAAATGAAATTAAGAAATGATTATATCCCTGAATTCGGTCCAGATCAGACATACCCTATCCTTAACATATTCACGGATAATGTTATTTATACATAAGGCTGTCTGGATCGTTAAAGCGATACGGATGTTCGATCCAGACCGGATCTTGATGGTATTCGCCGAGCCAGACCCGGCGAGCCGTACTATCACCTAACCTATACCCAGTCGGTATAATGCGACCGAGACGTTATCGCGACATACCTTACGATAACTCATTGTTGCTCTGATCCTAGTTACGTCGAACAGTCCTGATTAGACAATCCTCAGTGATATTTGGTGTGCCCCGGATCCGGCTAGTTTCATCAGTCATGCCGCAACAATACTTGAGCTAGCCCTGATGAGACATTGGGCAGCCTGACTAACTTTCTACTCGGCAGGGAGACAGGCTCGGCGATCTGTCCTTTCTTTGTGTCAACAACCAGCGCGATGCTTACATCGTCATAGCCTCTACCGATATTGTGTTAATATTTATTCTGCCTGTACATGATTTCGATTTACTGTAAATTGTGGATTTTTAGTTTCGATTTTTGTCTACCTGTACAGTGTGCTGGAACGATAGAAGAGAGAGAATCGCCCGACGGACACATTATCTAACTGGATATAACCCTAGGGCCGGCTTGGATGTCAACATATATGTTTGTATACGGGAGGAACATATGTAGCGTATTCATGAATAGCGCGAGCCTGGTCTCTTGTGTCAGGCTTCGGTTATTCAGAGCTCCGGAACTTCTTCCGGTGTGCGATTGATAGTGTATTCCTGTCTCGCTACTTCACTACGTGCTGAGCAGTCCCTTTCACCGATTCCATCGTCGTTATTTCCCCTACCATAACGCAATTACGTGTAGAGTACTTGTAGCATTATCTTCTCCGTACCCAATATGTGAGACGCGAGAATCGAGAAGTCATGAAGATTTTTTATTGACCGGAAGTAAACGGAACATCGTTGAAACCCCGGGCTACGTACAGATCATGTCGATGGGCTTTTGCAATAAGAGCTTCGGATTTCAATGTAAAAGAACTTTATTTCGAAGCATAAACATAAACATTTTTTTGCTGTTTATCCCATTTCCCGCCCGTACGAGACATAAAACGCATTTTTTTCGAGAATTTTTCATCGCTTTTATAAGAAGGAAAAGAAGAAGTTAGCCTACCTAATTTAGAAGTATAATATAGTGTACATCTGCACTGAACTATACAATTTTTAAATTAAAAAAACAAAAAATGACTGCATAATTATCGACCGCTTTAACGCACTAAAGTTTTCGATTAGCGGAAACGATGCAGCTCATAATTCTTGACTGCGATTGCGAAATTAAATATATGTTTAATTGTTACATACTTCTATGCGAACCTCAAAATGAAAAACACAAATCATCATTCAGAATTGAAAAATTATTTCAACTAGTATATACATTATTTTTAAAGACTTTTTCCAACAATGTTTTTGTTCAACATAGAAAGGAATTCAGTGCTGAAAAAATAATTTAAGCCGATAGATTATCTCGTTTTTTTATTACCACTACAGTCAGTAATCAATAACTATACAAGCGGCCACTATCTATGAAGTTATTTTTTTTTTTCGTGTATAACAAAAATTTTCATACATTTCAAGTATACATTAAAACATGTTTCTAAATTCACTGAGCTCAGGTTTTGTTTACCCTCCAAAACCGAGTCCGGGAAAAACGTTCTTGCGCCTTGTAAACCTGGACTCCCCCCCCCCTTAATTCTATGTGAAAAACTCCAAAAACCTTTGGACAAACCTTTTTTGCGGGTCTTGGCATGCACGAAAAAGTCCCATCGAAATCCATCGACAGGTTCCTAAGAAGATATTTAGTCAGGCTGCCTGGTGTCTCATCAGGGCGAGATTAGGAATTCTTAAGGCATGACCGATCGAGCTAGCGGGATATCAGTCGGATACGGGGCACATCAAATATGACACTGAGGATCGTCTAATCAGGACTATTTGACGTAACTAGGATCAGAGCAATAATGAGTTATCTTAAGGCATGTCGCGATAACGTCTCAGTCGCATTATACGAACTGGGTATAGGTGGGGTAATAGTACGGCTCGCCGGGTCCGGCTTGTCGAATACCTCTAAGATCCGGTCTGGATCAAACACCCGTATCACTTTCACGATCCAGTCAGCCTACTGTATAAATAACATTATCCGTAAATATGTTGAGGAGAGGACATGCCTGATCAGGTCAGATTCAGGTTGAATAAAAAGCTAGTTATGGCGAGGGGTTGATACAGCGACACCATATCCTCGCGGAATAAAAATTAAGAAGTGCGGGTATCCTCCGAATATTCGTCAAAGTCATTTATACTACAAGCATAGCTGAACAATTCGGGCTAGATTAGAAAGATATTGCGTACAAAACTCAGCTGGTACAAAAACGTTCTCGTTAAACGGTTCTGTCAGGTTGAAGTCATTAAATTTTTATCACGGATATTTTTCCTTTCCTAAAAATCCGTCTGGAAATAAACGATATCGTTAACACCTGCAGAAACAAAAGTTTTCGTCGATCTGTGCCCCGTCCATCTTCTGGTTATCTAACAACAATATTTCTTATTGTAAGTTTTTGCGTATGATATCGAAAAAACTACATGACCGATTTGATTCCTCATGATTTCATTTTATCAGTAATAACAAATAGCAGCGATTTTGCGTGGTATTTTTATTACATAAAGATACCATGATTTGCCAATTATTGTCGCTCAATTCCAGAAACGAATACGAAAACGTATAAACTTGAAACAGCGCACTTCCAATAGTTCTGCTGAGATAAAATAATCCTTACATTCAAAACATGAATTTTAGACAGTCAAATCCATGCTGGGTCTGTTTGCATGACCTATGGAAGTTTAGTACTGAAATCGTTTTTGTAAGGTAACTAGAAGAGATAGAAACCTTAATCATATGCAGAAGATTCAATTATACCAAAACAAACACTTCTAACTTATAACAAAATAGTTTTTTGGCGTAGAAGATCCAAGGCACAACGGAATAATGTCCTTCATTTGAGTCGAGACTTTTTTTATTGCCTTACACACTTACCACATGCCCAAAAAATGAAAAGATATCCAAGACTTATTTTTAATGACTCCTCCCTGTCCTGAAGTCTTCGAATAGAGGGTCACAGATAAAGAAAAGTTGGCTTTTGCAATAAGTGACAAAGATGTAATCGTTACAATCCTTTAAAGCGTTTTTCTCATTTATATTGCGCCGAAACTTAACATAAAAGTTTTGGCGTAACGAAGCACTCATTATGAAAAACAGTATCGCGAAAGAGGCTGAATCATTTCTTCACATAAAACACTACAATTCAAATTCACAAAACTCCTGAGTTAATAAATATGAGGGTATGGAGACCAAACCAGTTGTTTCCCCCGTGACGTTAACATTTTTATTTGTACTGGAATGTTCGAACACTGAAGAAAATACGGACCAAAATGACACGGGAAGAAGGAGAATCAGTAGAACTACTGTGATTTTCAACCTATTACTCACCGGGGAAGCGACGCAGAAAGCTACCTTATTTCTCGTAACCTTATCTGAAGTTTGTAGCTCCTTTGTTGATAATCGTTATAAATCGAACACTCTCATTCTACGGATATAATATTCATAAAGTGGATTCTCATAATCGACCTGATATCTACTAGCGGTGATCCGCGAGGTGTTAATTTGCCACTATCACATACCGCACTCCTGCCAGCAGCTACCGGTTACACACGTATTGAGAGTCGAATAACTAGTCAGACTATAGTTCAGCAGAGTTTATGCCATCGCGGCTCCCGCACCTGCACCAACTCACCGGAGGCCGAGAAGAAAAACAGAAGAGAGTGGGAGTCTGACGAGTCTCTGTCTCGTACCTTGGTGTCAATGACGTCAGTATCCTCGCGGCACGAGACTACTTATGACATTGGCACTAAATTACGGAGCTCCCTCCATCATTTGTCTTCTCGTATTCTCCCGCAATATCAATTTGTTTTTCATGTATGTACCCCATTCTTTAATATTTTGCTGGTACTGGTACCATTCTCACGTGTCTCGGACACAGACGTGGAAGGCGAGGTTCGTCACGGGCTCGTGGAGCTACGTTGTCTCAATTGAAGGTCATTCTGTGTCGAAAAAAAATGGCTGCACGATATCCGAAGGTTAAGTCGCAAACTAACCTGCTGGACTTATTGGAATTACGATAATGCAAAGGGGCACAGGAGAGGGACTTTGCTGACCCCGTTAGTCACGTGGCGAGAGAATGAGGATACAAAACAAGACAAATGCTTCGTGTTTTTCAACAGAAGTTGAAAACGAGACCGTAAATCGATTTCAATTTCGACACTATTTGTTGTAAAATCGTGCTTCTCAGTTGATCAATATTTTATTTTGATTGAACAGAAATTATCACCGTAATACACTAAATTGCATTCGTCTTATAATTAGATCCGCTTCTCTCCATGTTGAAATACATAATTATGACGCCACGTTCCAAGAAAACTAATTTGCCAAAAAGATGTCTTAAATGGTAACAAATAAAGCAGGTTTTTTTTTACTATACACCAAGATTGATCAAAATCGAACGGAAACGACTTTTGGTATGGATATTCTTGAGTCAGAAGTTATTAACCTTAGGAGTCCACGGCGGATCTCTTGTCTATTTTAGGGGTCCATGAACCCTCGGTGAAAAGGATATTCTCGTCTAGAATGTTGAAAAAACTATTAATTTTTAAAAATATTTTCAAAGCTTAACGCTCTTTAAGAGGTTTTTAGAAAATTAAATTATTTTCGATGGTATGTCTGTTTCGCTGACGCGCCATCGAAACCTCCTCGTCCGGAATAAATTGAACAAAAGACATTAGGGACCCATCGATGGAGGCCAAAACTGCTCGATTGGAAGAGAGAAGCGCAGAAAGTGCTTTTTTCAAGGTTGAGAAAGGTTTAATGTATGCGGCAGGAATTCAATAAATGTAAGTCTAAAATATCATTTCATGGCTTAGACTGCGAGAAACTTTACGTAAAACTTCAAACGCGTTTTTCTCGAAACTGTCTTTTTTAGAACGATATGCACCATGTCTTAAGTTCTACTGGACCGATTTACTTTAAATTTTTTAGGGATCTCCTTTATAGGCTTTTCTATTGCAGGAACCACCCTCATCGCCAAATATCAATGTTTACTATTTGTTTAATTGGAAAAGCTAAAAATAGGTGGTACAAATATAATTTTTTTACATGCAGTGACAATTTCCTGAAAAAAAAAATTTCATCTTTTTTTAGTTACAACGGTAGAGGCGTATTACATTATTAATAATCTTTTTTTCAGATTGCTAGGACGTTTGAATGGTGGGAATCATTACCTGCCAACTTTTTGAGATTCCCACTTTATCCGTTGCTAATTTTTTGAATTATTCACTTTTATTTTTTCAGCTGTATAACTGAAATATTAATAAATGTCCTATAGAAATGAGTAGTGAAAATATTGATTGCTTTTTTTACAGCATTTTAGAATCCCGTTAACTTCGTACCTGTAGACCAGAATACCCCGTTAAAAATCGTTGCCTATATTAGGGAGATGCGGTCATAATTCTCCATAATATTTCCGGCCGATAATGTAGCATGCATGCAATTGTTACCACTATCGGGTTATTAGCAATTGTCCTCAAGGACGATGGTCCTTAAGGACGATGGCCTCGCGAGTTTTTTTTTCGAGCGGGTGTATTCGCCGTATTTTTCGAATTAAACGCGTAATTAGCATAATAAAGATATTATAGTTCGTATTATATGGTATACTTTGGTAATTCGTGCAATGTGTTAAGGACGCAATACTTCAAGCACAACGTGCACACACAATGCTTATACTCGGTAAGGTACAGCTATTGGCCGTGCACCGATAATTGACGAAGTAGCAACGGCAATAGTTTTATAATTAACGAAAAGGCGCCTCAATCATTCTACAGTTGAGTAGATTAATTCGGTTCTTTTACAATTCTGATCTTCGATGTTTATTTAACGTTCACGAGGAAGGCAGATCATGTGATATGACTTCTCTGTAGAAAAAAACAAGGTAATGCAAAAGTTCAAGGATTAAACCATTATCCGCCAGAAAACATCAAGAACAGATATGGTAGTATTTGGACCCCAAATGTTTTAGAAAAAAAAAATGTTTTTTCTAACGCACAGTTATGAGGGGTCGTCGTCTCATATAAAATTGAAATAAATTCACGGTATCCGCTTCGTGTTAGGCTTTGATGAGAAATTTTATTTTATAATAAGAAAACACTGCTGTAGCAAACTTTACGAAATTCTCGATTTATTTGCTAATCGATAACTTCTCACAAATGAGCATATTCGATTGGTTCTATGTGCAATCAAAGATATGCAGAGTGTGCATATGCTTTCGTTTCACATTGATCTTGTCAACATTGTGTTTCTGATAGTAATGCAGTGAAATCCTGTATAAATATAATTTTTGATGCAGGAACCTACTATATCGCTAAAAAAACTTGTCAACTTGAAATTAAAGGACATCTGAAACGATTCGGGCGCTAATCAAAATCTGTAACGAATGCAATTCAAAGACCGTAATCGTTTCGGGAAAATGAAACGTATAAGGGGATGAACAATTATGTGCCGCGTTAGATAATGCTTCTATTTTATCCAAAATGTCAACCAATTTCAAATGGCCTTGATTCGACAGATGCACCTATCATTCTCGCACTCATATGTTACATGGTACATCTTCCACCTGGCTTTAACGGATTACATCGTTTCTCTTATTCAGAAAAAATAAAAAAGCATTTTCACAAATAATTCAATAAAACAATCGATATCAGTGATAATAATATTAGTCAATTCAGCTACAATAATGTTCGAGGATTGATTGAACTATACATTGCTTCGTTACACTTGATCTCGGAAAATAAATGGTCTGTGACTCAATAGTCGCGTAATTCTTCAAATTCCGGCTATAATTGTTGTACCCATGAATAACATCGTTTACACATGAATTTGACTAGTTAGAATACTTTCAAGCATTAAGTTATTATTAAGCTTATAGTTTCAACACATTTCCGCATATTGAACTTCATAAGTTTCTCGAACAATTATAATTCTCAACCGGTTGTTGACTTCACTCCGATCGCCGATTCCATCGACCGCTAATAATAATTAATTTAGAGGCTCGATTATCCATGATGTATCTTGTGTTTTTTCACCGTCTTAATGTTTGTAAAAATTCACTCGAGGGCTAGAATTTTTTGCTCGTCGCAAAGAACTAGCAAACAAAGTGTGAACGTTCTAAATGGTCGGTCAACTCTATGAATTATATAATTCCATCGACATAGGTATATATAAAATAAGAGCGCAGAAAAACGCGGCAAACTTATGACTTGTGCTCTCGTGGTAAATGATGTATCAATATATTCATCAACTGCAAAAGATTAATGATTTCTTTGGCATTCACAAGACTGCGGAGGTAAATATAATAGAGCCACATGAATAATTGCTCATTTTTGTATCAAATGATGATTGCGACCGAATGTCAATATGTTGAAATGTCAGATCAACAGTTTTTAGCTTAATAAAAATTATATTTCAGAAAATATTCAATCACGTTTGGGCTAAAGAACACCACAACCTCTAAATATTTTGATTCTATTGTTCTTCGAAATAGTTTTATAAACTAAGGAATAGCGCGATAGCGGGCCGTACTGCATATTTGATGAGAGCTGTGGGAACGCACCTTGTTTGCAATAATATTATAGAATCCTTCCAAAGTTAAATGGATTCGAAATGTTGGCTCGGTCTTCTTCGCACTTATACGTCTTTAACATCCTCGTAAATTGTATTAAACTAATGAAGCCTACACGTTCGATATATTTCCTGAAAATTAAAAAAAAATCTTTCTCGCCTCTAACGCGTTGACCGGATTCGCCTAGAATTTTGTGAAAAACCGGATAACCTTTTGAGAACTATCTAATGCAGAAATGGCAAATGCATTATCTTTCATATGGTAGTGCAATTAAGATAATATACAGCTTGATTCAGAATGTTCCTGACTAAGCTTGCCGGCAAGTAGTTTGTCTCGGACGAAGCGAACTTACAAACTTGGTTTTCCAAATTCACTATAGTTACGGACAAATAATGATTATAAATTTGATGAACGGCCTAATCAAAGAGAATGACCTTACTGCACTTGGAAGCGTAAAATGGCCTCTCGCACGATTGGCAATATTGGACACTGGCGCAACATCTGTTACCTGAAAATGTCGTGCTGATGATGTAAATATCTTCTCTTGATACCGATGGAAAATCCGTTGTAAATCATATAAATTGAGCGATTTAATGAACCTTTCTTTACATAATAATTTATTATTTTCAATACCATATCGAATGACACAAGTACGAGATTCGTCGGTGCGATGAAAACATGCGATATTACATTTTTCCTATGACTTCCTTTTATGGACGGCCTGGTTGGGGACTGGATGGGGACTGCAGGAATACTAAAGAGGTACTGAATACGGATTTCCTATTCACTAACCCAGCCATGTTTCTATAACTTAATGTTTCTACAAGAGTGTTATCATAGTGAAAATATGTAACGTATGGTTTAAAAAACCTCATTCCGCGTATAGCGTTCTGTAGTTGTTAAACTCGTACGTCACTTGCGGCGAAAAACTTCTTTTATCGCACTGACGGCCTTCGACTTGTTCATTGAATATGATATTGAAAGGAATAAATACAACATCTAAGAAAAATCAATCGAATCCCCTAATTTATAGATTTGTGAGCGGATTTTCCATCAGCATCAGTCGTCAAAATTTGCAATATCGGGACGCTAGAGGCTTCGTACTCTTAACCTCACAGTCGTTGCTACAGGGGCAACGTGGGTTAACCACCGGGATAGCGAAATTTGTCAGGTAACATATACGACGGCGGCGTCCAATGTTGTCATCTCTCAGCACTGCGATTTCCAGCTTCCTAATGCAGCAAGGTCGTTTGCTCTGACTGGCTCACTTATCCAAATTTATAAGAATTATTTCTAATTAATTATTGTAAAAAAAGGGTTTGGAACTTTGTTCAATTCGCGACCAACCATGCGTTAGCATACTATATCGAAAACATTCTGTATACTCTGTATATTTTATCAATGGCGGCGTTAAAACATGTGTTGATTTGAAGAAAAATTGTTTTCGGACATGAACTATACTTTAATAAAATGGAAAAATCTCAACATCAAAAAAGTTTCAGGACGGTGGAACCCCGTAATCGCATAAATTTACTTGTTCAATCAGGATTCAAAGATTAATGCGTCCGACCCCTATGCCGAGTAGAAATGTAGTGTCAGATACGCTCTTGAGAAAGTTGTTAACCGATCGATATCCATGTATCGGAATATCGGTAACCGCGCCAATACGATAGTAAACGATCTCACCTATGATCAAAGTCATGGTCATGTGACCGACATATGAATATCAATACTCGACAACCCTAGAGAAGAAAGCGACTGTGGTGTATAGACAACTCCGTCGCGTCGAATTACCTGGCATCAAGTGAACATCAAGCGCGAGTACATAGAAATAATCCCATGTCGATATATATATATATATAGAAAAATCTTACACATTTGCAGTGCTTGTATGTATTGTCATGGTCTGAATTTCTCATAAAAACTCTCGATCTTTTTATTTTAAGAGTCAAACACGTTGAACCGCAAGCCGATCTCATGCAGTCACATACTACTGGCTATTTTCACTAAATTTCTCTGAATCCCGACAAGTTTCACTTTTTTTTTGCGTTTCGTTTTCATCTCGGATTTCGCGTGCGAACAATACTATTTCACTAACTTTGAAATATGTAACTTCTTTTTTCCATCTTCAGACAGTGAAGGTGAAAATTATATCTCGGTACAACACTTTTTCACGACATTCTGTTTTGCCAGTGTATGAACTGAGCGCAGAGTCAGTATCGTATTGTTACTAACTGACTATGCAATCAAAGACTAATAATTGACACTAAGTGGTTCATCACGAGCTGTTCAACGTAGAGCGTCATTGAGCCCGGCGTGTGCGTGTACGATGGAGTTGGGCTGGCTTTCACAAAGATGTAAAAACTTCGATATCAATAGCAGGATTTCACCAGCGTATCGCTATCTGACATTTATTAACTTTATGTTCGAAAAGTTAAATGTAATTATATATTTATTTCGTTGTTGTTCGTGTTTAAAGCAGGGAAAAAACTACCTAACATGACTTAATATATGTGTCCGACATCGGACCTTTACAGAAATCATTTTGTCGCCCATCGCTTTTGCACTCGCTATCACTTGCTTTTTTGGCGCCATTGAGGAAAAACGCTTCGGGCGAAAGAATCACGCAAAGCTCAATGGTATGTTGGATGTCGTGTTTTTACGGCCATAGAAGAGACGTATTCCTGCGGCTTTTGCCAAGTCTCGAATAACTTATGAATCAACAATCGCTGAAATTAACCGTGTTATGGTACCGTAACACAATATATATCATGCATATTTGTGCCACTGTATTACGGTCGAATGAGGAACAGAATCATCATGTCTCAAAACAATAACCTCTGTTGAATATGTATGTTTCATAAAAAAATGTGTGTTTCTTATTTAAAAACTTGAAATTCGAGATTTTTATATCGTTTTCTCATAGAAGTTGAAAAGTGAAAGTTAAAGTAAAATGAAAATTTTTGGAAGAAAGTAATATGAAAATTGTATTGTTTAACTTCATACGGAAGCACTAACTTTTTGGAACGTCAATGCCGAGTTAGACTTTTTTAAAAAACGGCTGGCCGATTTATGTTCATCGCGTATAAATACTCCATTGTCACTCTTCATGTAATATGTGTCATATTTTTGTTCCTATCGCAAAGCGTATTTTTAGCAGATAGAAATGAAGATTTCCGATCCGCATTTAGCGTGAGAAAATACATAGAAGTTTACGCTCCTTATTAATTCCTTTGTACTTTCGACTTTTACTTAAGAAATCCAAGTGCTACTTTTTTATCTAACTTCTCCAAACTCGTTATATCCATTGACTGGTGTATCCATTGCTATAGATCACGATAGGCACTTTAGTTTTTCAGCGATGTCACCAAAAAGGAAAGAAATCGCTGTTTAAGAATAGCCGAAACCACTAATTTTTGCAATTTTGCATTTTAAAATGCCTGACAAACTTTTTCATTAGTTGTCGCTCAGGGATTGGAATTATATGCATTTTTTAACGCTGATGATGAATCTGAAACTCCTTCATTTTACAGGTAAGTATTAAATCCGGAAAAACGCGTAGAGAAAAAAAAATGCGTGAAATTTACATAATAAAACTGAGACCAAGTTTTAATGGCTCAATCTATTGTCCGGAAAACTTTATAGGGCTTATCTGTCAAACATACTCCATCTATGTATAACTTTTCAAGCTTATATAAAAAAAATTGTCCAAGGTAGAGAGGCACACAGACATTCTCGAAGAATGAAAAAATGGTATCAGAAAAAACAAAATTTTTTTATAAAATTTTACAGAAATATTAACTGTTCACCATACATGCCGTGTGAAAAACTAAACATGATTGCTCGAGGCATTCTCGAGTGACTTGTAGATTTAGCTCGATAACTATAAAATAATTTAAAGTGTTGTGTCTGACTTATGCACGCGCGTACACACACTTTCTCATATTTTTAGTAAATGTGACTTTTCGATATTTTGAAATATCCTGAATGTTTTCATGAAAATCTTGGCAGTGTCTTCACCACAACAAAGCTTTCTCTTCGAGAAAAAAAATATTTTGGGCCTGGATAAACTTCTATTTTTCAATCTTTCCCCAAAAAAAAAACATTAATTTTTTTAATGGTATGTGTGATCTACTGTTTGGTAGATGAATTAAATTTTGCAGGCACTCATTTTTTTTACCCGGAACTACTTCTGTTGAGGGTGTTTTTTTTTTCCGTCAGCATCTGACATTCATGAACGAATGTTTGTGAGAAATTGCGAAACTTATATCGCGTATAAAACAACACACGCCGTGTAATTAGGGTTCGATTGGAAATACCTACAATCAACGGTTGCTGCTTGTTATCATGAATGCATTCAATCATCGAACGGAATCGTCCGAGCTTCCTGTACATAAATGATAATATATCTGCACGTATTCAATATGATTTTTACATGTATTTGCACACAGTTGATTTGTGATTAAAGTGATACAGATAATACTTTTAATTGCCTTTACCTTGCTTATTCTTGCATTTTCTCAACGGTTGGATAAAGACTGCGGCTCGGTATTCATTTTCTTTCTGGAAGCATTTTCTTTTGCGTAATTCTTCCACACAATACTTGTTGATCTGCGCAATCTGTCAGTAAGGCAATCGTGCACAAATATGAATGTTCACGCGCGACTAACACACGAACTAGAGATCACGTTTAGAAAAACAGAAAATTTGCTGCGTTGTTTGTAGCAAAAGTGCAAGCCCTTGAATCTTCAATGAACTCGAGATCGGACAACGCGTACGGGATCTACGGATCGTTCGAAAATTCAACATACAACAGGGTGTTCGAGTGTCCTGTGTGAACTAAAAGCAACACGCACGCCCGATACACTGAGCCAAGAGTGACACAGCCTGTCCGAACAACGTACAGCCCCCCTTTCCTGCAACACCTGCCATGTGGAGATCTCTCCGTGGTAACCGGTGAGAACTCACCGGCCCTGTGAGTCCGATTGCCATTTATTTGTCGCTGCAAAAATAACGCTTACCCTATTCTGCCCGCGTCAGAAATTGTTTGTATTTATTGCCGCAAGAAAATACATACATTTGTACAGAACACTGGAGCGTTCGACATTACTGAAGAAATGCAAAATCGATAATTTATCAATACAGTGTTTTATGAATATGGCCTTAGTCCAGACAAAGTTTTGTAAAATCTTTAAATTGATTAAAACAAATATTGACTGGTCTGTACCATTGCATGTGAATCCTCAGATTCGTTCATTTTATTGCGTTCAAAGAGTATCACTTTTTTGTAGGTTTACGCCCTCGGAGAGGAAGCTTTGTTTGGTGGATAAAAAGAGAAGCTAGAATCAGACTGTTTGAAATATTTGAAAACATTGAAGAATCGTATGAAAAGAAAATATCAGCCACAAAAAGTGGCACTATCGTTTACCATTTTTTCACTTTTTTTTTCATCGATTCCCTCTTTGTCGATTTTGTTGTGGGTTCTTCAACATAGCCGAATATGCTAACAAATATGCAGCAAACAAATTTTCCCGAAATAAATCTGATTTTCATTCCTATCTGCTAAAAACGCTCTTGCCATAGGAACAAAAATATAACACATATTGCATTAAGTTGATGTAAAAAGATAACCTTTTTGTCATTAGATTTCTATCAACCGATTTATCCCTTTGACGGTACACGGATTGAAAATTTTTTGACATATTATATTTTGATTTATGAAATACATAGATTTAAAAATCGGGAGAAGTGTCAGCGTTACCTCGAAGTGATAGCAGATTGAAAAATGTGGTTCGAACGACAGATAATGGTTCATATTCACACAAACGTTAAAGAACAAAAAACAAAAAGAAATTCTATACAACTTTCGGAACTCGATTTTGTTTCGGTATTTGAAAAGCAACCGACGTTTCGTCTTATGTTTTAGTTTGAAAAGCAATAAACACACAAGACGTGGCACAGCGACGAAACGGTAGCAGTCCCGATAATATAAAACACGCTCTATAGCCTGTTTTCCTATCTACACAGGCCTCACTCATATTGACAAGTTTTTAAAATTGCTTCTAGCAATCCATTTTAGCAATAAATTGTGAACTACATCGATTCTTCTTCGCACTTTCATTCTTTTTCGAACCATCCGTCCAATAAATTTGTGATTAACATCCTTTGATAAATAAGAGTAATCGTCACAATTACTGTAATACTGATATCGTACTGTTTTCCTTTTATTTCATTACTCCACAATTGTAGTATCTACACAACATACAACTACGGAAGATAGAGACAGAAATGAAGTTAAGTAAACGTCGTGCACTGATATTCGCTTACGACGCTTTCTACTCAATTTTTTTTACGTTGATTGGAATGTTACTAGACATAAAATGCATACATTTTTCTGTAAAACCAGTAATTTACAGAAAAAGTAGAACTGGCAGTTACTAGCATAAAATTTGGATGCGAATTGTTTATTTCAAGTGAAGTTATACTTTTCATAATCTTCCGGGTTTCCGAAAGTCCGTTGATGGTTAGTTGATCAACGTTCATACGTTGCCTATTGCAACTGTATCGTATAAGTGTAGATGATTACCTACGGCGGTACACACTGGATTGAAGTATCAATAATAATCAATTGCCCTTGACTTCTTCTTATTAGAGTTGGAAACATTCCCTTGAGCTATCCACATCTTTGCTTACGATGCTGGCTGGACTTTCTACCCAACATCGTGAACTCGTCGATTTACTCGTAACGAAGCATTGCTATCGCTACAATTAATTATTGGCTGCTGAAGCGAGGTACTACAACGCTTTAGTAGATCCGGTAATCAATACTGGCAACACAGTTACAATGTTCCGAAAAATGGTTCATACTTGAAATAAAGACCTATTATATTCTGGCAATGTCTCTTTCGCTGAGACTGCACTTCTTTCGATGACATTAACAATATAAATATTACTAAGAATTTATATCAGTGTCATTAAATAAATCAGATTTTAGAATAATGATGCCTGCCCTATCATACTTCGTTTTTCAATAAACTTTTTGAAGTTTGCTAATTGACATCAGAATACCAGTCTTATACGTAGAACGTTGGCGACAAATTCCAGTCGCACATCCGCGAAATCCTTGTTTGATTTCAATTTTTTTCCCGAACAGTTGGTTCCTTTAGTTCTGCAAGTGCACATTTTGATGGATACAAGTATTTCACACAAACGTAGTTGAAGAACACCAAACAAAATTTACCAATTTGATCAAAGAAACACTAATTCTGTAACACAAAACATAACGCAATATAGTTAAATGTAGAAAATACGTTTTCATTTTCTCTTCCGCGGGAAGCATTCGGTTTTGTGTCTAATAGACTACTTAATGTTTTTAAGTTGCTACAAGTGATTCATTACTGTTTAAAATGATTACCCGAGCGGTCAGTTCCCTTTTTGTTCGTACGATTTTCGCGAAAATTGATATCCAATTTGAGTTTTCCTCGGATTTAAAGTTATTACAAAAAATTACGTAATTCGGTTTTGTAGCTTCAGATTCCGTAAGTTTCGAACTGTGATAATCTTAAAAGTACACAAAAATAAAATATATTACCCAAGCAGGACTTGTGCATTCACAGTTTCAAAGTAACATCACCATTTTAAGCCCACTAGTGTTGTCTGAGGAGCATGCTAAAACGAGATCAATCGTTTTGTGCAAACTTTTAAGTTTCATGCAACTATGCGTTGATGGGCTCGAGCGATCTGCATGTAACTCCAAGTCAAGGATAGAAGACTGTACAATGATGTCTGCAAGGGTTATAGGAAAACGACGTTGGAGTAAACATTGAAATTAGAGATCTTTGGTATTGAGTTTTGTTTCATTTTTTCTATCCAAGTTTGGAGCTTAAGTTTAAAACACGAGTGAATTAACATTGCACACTGTTTCGCAATGCTTCCTCAAAGGTCAAAATTTGTCAACGTACTTTTCTAGAGTTTTAGACTACAACGGGTGACCAAATTGACTATGCAAAGCTTCATTTTCTTAACAAACGAATTCTGCATGGTCCAACTATCGGAGTTTCTGTTACCAGATCAACCGCAAGAAAGTTCACACTAAATTCAGTAAGAAATAAGTACACAAGTAAACATTTACAGCAGAAATGGGTGTATCTATTCCAGATGAGCTTAGTATAAATAATTCTAACCTTTATCGTAAGGAAACTTGTTACGAAGTGTATGAGTCCAAGCGCCATTATTTTTGTTCAAAGGAACTGTGATGCGAAAGCTGCCACAATTATAGAGAAAGAACAAGTATTTTCATAATGAACCAATATTCTTACTTGTTTATGCTCTTTGATAAAATGCAGTTGGGCATGACTGTTATTCGCACGATGCTTTAGTGACAAAACTCCATTAATGCGACTATAACTATCATCCCCAACTATTTTGTGATTAACACGAAGGCATCGTGAGCCGAGCATACTCGGTAAATACCACATGCAAACTAATGCTTTAAACTAATGTCGCCGAAAATATTTGAAACATGAATTTTATTCACGCACGGCCTACGTAATAGCCCATTATATCAAATCGAATCCGTACAGTTTGAAGTAACTACAGAGTGGAATCTGACATAGTGCATGGTCTTCTATGAATATTATAATAAAGATTTAACGACATGGTACTGATATTTTGCCAATAATAAATGGAAAGTCCTCGAAAGATTGCATGATAACAAGATAAACACTGGATCGAGCAAACGTTGGAATAAGAGTAACCTATATTACAAACTTGCTCTCTCCCTCTCTCTTTATTTCCTACGCTACGTTTTACCATTGACCCAATCGTATCATTGAAGTTGTAATGTATAGTTTTCATACAACGTATCAAAGATCATTCTGAGTTTTGAAAACTTTTCATTCATGGATAAATATTAAATTTCGAAAACAAAAGCTGATTCGCACTTTTTTGGTTTACTGTACAATGTCGCATTTTCAAAAGCGAAGAGAATTTGTTTTTTCCCTTTATCTGTATTTAAGCGGAATATATAAAATGATTAAGATCGATTAATATTTGTAGCGTTCGACGTTCCAATAAGTTTTTGACTCCTGCTATACCGTCTCTCCTTACAAGCATACTCTTTTAATCATCCGGAAGGTGAGCAATCGTATAACGAACTTGCGTTTGTTAAAATTGTTGGAATAATTTACACGGTTACTATGAAAATATCGAAATCAAAGATAAAATCTGTTTTACTTTCTCTCAAAGGAACCTTTATTGTGGTAGAAAAAAAAAATTTGTATGGACAAAAATACACAGATGATGGATATGTCAGAGATAAAACAATCAGATACAGCGCTGTCGTTTGGTCTTGTCAAGTCAAGTCAAAAGGTTCAAAACAAAAAACTCGGAACAGAAAACTGTACATTTTTTCGCCTTGAGCGCAACCTCGACATCGGTGTTAAGCAAAGGCACTCTGTTGGTGTATGTTTTCGTGCTAAATCTAAGTCTGACAGTAGTTTCCCTAAAAGTAACTAAACGACATTTTTTATTGAAAACAGTTGAAAATTGAAATTTTCATAACACTTCCTCATTGTGTCCGTGATTCGCAATTTTTCTTTATAAGGAATCCAAACATCTCATAAATGCTTTATCACAGAAGAAGCTTTGTGAATAGCGGTCATAACGAGGACGCGCTACAAAAATTTCAATCTACAACTTTTTAAATATTTTTTCGGTCGAATAATAAAAACGCATATATAGTTTCCAATAGCAACGATAAAATGTTTCTCACCCATCACGTGATTGACCTCTAGCATCGACATTCACGAATTCCATCGTCACTTGACAATAAACTATTTTCACTGCGAACATCTCGCCACAAGGCACTTGATGTGCGGATTTCGGTGTTACGAGTGCACGAACTGTTTAACTTTGTCGTCGAGTAACTACAACGCCAGTTTCACCACTGTACAGGTCAAACGAACGATGCGCAGGACATTTTACGGATGACAGAATCGTACAGCATGCTAAACCTATGCTCCGTGAACATTAAAGCATTGTTTTCCGGCCGACGGCGGTGGATACCGGATGTGCCGGGACACCATAGTGGTCTTTTTCATCACTTTTTCCCCCGCTCGTACGTTACTTCGGTACGCGACAGTACACTACGGCGGTGAACAGCGCCGAGCATAGTGACCAGGAATTCGTCTTATATTATATGTACATAAAATACCGATCGCGCAGGATGAGCAGAACCGTTTCTCCCCGTCAATAACTGATTTGCGGAAAATTCGTGTAAAACCGTTCGTCTAAAACAACTTGTCTTGAAATATATTTCTTAAATTTTGAATTTTAAATTTCGAATTTAGATTTTAAAAAATGTGTCTCCGTCTAAAACTATTAATCTAATGAGGATTTCTCTAACTGTAGCGAAAAATATGTATAGTTTGTTGGATATGTGCTTTTATCTACAGCGGGAAGTATCTACAGGTTTGTTAACTATACCGGGAAACATATATAATAGAGGAAATATTATAATAGAGGAAAACATTAAGTTGTCAAACATTGGTGAAAAATATGTATAGAGTTTGTTCAAGATCTGGAGGACATATTCATAGAGTTTTCCAATCATAACGGGAAATATATGTATAGTGGACACTAAATAGTAGAAGCTTCCGAACCCCTACATATTTACTTCGTATAAACAACGATCGGTGAGTCAATGTCGCTTCGTTGAGCGGATGCTGATTGACGTTTTCATCAGTATATTATTTGCAAGCTGCGGCTTTTCCACGGAATCCCATGTTGCAAGCGATATAATCCCGCCCTGAATTAATGAATGGATTCCACCGAGAAGCCTCTCGGAAATGTTTCGAAATATTCATGATTAAGGGTACACACAGCGTTATAGATAACCATATAAGCTTATAAGAAATGTGAGATCTCTGGCATTCATTGAACACACGCTGAATTACTAATCAGGTATTAGAGACTTTCATCTATCGAAATGAAAATAAAATAGAAACATCTTTGTACATCCGATGCGCATACAGCAATAAGTAATGAGTATGTCCGAAGCGGCTTACAGATGTGGTCTATCGCTTCTAGGTGCGCTACACATATTGTACTCCTCCTCTTATAGTGGTCGTAGACTATGTGTAGTATGGTACACACCAAACATAACTCTTCACGTAAGTTGAGCAACTAGATCATGTCCACGTACTAATAAGCGTCACTTGACCGTTGCAACAGCTCGCCAATTAGCTATCTCGTCCATTATATCGAGCATAGAAGAAGAAAAAAAAGAATACGATGTCTATGCGACGAGAATATCCGCGAGAGCGAATCAACACTTTTCAATGAGGTAAAAACGATTTACACAGTCGGGTTTCGACTTTTCTCTCTTGAGATTATACCCCAAATATTCTTCAACACACTTTTTTGCACACTCCAAGTGTGTGTTTTTTATGGTCTACGATATTTCCTTTTTTCAAGAGATAAATAGTAAAGTAGGAATAGATGTTACAAAAAACGCTATCCTAATTGGAAGCTGCGCGCTATACTATATATCGAGTCGTCAAAGTAGTTGCAAAACTCATTTCCACTTGCTGACGGCCATTTTTTCATTTTAATATTAAATGTTTTACTGGTCGTCAAATATAAATATGCCGCATCGAGGTTCTCTTCCAAAACTGGACATCCTTGAGTTGACATACACTCTCGTTTGGAAATGCTCCGTTTTTCGGATTTCTTATCTTCTTGGATAGTTTGCTCTATGGCTTACCGGGGTTGAAGATACTAAGGAAGACATCCGAAAAAACCAGGCATTCATGAACAGCAGTGTGCCTTGTTCAGCATACCAATAACATTTATACGAACATTTTTGCACCAAAAATGAAACCTCGCATTATTCATAACAATTATATAATTGATAACTAATGCATAAAACTTATGTTGAGCTGTGTACCGAGAGATTCGTACAATATTCGGAATCCTCGATGATTGTGTAGAGATCACAATTTTTCCGAGATAATGTGTTTGTATAAACAAACGATTCTCCGTTTTTCATTATTGTTGAACGAAGAATTAAAAAGAAAAATGCTCACAGCTTTTCCTCGTTATGAGAAGTCCAATACGCCCTCTGGAAAACAAATTTGTCACCCATACCTCATTGTTAGTTTAAGCTTATTCTGTGCCTCTAGATTTACCTGAAGCGGTCAAATTTATTTAGTAACGCAAACGGCGGTGATGATTCTGTATGCTCAATACGATACATACGCATCCGCAGTTGAATTCACTGCTTTATTATATTACAGCTTGGAGCCCCCTCACCGCAGTCGATGCTTCTTGTGAGAGTTGTATAAGTATGCGGTAACCGCTATTTCCAGTAACATGCGCTCCAGTTGTATGAAGTACGAAGGACCAAACACAATATTAAAATTCCAAGGTTTATCCTGACTTACACTATATCGCATCATTCTCGGTCACCCGACGAAATTTCTTTTTATACCATTCAGTGAATACGAATTTCATTCTCCATGCAACAGTTGGCAATGCGAAATTACAGTATGCAATCAAAAACGAATAGGATTACCGACCGAACTTGATCGAACTTACCTTTGGCCTTGCTGACGCTGCCTCTCGTGCATCCACAGCGCATCCCCGAGACTGTGAGCACTGCTCTGTACGCCGCCCATGTTGCACTGTTTAAGTCTTTATCCTCCGACGAACCTTGCATATAAATCTAATTAATGGCTTGTTAGACGATTGAATGTTGGAGAGTTTCTTACGAAAGATTAATTTATATTTCTGCAAAACTTTATTCGACTCTTCATCGAATAACTAGTAATTTACTAATTGTTATAACGACTTGCATGTTCAGACATTTTAGAAATTCATTGACAATTATTCATCGATTCTCATGGAACATCATTCACAATGTCAAATTGCGTGATACGGTTTCCTTTAATTAGAAAAATTATTAGTTCTGTAATGGAAATGGAATTTTACTTCGTCTTAGTAGCCTTCGC
This sequence comes from Listrodromus nycthemerus, assembly GCA_963978505.1. Taxonomy (NCBI): domain Eukaryota; kingdom Metazoa; phylum Arthropoda; class Insecta; order Hymenoptera; family Ichneumonidae; genus Listrodromus; species Listrodromus nycthemerus. The sequence continues at coordinate 13,326,272 of OZ021680.1, read as the reverse complement.
ATATCGATCCAAGTTTCAATCAGCAGTTTTACAAATATGATCAGGTTGTTTGATTTTTGGAAAGTTATAAATGTATATCTCCGAAGATCTAATTTGCCAGTCTTATAGCTATAGAATTCCTTTCGCAAAATTTCCTGCAGTATTGAAGAAATAATGTTGATTTAGGAAGCGTCATTGTCGATACATCATATTGGAATTATATGCGACTTTAAAAAAATATTTAGCCACTTTAAAAAAAAAAATGTCTATTTTTTTCGAAATTTTTTTTAACGTTTTCAGAATGCTCCTGTATTGTGGAAAAATTAACTTAATTTTTTCACAATACTGGAGCATTTTAAAGACGGTAAAAAAAATTTCGAAAAATATAGACATTTTTTTTTCAAGTTTCTTAAAAATCAATCTCTGATCGAAAAAATAAAGATTTTTGAGAAAAATTTTTTTTTCATTGGAAAAAAGAATAAAAATCACAAAATTGCTCATAATGGTGATCTTTGTTAAAACAAAGAAATTGAAGCTTCGGGGTACTATGAAAAAAAATTGCAGATCTTTGAATTTTTCAGGGATTTTAGGGGACACTTTGAAGGAAAAAAATGACCGACGATAACCCTCGTTCATCGATTTTATCCAAAGTTATACCGAGTTATCGAAATATCCTTAATTATGCGAATTTTTGTCTTTTTTTCAGTCCGAGTTTTTAATTGGAAATTTTCTCTTTTTTTCAAAAGCCGTTTACTTTTTGTTATAGAGAATATCGCCCAGTTTTCGAAACCCTTCCTTCGGTTTTCTCTATGATCATTATTTTCAGATTTATTGATGATCAAAGCCAAAAAGAACTTTTTTGCTTTGATGGACGATAACTCCGCGGCAAATCATCGTACAGGCTTTTTGATTATGACAAATTGAAGGGTATTAAATTCTCGAAAGGATTTTCTGAATGAAGCAATCGGAAAACATTTTTTGTAGCCCGTAGACCTTTTTTTAGGCAAGAAAAAATTTGGAAACATTTTTTTTCGGTAGTTTTCTTAGGATTTCTCCAGACCTGACGTAACAAAAAAATGTTCAAGGTCATATGTGAAAATTAGACACTTCAAGCTACAACTTGCTTTTTTTCTTTTCTGTACGATAATTTTCCTTGGAGTTACAGCTCGTTGAAAATCACCCAAAAAATTGGAATTTTTTAAATATCCTTCAGTTTTTGTGTAGTTGCTGGACACTATTGTTAGTTTGTGTGTGCGTGTCAGGTGCGAGATTGCGCTGCGGTTACGAAGCTTCCAGCAAATGGCTTAGACACAAGTCGTTTCTCACAATCGAAATATCCCCATGTAACCAATATAAACGATGACGCAAGCTTGACAAAATCCACATTTGCAAACGAGGCTTATTCCTAAAACTCGGTGAGTTTGAGCTCACATTGCACATACGCCGTCCAACGTTAGTATACAATTCAGGAAGGCTTCGAAAAGGTTTGAACACTTTAGATAGTCCTTGCAATAGTGCTGATATCGTATAAGTTTCATAGAAATAAGAATTGCTAGGGTTGCCTACGATATTAAAATCTATTAAGCTTTTAATACGCTTGATACTTTTTAGATATTTGAACCATCTAAAAGTGCTTGCAATTCCCTTAAATTTCTGCGAAAGTAATGGGAACTTTCGTATTAGTTTCGGGGAACACTATTCGCACGAATTACCTTAACATGAGTTGCTTGCTCATGAATATCCAAAATTCTTTTTATTTTTCATTTTGACAATATTTTACCCGTTACTTTTCACAATAAAAAAAATTGAATGTACAGCTTTCCAATTAGAGAAAACATTATGAAATGAACAAAAATTAAAATTTGAGGTCGAGAAAGTTTTGTAACTGTTGAAACCTTTTTTCTACCTTATACGTCGATAAGAATAGATTATCGCATTGTGTAATGACACGTTTGTCGTAAGTGATCAGAAATTGAATTAACACCCTTGACTGTACCTAAATTGTTTTCGAGGCTTCGCGCTTCTCCTTTGATGAATTGAACAATTCACCTCTCTACATCCTCTTCTTCGCTTGCTCCACCACGAAATTTCACACTATCGATGGTTCACAATCGGGAGAACACATATTATTCAAAGCTACAAAATATTTAACGAGACAACTTGTGGCAAGAATTATATTAAATAAATGATGTTGGAACATGAGGGCAGTTTTATAAGCGATTTCGAGATTCAATTAATAAAAAAATAAAGTCGGACCAATCAAAAGGTATATTATATATGTCGTAGCATGGTTTGTGTGAAACACTACGTACTTATTAAATGTTCACGAGCTCACGATGAACTGGCAGGTGAACTGTTAAAACTACTAGAGAGTTTACGCAAAGGCGGCGAAGTAGGGAGGCAACGATTATACTCTTCCACTATGTGTTTCCTTGCCACTTCCACCATATACTACCATCATTATACGCTGTACTTATTTACGCGTCGGGCTGTACCGGGTACGAGTTCTAATTACCAAGCTCGTTGCAGACCAATGTGCAATCCCTATTAAACAACAAGCATAAACTCATTAATTCATGCTCAGCGAACTTTTTTAATTTTTTTTTGTATTCAAATACAATTCAATTTTGAATCTTTATTGAGTATATTTACGTGGATAATTTCCGAGTTTTTCTATTTTCACACCGGTGAGCTTTGGAAGTGATAATTTAATGATAATATCAGTGCTGTTCAGCACTATAATATAGACTTTTTTTCTGGGAGACCCCTGTGAATTGACAGGGAGCCATTTAGCAAGTATCTTGTATCGTAATAAGTAGGTGCAGTATGTACATTGTCATTCTGCGACTTCGTATACGGACAAAATTCAGGTTTAAGATCAACAGGTTAATTCAGTTTTAACAAACTCCAAATAAACGTTTGATGATCGTTTAATTCACGAATTTCATGATGAATTACATTATCAACTCGATGTTAATGTACTTATAATATTTAAAGTTTTTTATCGGACATATTTAACTGTATTAACTATATTTCCTAACTAACTAGTTTTCATTTAGTCATGTGCGAGACATTTTTTGAATGAGTTTGGTCCAATTTTCGTATAAACCTTATGTAAGTAAATATACAAATAAGTACTAAAATGATATAATATAATTGAAATGATTATAAAAAATATAAAAATGAAGGAAAGCAATGTTCTGAGCCCATTCAAAAAGAAAAAGCTCTAATTTTCTTGAATTAATCATGCCGAAATCATATAACGTACTCGAAGATACCGCAGACTGCGCTAAAGACCGATTTACAAATTTTGCAATTTTTCATAATTAATTGGATAATACATAACAAAAAAATGATTGAATCAAGTATGAGGTAATGATAACCGAAAAAATACAGGTGATGCCTGAATATTTATACCCATTTTGCGCCTATCCCGGTAAGTGGCTATGCAACAAAATTTCTATAAATAGCAGGGAAAAAATTAAGGAACATTAACTGACGTTAGTTGCCTTTATCGCATGAACAAATGGACATATATCAATTAAATATATCAATTAAATTATTCAATAATCGACATTCATGTAACTTGGGGCGATATAATAACCTTGGCTGCAAGACTCTCGTATCGACGGTGAGCACATTTGAGCGGTTCCGTTCTGCTTCTTCCGTGTAGAAGATTCCCGTAGCTCGTTGCGTGCAGTCATTGGATTCCGTTCTCCACACTCTGATACTTTCCTCATATCAACGGCTTTTAACCAGGTTATACGGAGTGGACTCTCGGACGCACGCGCCCGATTATCATGCGAACCGCTTCGCGGAAACGGTGCATGATTCCCGGTATCTTTTGGTATTTTGCAATGATTAATCTTTTACTGAAGGATAAGGCCGACAATTAATAAATTTATTCATCGAATGGAATTTGTTATGTTTTGTTTACCTCTGTTTAAGATGTGTCAATCGATTACCATCGAGGATTGCCAAGGATTACTGTACCATTACCATCGAGAAAGGAAAAATGTTTTTTCACCCTCAAACCAATTACGAACACGGTTGCTGATTTTATTGAAATGCTCAAGATGGAGGATCGCGGGATAGACAGGACGGTTATTACGGCTCTAGGTAAATTTTATGAAATAAATATGAGATTTTCGTTTTATTTTTATGCTTATGGATTGATTCAACTAGCATATTTTCAGACGGAACTAGAATAGGCGGTGGAAATACGATAGAGTCTTTACTGGAGGCGGACTTTAAATTGGTTATCAACGATGTGACCTACGACGTTTCGCCACCGAATCAGGAAGCCTATTCCGCGGTGAGCATTATTAACAGACTCGCTGGCATTCCCATGTCAAGTACTTACATTTTTTTAACAAGCTTTACTGTGTAAGTATACTCTAATATCGTCGATATTTTTATGATATAATTCGGACACAACTTTCAATACGCCGAGTTGCAATTATATTTTTCGGTATACGTAAGTATAGGGGCTTCGTACACCTACAAAATTCGCAAACTATAATAAAAACGTTCTGAAGACGAGTGAATGAAATACTAAAACCCGACGGTCAACTTAACCCAAAGTGCTTTTTCCGGATGGATGATTCTTTGAAATTTAAATATTTCGAAGGTACTTGACACTCGAATGTATTCCCATCGAATTTTAAAATTTTTGAATGGGATATTTTTCTGTATAGATCAAGTTAGTAAAATTGATTAAATACCTGATGCCTCATGTGTATACGCAGGGAACGTGATTCCAAAAAAAAACTGCAAAAACGCCAGGATCCGGATAAAACATCTTATATACATCTTCAGAAAAAATTACATCAAAAAAATTAGTATTATCACTTGGGTTATATTATCACAAGTATGAGAATTCTGGCTTATTCAGAGGAGCGCTGGCTGAGGCTGTCTTACGGGTCCACCACTCGATATGTTCTTTTAATTCCTCCACAATAAACATACTTGTATCGTAATTATTATTATTTTTTTCGAGTGCTAATAGCCTAACTTTTTCGAACCATCTCACATGAATCATGCAATATTTGAGCGCCGGACAGCACGAGCCGAGCGTATCGATACAAGAAGCGAACTCACGAATTGAGCATTTTTTAGTTTTTATAAATGTTTTCAATAGATTGAGAGATCGTTCGATGAAGTCCTCAGGTAATTCGATCGTCATCTTCGGTGAGTCGAAAACGAGCCTCAGATATGGGCATCTTACGGCATGTTTTATGGTTGACTATAAATCCGAGTTCTTCTAAGATAGTGGGCGTAGCTCAAAAGTGTTCGGCACACCCTTCGTATAATTTTCCGATAAGCAAAATATCGTCTAAATAAAAAACGGAACTAAAGCCCTGTCTCCTCAATTATGCTGCTACCGTCTTGAGTATTTATGTAAATACGAAGATGCGACATTAAAACTGAACGGTAAATAATCAAATTCGTAATATACGCCGTTATATTGGAACCGCAAAAACCTTCGAGAACTTTTTTCTATCGATACTAGGTAATACGCGTCCTTTACATTGACTGGCACCATAAAACAATCAGGCTCAATTAACGACTTTGCCACTCGCTAGTGTTCAATTTTTGAAATGCTCCGTATTCACGAACTCGTTAACTTTTTTCAGATTCAAAATAAATCGGTGTGTACCGTCGGACTTTGGCACAAGAAAAATACTTGAAAAATACTGGTCTGAAGACGGACCAACCATTTGAGTCGCGCCTTTCTCTAATAATTTCTCTCTAATAAATAGGATTATTCGCTATTTGGCCAAACTGTTTTTTCTTATATCCGATCCTGCACAGGAAGTGATGATGGAGGATTAATAAATTACAGGATCAGCCGATACTTTTGCCCATGCTCGATGAAAAACACGTAAGGCCCGCTGTTTTACCTACGCTAGAAATTAACCGCGTCTGCCCGAGAAACGCGACTTTCGAGGGTACGTTTTCTTCGGCCTCGAGCTGAATCGGTCGTTCGTCGGTCTTTCTGGTCTGCTCGACGTCCAATTTTTCTTGCGCATCATCGGGCGCTGCACCGGACATCTTCAATTGTTTTTGCAGGTTTTATTTTTTTCTCCCTATTCGGGCCGAACAGGAATCCATGGACTGTCGCGCAAGTTGAAATCTCTATTACGGACGAATTGGGATTCGCGAGGACTAAACTCCTACGAACTTCCGATTCCTCCGTCTAGAGAAACGCCATAAGTGTTTCTGTATTACTCAGAGCTTCGAGCATCTCGAGTTTTTCTTCACTACCCGATCGTAGCGTAATCGATACGACCTTCCCTATCGCCGCCATACAGGAAGTGATTCGCTTTTGTTTTTTTTTACCATACGGTTGTCTCTTGTCTTGGTGCTACCATGAATCGCGGCAACAACCTCTGGGTTCTTCACCGGGGCAACTATGAATCCGCAATTTTCTCGGATATTATATTTTTTCACGAGATATTTATTTTCCTCCTTGGAGAGCCTTTTTTTATATTTCTATCCAGCGAATAACGATATCCTTGTGCAATGAAGGGGCCGATTTCTAGTCCCGTTCGAAACGCGGTTCTTCACAATTCCACTAAAAAGGTTAAATTTTTTAAATGCGATTTTGGATTTCATCAAAGATTGCTGCGTGCTGCAGGTCTTTCCATTCCTTAATTATCAAGATGAAAAATTCTACACAGATAAATAATGATTATTTTACGATTTCTAGTAAACAGGGGGAGAATCGATTGAACCGTTTAAGCCCTATGTGAGTTTGAATCGTATGAATTCATTGAATTGTATGAAAATAATACCTTATTTCAGATTCAACTTTCCGTATTGAATATTCAGATTTGGATAAAATCAGTAGCTACTGTGACGTCGCGGTTGACAATTTATCGTTGCTTTATTTAATTCCAATAGTCAACTTGGCTACAGAACGCGATTTTGGGAAGGGATTACTCGGTCTATACTTTGTGAACCGATCGAACCGTTTATTGAAGTGTAACCTGGCAGAGTGGCGTCGTACAAAACTTCTGTGACTTTCTAAGTAGCCTAGAAGAGGGTAGTTCTTATAGGTTTTGGCTGTGGAAAAGTGTGGTCGGTGAGAAGACGATTTAGAAGACGAAGCATTTTGTAAAAGATAGGTGTCTAATGCTGGTAGCAGTTGTTTAAGATTCTTGGAAGGTCCGTCGATGTTACGAGGGAAGCAGAGTTGATTGGCTGGTCATAGGTTTCCACAATCAGTTAGTAGGTCACTGGGAAATGGAAACAATGTTCAATTTTCTACAACTTTGATTTTCATGAATTTTTTCAAAAATCAATATTTAAGCCCTTTTCTGCATCACTGCTGGGGTAAAGCTCCAGCCGCGTTTTTTTACGTGGCATTCGCAGTAGGCCTAATCCACGTTCCATTTGATGGCAATTATTTCTGCAATTTTTAAGGAGTCGGGCAGGTTTTTTTATAAATGATTTATTACAATGAGTAGACTTGGTTTTTATAAAAGCTATTGCAGGAACGGTCCTATTGTGCTCTTGTTTTTTTTACCGATGATACTGCCAAATCCATATCAATGGTTTTTTCATTAGAACGGTCTTCACGTTCAACATTTATTCTAGATATTTTTTTAGTAAAATTCTCGATGATATCTTTATTTTCATTATCATCGAGTAACTCCGGAAGTCCGACAACATTGTCGTAATCAAACTGCATAAAGGACAAGGATTTCACACGACGCTGTGGACGCAAAATGGAAGCAGTTTCGAACATCGTGATCTCCTCGTAGGATGAGCAAAAACCCAGTGATGAGAGAACTTTTATTAAATTCTTTGAACTAAATTTTTCGTATAATAGAGCACGAACACCAATTTTCAATGAAAAATTGCAGAAATAATTGCATGTGCGATAACTGTGCATTTCCTTTTGCACGACTGGACCGCTCTCTTTTTTTCATTTAAAAATAATTTCCGCGATTAGCACCTTTAAACAATTGGGGACGGCATCATTCACGTATTCCATGAAATTGTCTGAAGGGGGGTACGATTTTACGCTGTACGGTGCGCTCCGTATATATTCGAGTATAATTTCAGCCGCTTCACGAACCACTCTCAATCTTTCTTCCTGAGGATCGGATTTCTTTGCATTGTACCAGCCTTGCACGAGAATTTTGTAACCAGTGTTAGGAAAACACATTATGGGATCTGAACCTGGTGCAGCAAACATCACAATTTCGTCACTGTATTCTTCTATTGAGCGTTTTTTAATTATTTTTGTATGAGGAATGTCGTCTTTCGGAATTTTTGCTCGCAGCTCTTTCAAGCTAAATTGACACTCGTCAGCGCGATTTTCAATATAATCGGAAAAATACTCTACATCACGGTCCATTTCGCAGGAATGTGGTCTTCCTGATGATCTACACGATACAGGAGCGATTAAATTCCTTGAGCAAACGCGATGATAATGTGCTTCCACAGGGGCTAAATGTATGTTTTCGATGCGCGCTACTGCTTCTCGTCCACCTTCATCATTGCACTGCTGCAAATACTTCAAACAAGTATCTTGGAATTCCTTGTTTCGAATGACTGAAATGTGACGCCGCACGTTTATGCTACGCTTTCTTTCCTTCACTGAAACGGCGACTTGGTCACAGATGAAACAAATATTCTTAAAATCAAATTTTGCTATTACTTGTCATTCTTCGGCTGGTGGCGTCATTGACGACAAAGATGATGATGATTGTAACGCGCCACTGCTTCTTCTACGCGCTTCGGCTAATTTTTTATTGCCATAATTTTTTTGGCACATTGGGTGTATTGGCACATGGGGTGTAACATGGTCCGCAGCTTCCAGCATTGGTCTGTGATGTTCATCACCAAGGATAACACATTTTTCCATTTTACAGTGAACACGTTTGCTTTATAGAATAGCAAAAAATAAACTGAGGCTTGGTCACGTAGAGCAGGAGGTTAGAGGCTTGTCTATCCCAATAGAGACGCACAATGACATATGCCAGTCTGCCGCTGGTGGGACAGAGTCATAGAACGAAAAAATAGACTCAGACTTGTTCATATAGCAGGTATTATAGCATCTGCCGGTGACGTCACCGTACAGGCTACCTGGTCGCTTGGGTCCTGGCACATTTACCTGAGCCGTAGGAGCTTAAATATTGATTTCTCAAAAAAATTCATAAGAACAAAAGTTGTAGGAAATTTAACGATCTACAACAATGTTGTCATAATTCTTTTCGCTAAATTCAATGATAATCGAGATACCGAGGCGAAATTATACTTTGGCTTGATTTTTGCAGTAATTTCCGTAAATATCGATTGTACGATGAAAATTATATGGACAAAAGTTGTTGAGAATTAAATTTGCAACAACTTTTGGGTTTATTATTTTCGTAAAAAATGAAAAATAAAGGAGATATGGATATGGCTAAAAAACGTTTGACCTTCAAACCAATATGACGACTAACGCATCGGTCGGATTTGGTCGAGTTTCTGGATTTCAGCTATTTATGACACCCCTCCCCCTGTACATTGGCGCGATTCAAATTCTGGCTATAATTAATTTCAGGTTACCCTTATTTTTTAGCTAATCCGCCTGGGCTACATAGGCTGCGTGAATCGCGCGAATTCGATAGGCTTTTTCTTTCCGGTTATTTTGCGATCTAGATGCGTTGTCAATAACGTTCATGAGGTACAGTAATCATAATTGAGTCCTCGAGACATTGTGAGATGCAGATCCCGCCCATCATTGGATTCCTTTACGCCGTTTCGATAAAATTTATCGTTCGATACATTTTTGATTGCGTATAGAATTAGTTCTCGCTCTACTTGCTTTGATCGTTCGATCGGCTGGGCGTTCATGGTGCATATGTGTGCTATCTCGTGGCTTGTCAGCCAACAATGAAATTGTTCTTGTTTATTGATGTTTTAGATGCCGATTTTTTTTATTTCGCTCGCTATTCTACCGGCTCTCGATCGCGACTCTGCCATAACCCGCATCCTGAGTAGCTGTTGCTGGCTGTGCTAGCTGAGTAGATGCTTTCGCGAACGTAGCTGCAGAAGCTAACTTTCCTTTTTGGGTTTCCCGATTTCGCGGATTAATTTTGGATTATTCGCGAGATTTAGATTTTTAAACGCCAAACGGAAACCGAAAAATGAAAATACTTGAAAAATACGGCACGGGAGTAAAAAATGTAAGAAAATTTTGAGAAAACCCATGAGCCTCGAAAAATCAACAAATTTGTTTTACATGAATAAAGCAGGTTTACTGATTGTAGGCTAAGCAAAATCTTTTAATATTTCGGTAATAACATTTTGACATTGCTATTATACAAAATTAATATTGTTTAGACTTTTAGTACCGTTGATTTTTTCAGCTTTTTATACCCTCGGAAAGAGTTCAGATTCTCGTTCAATTTCACTTTTGGCTGTGATTGTACGTGTGATACATCCGTAACAGTATTATTATGTATATATATTAATGCACAATTAAAAAATGTCTTCCTTATTCTTATTCGGAAAAATAACAATTGATAATTAATTAAAGGGTGGTTAATTGTTAACTCCTTAAAGCGTATATGTTTAAATTTGATACAATATTATATTTTACGATATAAACATTTGCTATCTAGTGAATGTTACATGTCAGTTAATATACCGACATCGCGAATGTAATACGCTTTAGGATATGAAGATACCTTATGAATTTTTGAAACGGTAGTGCCTAATTTTTTTATTCCAGTGTATGAAATCCTAAGAACTTTAATATCGCGATTATTTCACAAATACATATTAGATTCAAATTCGAATATTGAATTTACGAAACCATATACTTATTTCCATGCACCGATCGCTTTGTAATAAATTTAACATGCAGGTATTGATTTTGAAACCTCGACAACGTACAATTCACATATTATTTTAGGAAATGTAAGAAGAGTATATGAATATAATATATATATACCAAATGCCTAAATTTCATACTCTTTAGTATATTATATTTACTGACATTTTTTGCAGTGTATATGTATGTAGAAGATTCCACCGGAAACTTTCACGCTTCGACCCTGACCCCCTTTGATAATTCTGTTATTTTTCTTCGAAAAGAATTTCGGAAAAGTCATGACACGTGTTTTTTTATCACGCTTTCAATTAAAGTAGTACTTGCTGTACAGTGCCGTCAAACATGAATTTGAAAAAAAAATTTCGAATCCTTGTCAATAGAATAAAGATCGGAAAACATCAATTGTATGGTAGGTGCTGCACAAATTGTTTTTGTGGAATAATAATTCGAATTTTTCATTAATAAAGTGAAGATGAAATTAAGTATTCAATAAACTACCCGGCAACTTAACATCGACATACTTGATATAATAAGGACTGAAGTCTATAAAGGTGTGTAAGCGCGCGAAGCCCCCTTTAAGTGTTGCAAGCCCCTCTATTGTGCGTGAGTGCATATTGCACAATTGTTTGTACGAAACAATTAAAAATATTAGTAGATTTTTTTGCTATAAAGACATTTGAAATTGGGCTGATAGGATTTTCTTCTTCTTATACTTTTATTCCATAAATGTTCTTATGTAGAAGAATTCAAAATTTATCATTTCTTCTCAGCAGCACTTCGCTTCCCGAATTAATTAAAAGTTTTATTCATTCCACTAGTGTTAATATGAAATGGTAATATTTTTTTTCCGTCAAGTCAAATTTGTTCTATATTTTGATTGCCTTCTTCTGGCATTAGAGAAACCCTGGAATAGTATGGGCAAACTCTGTTGGGCAATATAGTTTACATATTAACCCGGCATATTTTATGCTCAAATTTAATAACAATGTACCTGTATTTAATGTTATAATGTATCAATAGCAAGACGTCGAGAAGCTATCAGAAGTGAGAGCCGTAGTCGGTCAGCTGTATGAGACCTTTAATTGTCAAGAATATAACTCCGTCCTGGAACGTGAAGTAGTGGCACAGCTAGAACAAGTCATGATGGAATTGGAACCACTAGAGATTGTAAGTAAAATGAACAATTAAATAACATAAAAATTCATATTGCAAAAGAGACATATTGAAATATTAATCGAATTTTATTTGTCGATCAGAAACGTCAAGAGCTGGAGATTTCGGCAGAAAGGAGAGCCAGTATTCAACCCTGGCTTGGCCTAGTCGCTATGGCCGTTCAATTCGGCATCTTAGCAAGATTGACCTGGTGGGAGTACTCGTGGGATATTATGGAACCTGTGACGTATTTTGTCACATATGGTACTGGAATGCTTTGCTATATCTACTTCATTCTAACAAGACAGGTGAGCTAGTGAATTTATTTTTGTTAAGTACTGTATCAAAGCATCTTTAGGTGATGCCAAATAGACTCCGATGGTAGGAAAACTGTAATTGACTTTGATTTAGAAATTTTTTTAGTTGTCGGTCAAGAATTAAAAAATATATATTGTGACGTCGTGTTGCGGATTTCTTGTTTTTCTTTATTCGAATAGCTAACTCGGCTACAAAACAGGGTTTCAGGGAGGAAAGACGCAGTTTACACTTGTGAACTAGTTTAAGCGTTTATTTAAAGAACAAACTGGCAGACTGACGTCCAGAATTTTGGTTATTAACTGAGTTACTAGCTAGATAGGCGGCTCGTACTCATGAATGTATCCTGTGAGAAACTTCAGGTAGTGGAGAAGGAATTTGGGAGCCGAAAAAATACTGGAAATGGCAGATGTCTGAGTGTCCTGGAAGACGGGTCAGTGGTGAGAAAAAGGAAATGGAATAGTCGGGCGGACGATTGTATATTTTAGGGGAATATTAGGAATAGGCATTCAGGTTTGACCAAGAAAAGGGAAGGATGCACGTGTACACCTTGACGGTAAGAGGTCGCGGCCGAAGTAGACGGCGGTTGTAGTCGTAAATTGTAAGAGTGAGAGGGAAGTAAGGACGAGCGACAAAAAGGTGAGGCTAGCGCAGGATCATCGTTACAATACTCTTGAAAAAATGTTTTACAGTTTCACGCATAGTCCAACTAACCGTAAAACTTTTCAGTTATATTTGGAGTTTTTTTTTTGAAAACTTAGTGCATTTCGAGCGGCTGATCAGTACGCCCAACTAATTCTGATTACATTGAAATAATCTGTAGTGATTGATTGTCGGTCAATATTTCGAAAACGAAAAGCAATACCAATCATTAAACACATCGGGTAGAAAGTTGTTTTACTGTAAGACTTTTCCGAAAGTAACCGATATTCAACTAAATACCGACAGCACCTTAAGTTCTGGGCACACGAATTGACTGACTGGTTTCGGTTTGACTGAAACGCGAAATTTCAATTATCCACGTTTCTGAGTTGGGGCATGGGCCAAGGTTTTAGACATTCTTAAGATGGTGTAATATACTGATTGAGTTGCCACGAGTGTGAACCGATAATTTCAATTCTACAATTACTTTTTTGCACGGATGTTTCGGAGATTCGCAAAATGATATTGGATACCGAAATGGTAGACGAGTGCCGGGGTCCACATAATCATTTGTGTTCGGCACAAAATTGCCTTCACCAAATTTTTTTTATAATCGTCTACTATTTAGTCATACCTTTTTTAAATGGTTGAACAACAAAAATTACGTAATTCGGGTGATATCCTGAGGAGGCGATAAATTTTTTTTGAGTATTTCTCCAATACTGTCTCATCATTCGATTCTCCGGTAGTACATTAGATCTGTTTTCAAAAGGGGTTTCCATAGAGAAACAGTTTACTTCAAAGTATAAAATTTCCCATAGCGATCTTGAGACTTGCTGAACATTGATTATCCTTTTTGCAGGAATACATGCTACCGGATGTGCTCAACCGGCGATATCTTGTCGTCCTTCACAAGAGAGCGAAGAAATTAGGACTGGACCTAAACCGTTACAACACACTAAAAGAGCAGGCCTACGAATTGGAGACGACACTTAAAATCATACGTGGTCCTCTGTGGAAACAAAAAAAGCAGATTGAGCAGAAACGCCATCAAAGATCGAGATCCAGCTCGAGCTCAAGCAGTTCGTCAAGATCACCAAGTTCATCGCCTAGCCCCAGTCCATGTCCTAGTCCCAAGCGAACCATTTAGTTGTGAATTGTAACTCGAGTGAACAATTTTTTTAATACATTTACGATGCAAAACAACGTGTGCAGGTTTACGAGGACTTGACAACCTGCGATTACTTTTGTTAGGATAAGACGAAAGCTTGGATTTTAGTCGAAAGTATAAATACATCGAAGAGAAAATATTATAAATGTATGCACTGACGTTTGTCGGTTAGTGTAATCATTTAACCGGCAGAAAAATAGAGGGGACTGTTATTTCAAATAACATTATATCTGAAATTTGACCATGGTGAACTATACATGAGTATGTATGTATGTTTTTGAGAGTAAATGTCATAATTGGACATATTTAAATCATTCACTACCTTTGCTAGAGGTTCTTTGCAAGAATATAATTCGATGCATCGGAATAATGTTAAAAACAACGAGTCCGATCGTTAAAGTTCAGGATCGACATATACAGATATAGTGTGACAAATATATATTGCTGTATAAAATCATAGAAAAAAAAAACAATGGCTTGGCTGGATCTTTTTTTTTAATGATTTTTCTATGACGAAGGTGATATATGTATATCGTTGGTCTGTTGCTAAAAATTATTGATTCTTATGCAAAAATATCTTGCAAAATATCGGAGGAACATTTCTTTGAAATTTCGGATTTGTCCGGAGGGTTCCACCGATCACAAAGATCATACATTAAAGTTGGATATATTGGCACGAGACCTGACGACAATTTTGATCAGAAATCAACAATCTTGACGCGTTCGTGCGTTTAATTTTCGTGATTAATAAATAGTCACAGTCGTTACGATCGCGGTAGTTTACAATAGCTAGCGTGGTCAAAGGTACAATACGATGGTTGCACAGCGTAAAATGGAGCCAAAACTTTTAAGTCAAACGTTTCAGTATGACTAGCTCAAGGCTCGAGTTGAACAATTGTATAAAGCATAATCACCGAAAAAGTCCGTGTGGATGAATCTGCTTGTATTATTATCACGGCTGCACTCTAGTCGACCACTATCAATAATTGAACATACAACGCATAAACCTCATCGTATATTTGATCTTTGATAAAAACATCCATACAATTAACGTAGCTTGAGGTTCTTGCGCATTATCTTAAGCTAGATGTCGAACGTTCATTAAACGAACTATATCACCTATTATATGCACCGACGAGATTCAGAGATAGATTTTTTTCCATAGAAATTCTCTGATATTCGCTATTTGTACAACTTGTGATTCTTCGTTACGATCGATTTACCAAGTGTAAAACTGTAATATCGTCTGAGTTTTGGATTACGGTTTGGTTTATTGTACGTTATATGTCCGTAATGTATAACTTAAATCGCTTGAATGCTAATCGCGCGGATGACACGACTTGCGAATAAATTTTAAGAAATGTTGAATTACCCGAATTCAAGCACATCTTCCTGGCAACTAATGGACATAATTTACATAAAGAAGATAATTAATAAAAGTATCCCGGTCATTAATTTATTGCCGATCGAATCTATGTCTTCAAGCCTATCTGATATCGGCACCTTTCATCACTTTGAATAAACATATTCTTTGTATTTATGACATAATTTATCATATACTTATGGATATTTTATACTAATTATGTCTATACCATAAGGTGTTCAATCTATTTTCAAAATTTCGTTGGAATTTGGAAATAGAAATTCTTTTCCGTGCAGCGCTTTTTGGATGAATGAGATGAAATGTAAAACACACTTGTAAAACGATTGAACCTAAATAGACTTTAGGAAAAGATATATTTTTCAAAGTAACGATATTGTATCTTTGAAACAGACTCAAATTCTCCATCAAATCGCGCCCTCAAGTTGCTACGACTCACTGCTATTACTACTACAACTACTTCATATATAATAAAAATTCTTCCATAAAATCTTCATAAGGTTAATGTCATTGTTAACGAAATAGTTAAGTTTTTTCTTCATGCGACGTCTTATCTCACTTCGGGAAAGACTTCTATCATGTTGTATAATTCGGCCGCCATCTGGTCGACAAATCTCGGCGAGCAGCGCACTGCTTTTTTTTGTTTACGATACTTCAACTATCATTAAGTAATCGCCTGCACAAAGCAATAAGATCTATAATGAACACCCTTACGGTCTTTGCCTTTTACAAATTGTCACTCCAATTTATCGCGTCACCGAAAGTCTGTCATCTGATTCTTCTAGAATCGTTGTAATAACAATGATTCTTATTAAGCACGCATTATCGCGTTTTTCGCACCATAGAATATCCTTGTTAACGTTGAATTTTTATAAAAATATATTCGCGTCTTGCTATTTAGGGCGAAATTTATCCGTTATCGACGATCGTAACCAATAAGAAAGTAGTGCGAGTGGTCTATGTTAGACGAGGTCTTAAAAGCATCGAACAATCCTGCATATGCAGTAAAAATATTAGTATAAACCCTTAATACCAGTCGGAAAGTGAATTTATCGACGCATATAGCATCTATTTCTTTCATCTCATTTATCATCGATCTCGGACGAATCTTCCGAATATTTATGTTTATGTTTTGTGAATGATTTGTCGGCTTCAATTTAGTTCGTTTTAATTTTTTTCTTAATGATTTACACTTCGTAAAACAGGTATAACTCATTACTCTCGCACCGTGATAAGTTTATTCATCGTTATTATTTATTGCAAAAGCAAGTGATGTTTTATATACTTGACGGGGGTGTGCGTACAATTTTATAAATAATGTTACGATTTATTATGTAATATTTGGTCAACGTTAAGTGTTGCGTCTTGCGCCAACTTTGAGCGCTTTTGTAGCAGGTAATTGAGATAATAAGGCCACGAGCTCGTGTGTTTTGGTGCCAACTCATATGATAATTGTTCCCTTACGCACAATTAATGGAATTGCTGTTTTTACGTAGAAAAGTTTTAATCAATAAAACCAAGTCCACAAGTGAAAAAGAATATATATATTTGCGAATAAGTATAATAAGGAAAAAGAAGAGAACATAAACTTCCATGTTTTAACGTTCCGATCCACGCTACGATAATGTGTTATGAATTTTTTGAAACTTTTTTACAATCGTCAAAAAGTTTTGTAAATATAGGTATTTGTGTATTATACATTATACCGCTTTACTTTTTCAAGGGCTCTTTGTAGTTGCGCTGTTCCTCCGACCTTTTCAACGTATGCCTATTCATTATTGTTTTAATTAGATAGTCAAACTATTGTTATTTAATACTATTGTATATACACAATTGCAATGATAGGAGTTTCCATCTTCGGAACATTTACGGAATGTATTTAATTATTACTCAATTGTAATATCCGATTGCGAAAATGTGTTTGTCTTTATCTGCGTGTCTAACAATATTTCGATAGACGACCAAGTTATCGATTATTCGTTCGGTCGTTATCTGTTAATCTCTCTACCAAGTTGACGAAAGGAAAGTTTTGATAAGTTTATTCTATTTAAGTCCATAGCGAATGGTGAAGATGATTAAGAAAATTCTTCGCGATAAGTTCGGCCTGGAATTACAATTCACTTTCTGTATATACATGATTTCAAATAAATGCAGAAGTATGTGTTGAACACCTCCGTAGAACACTAGAAAATACTCCTCAATTGGAAAATTTTTTTATACAAATATGTTTAGATGAATGGTCCTTTTGGGCGAGAAAAGATTGCAGCAATCAATGCGTTCGTGCTCTTGCTTGGACGACGATGACGACAAAACGTTCACATTTAACCGCTGGACAAGTTTTCAAGGCGGTCATCAATGGGTTGGGTGGTACCGTTTCGCCGCAACGTACTGGGAAAGTGATGTTGTGTCGCAAATTTACTTTTTTATACACGTTTTTTGCAACACAACCGACAAGATTGAAACAGTACGTGAAAATGAGATTGAAATGAGCTTCACGCAGTTCTCGACTAAGAAGTGGCTGAAATTTCTATGAATGCGGCCTATAAACGTATTCATTGATAATTCACTCTTGTTTGATAATGAGAATAAAATATAATAATCGATCAAGAGTAAGGTGAGTGAGGGATATTCTCACTTATCGCACGTAGTACAATATCGATGTTTTGCTTACCGATCGCATCGCGGAAAACCGCAGATGCCTCTCACGCTCTGTGGCAATAAATATCCATACGATGATGGATATGGCTGAATTGGTCAAGCTAGATAAAGTTATCGTTTAGTCCAGACGCCAAACGTGGTTCTGTATGCAATCCGAGCTCTCTGTAATAACTTGGATCTAACAGATTTCGAACTCCCAATCCTGAATACGTAAGGTATTTTGCGAAAATCCGAGCCGATTAATTGTTAGTCGTAATTGTTCATTAGCAAGAGAAGTAACGTTGTGCCGGACTGAATTTGATGATATTCAATCAGTCGCGCAACCGCATTTTTTTCTGTCATGCTGCTCGGGCCATCTTTCATTAGTAAAAATTACCGATCATTTAATAAGAACGACCACAATCACATAGTAGTAGCACGCCAGGGCCCTACCTACGGCAGAAAGTCAATTTTTACCATGACATATGAGGAAAATTTGCAGAAACCTGGTACTTCCCACATGGGTGGCGCCCTGGCATTTAATTTGTTGCGGATCGCTCGATTGTTGCTTATATTTTTTCTGCCTGTCGCATATGAATTGCTTGTTCGTTGCTGGCTGGTGAATAAAAATTCGACTCTGCAGCTCGGGAAATCGAAAAATCCTTTAATTCAGTTTCTTTCAATAAATACCCAAGACACTACTATGTTAGGAATTGTTACACGCGTCGA
This sequence comes from Listrodromus nycthemerus, assembly GCA_963978505.1. NCBI lineage: Eukaryota > Metazoa > Arthropoda > Insecta > Hymenoptera > Ichneumonidae > Listrodromus > Listrodromus nycthemerus. Next base: position 13,307,432 of record OZ021680.1, on the reverse strand, counting down.
TAAATGGGGGACGATGAGGATCATATGCTGTGGATGAGTTCTCGAGCGGTGGAAGGTGTAGACAGAACGTTACCTCAGTGTGCCCGGAATCTCTCTTTATCGCTAAATGGGAAGTGTACGCTCAATACATCGCTACTGCACACCAAGTCCATAGCCTGAGGTTCCACACTTGATGTGGCCCACACGTCGTTAATCTCTCCGGAGAGAACAAATCAGGGTCCTGTGCGAACTGGAACGTCTACGGGGAAGACCCGGTTCAGAGTCTAAGCGGGGGTCATCCTGAAGGATGCTCTGAGTGTTTTTCCCCAAGAGCATTCGACTTTGGTCGGCGAGAAGCTGATCCGTCACTGGTTAATGCAATGAAAGGAGACCGTATGTGTGGCCCGAGCTGTGACAACGGATCGTCGAGAAGCGGGTAGGCTCACGCCCAGGCCGACTCCGGGTGGTCACCATCACCGATTATACTCTTCGGAGTCAGTTATGGTAGCATGGGGTAAGGTACTTGCCCGCCAATGTGCCGAGATCACGTGGTGCATCTTCGTTCAAGGTAGACTGTGGGGTACATTGCATCGCACTACAGAAGTGTAGATGGAAGAACAATTAATTGTTATTTTTGCGTATGCGCTGAATGGGCGAAAGATGAAGGCTTCGTGCCAGATTCTTCGACATTGTTAGGAATTACCTTAATACCTCTAAATAATCGAACTAACAGTCATATATTTTATACAAACTTAACTCAATAGATTTTATTGACATAGTCTATGCCACGACACACACGTCGCTCTCATTACTTGATAAACAAGTCAGTCGATGACTGATGTAACCCTAGCGTGTTGGTAGATCGAACAAACTACCTAATTAAAACTCAATAGCCATGTGCGAGAACGTTACCGATATTTTTTTTAACAAAAGATCAGTGTTTAGACCTCACGTAAAGTATTCAGAATCAGTGACGCAAGGGGCAGATTCATTTCCCATCGTAAATTTTGAAAATTTCGTCCTCGGTCGTTTGCTAACCACGACCGAGCGAAAGATCGGAAAACGACCTGACTTGAATGTTGTTAAGTTCGATCTCGCTACTAAATGCGACCAAGCAATAGGCCAGGGAACCAATTCCGAAATCGGTCGGTTACCGAGGGGATGACCCGGAATAAAACCTAACGAAATATCCACGAAATAGATGTTGCTGGAGCGACTGTTACTCGATAGGTAGACAATACTCGATAGAATTCGATATATGCAAAGAATGATTTGTTCGTGAAGAAAAAACACGAAAGACATTATAGTCAATCGCGTCGCAATGTAATCAATAATCGTGCTTTTCCGTGGTAATTATCCTTTGACTTGCATTGTCTGATCAACCATTTGTTGTTGGGCAAAAAAATGGTTTCAAGGCAATAAACATTGCATTATTCAATGATCATTGAACAAGGATTATAACTCGTTTTATTCCATAGGATAATCTCGAATACAGTGCACGTAAAAAAGAAAGCTATGATAAGGTTATCGACTAATATAGCCGGTTAATTTTTCTCTTTAATCTGATGATCCTCTTTAGATTTTTCCGAATAGTCTGCATCGAATGGAATTCTGGGGGCGGTGCCAGTTCTTCTGTTATCAAAACGATACCGTTGCCATCTTAATCGCGGATAATAACGTGCGATTCAGGAAACGTATTCCAATTAAAATTGTCTGTAACAGATACAATAATACCACTTCATTAGTGTGGCGATGAGATTCTTGACTGCGTGGTGAATTATTTTTAACGACTATTTACCACAATATCAAAGGGCTTTTGTATACTGCACGAAAACTAAACCGTACGTTTATCCTATCGTTGATCTTTTTTAAGGTAATGGTACATTATCAACCTAGCTGTTTTTTTCCATATGGTTCCTGTGAAGTTGTGGAACTCTGCTGCTCAATTTGCCGAAGATAATCGACTACTGCAGAAGGTAAATCATCTTTCGACACTTCTCGCAATGTTTTCACGTCTACGTTAGTACTTTTATACTCCCGGCTACGCTGGCGCGTATCAATGACTGCGTCTTGTCGTATTCGGCGTTCAAATCAGCGAACGAAACTTTTTGTAAAGTGTGTAAAAAAGTAGAATATTTGTTTGTCAATGCATCTTTAATAAAATTGTATACATGGCAATTTGCCGTAAATCAATCCTCCTGACCCTCTTCTTCGATGAAAGAATCCGGAGTTGAATATCATGAGGTCTGTGTCGATGCCGTGAATTCTTTGAGTGCGACGAAATCCACTCGCGGACAATTTCCGTTTATCACAAATGGGCATTGGCTTCTTTTATGTATTCAGCGATACCTCGTGCTCGTTAGATGCTGCTTCGCGCGTCTCCGAGGTAACATCGTAAGTGTACACTTGTAACGAAGCAAATGGTTAGTCATGCTTGGACTCGCAATTCAACGAGTTGGTCACAGACCGAAAAAATATACGATAAAACCGAGCTCGGACTCTATCCCTTTTCAGTTCCCAAGATACCGCGGGTAGCGACGAGAATGGGATTCGTAAATTAACAAAGAACCTAGTGCAGTTGATGAATTATGCACAACGATAGTCGTAAACTAAAGTAGGTGGCCATGGGGGGTGAAACGAGAGGGGAAGAACCTTAGACTTATTAAGCTCATAAAATCGAGTTGACTGACATTTGCGAAACATGTGGAATAAAAGTGGTAGCTGCGGTGGACGGAAAGACAAAAACGATTTCGCCAAAGAACGAAGACCAATCGAGCTACAAACCTCTCACAACAGCGTCGATATAAGAAACTGTTGACACGGTTAAGAGAAGCTCCTCTTGCGAGACGTTCGAGGATCAGTTAGAAATTTTTCTATTGGTCAATGATGTACCGGAAACGAAAGAAAACAGCGCTGTTTATTACGCAGCTGGAACCGGACGTGTTCAAAGAGTTGCAGATTGTTTGCGGGTGGAAAAAATCGATAGTGTTAGAATGCGCGGTCCTGAAAAAAAGCTGCACATTTGCAACGGTATGCGTTCCGAGAGCGGAAGCAAAAACCGGACGAAGAAACTAGAGCTTTCATCATGCCTTTGACAATTCTGGCCAAGAAGTGTAAATTTACTAGCACTAAGTTCTATAAACAGATAAACGGCTAACTTATAGCCAAAGCCACCAACGATCTGGTGAGATACAAGCGCTTAAAAATTTCGGAGACGACATTGACGAAGATGGAACGGCTTACTGCACTCATTCGGGACTCTTCTAACATTATCGCTTACCATTCGGAGTGTCTAGAGGACCGGATTACTTTCAATGAATTACGGTCTATTTATTGGTGGGTATACCGGGGGTCATAGTGTTTATAAACGATATTTGGATTGCTGCGGCAGAGTGGGAAACACATACAGATCCAATGCGAGAGGTCTTAGGGCGGCTAACTAATGTGAGGTTATATTTAAAATTTGAAAAATGTGAGTTTCTCCAACAGAAAATCGAATATTCAGGATTTCGCGTAAATGCAAAAGGAATCCAACTCTCCGAGAAAAAAGTAAACACTGTAAAAAACGCGTAAGCACCGAAAGAAATTTCTGAGTTGAACAGTTTTTTTCAGCTCGATTAAGGTGACAGTACTAGTTAGAACGTCAAAAAAAAGGCCTTTTTTCCGATTTTTTTTTGGTTAAATGATAAAATAATTCACAACAAAAGTTCTTCCGTTTAAAAGATACATATTTAATGTGTAAGTTGCAATTTTTTCAACGCAATACATATAAAAATAAGCTGGTGACCGTCAATTGCCGAGGACGCTGCAAAAAAAACACGGTTTGCGGTGATCAACCTCACGCTGCAACGGTTCATCTGAAACAAAAAAAAACAGAGGGGATTTTTAGTTTATGATATAATGCTCCGGTTGAACGAAGGGTTTTGAAAAATTTCCATTTTTCACAAAATGGCGGCCGTTAAAAGTCAAAAGTTTTTTTTTGACCAAAATATCAGCTCCATTTTTTGCTATTAAAAATAAAAATAATTATCCAAAAAAAAAATCCTTCGTTCATACGGAGGACTACCATGTATAGAAGAAGTGATATAAATTTCAACCCGATCGGTAAAGCCGTTCTCGAGCTACAGTGATCACCGACTCCAAAAACATGGTTTCGAGAAAAACGCACTTAAAGTTTTGAGTACGGTTTGCATGCAGATAAAAATTTTTCTTTGTAACTTACATAGAATCGTCTATTCCTGGGCCATATACTTCGCCTTCCTGCGCTTTGTTAGTGGTATTAGAAGCCACTTTTAGCTGCCGCCGAGCTACTCTCGCCTCTCGAGTATTTTCCAGGGATCGCCGATCCAATATTTTCGCACGAACGACGAAACATTTCGATTACAGCATCGACCTCCATCTTTCCCGCACTGCCTGTATGATTCGTCGAACAAGTTTCTTTGTGTGCTTCATACCATTCTTGATATTCTTCCGTGTCTTTTCGATTTTTCCAAACTTCACAAGCCTGGCAGTAAGAACTTTTTACAATTACGTCAAGAACTTTGCCCGTAAAATGTCCTATTAGCGATGTGACGCCAAACAGAGACGAAAATCCGCGTTTGTGCCACGTTCCATCACCTGACACAATCAAATCAGTATTCTTTTCTTCACTGTTAGTAGAATTCAAGTTTATCTCTTCTTTAGAAGCCTTCTTCATGAAAAATTGAGCCATATTTTTACTCGCTTCACAAATATGCTCCAGTAATACGCAGTACGTAGATTTAGCCAACCATGGCGGGAAGTCCATCAATGCGCAAAATTTTTGTGCACCTTTGTAACCGACGCCTATGACACGCATCGCTAATGTGAACCTTCGATTTATTTCATAAGAATGGTGAATAAAATCGCACGACGGTATGTATTGAGGAGTACACTTATCACACACCACAGAAATTTTGAACCCAAGTCCACGTTCGCTTACTATTCCAAAACATATTTTACTGTTGCACTTAGCACATTTTACGAGACTCGCGAGCGTCGAAAAAACAGTAAAAAAATTAATTATTCGGAAATTAACTGCGTCTGTTTTTGGCACATGATATTCGTCCTGATCTCTTAATTTTTTTGCTGATGTACTTGCTCCGCCATCATCAGTCTCCGCAGATTTTGGATTGAAATACTGTTTCCTTTTCAAGGGTCGTGTTTTATAAACCCGTTGACTTTTTCGCACTTCTCTCGATACTTTTCTATCCATCTTGGACTCGAAAACTCACGAAATTGTTCCGAATATGGACGTTCGCACGCTTCAACGTTTTGAATCTTACTGATACTGAAACCGTATTTTGAACGACGAAAGGCCTTTCTTATTTTCTTTATGTATAGAGTGTATATAGCTATATTGATGGTCACAATATATGTATGTATAAGCAATACAATAGAGACCCTCAGGTACCCTTTAACGGGCTCAGCTGGCCGAGCGGACAGCTGCCGCTACCTGCTTACCTATGACTCGACACGACGTGCTCCAAAGTCTTGTATTTCGGCGAATAATGGTCCGATTTACATTTACCTGGGCGGAAAATGTTCGTAAGAGATTCTACTTTTCGAAAAAAAAATAAAAAAAAATCGATTTTTTGAAAATTCTAACTAGTACTGTCCCCTTAACTACTACGCGGAGTTGATTGAAAGAATAACGGACAAACTGTATCGATTATACGAGTATTTGAAGGCGAAGGATTTTGAATGGACCAATAACTGTAACCAAAGCTTCATTGAGATAAAAAAGAACTATCGATTGAGCTGACGTTGGCGCATTTCAATTCAGATAAGCCAATTGTACTCACTCGTGACGCATCGCCGTATGTAATAAGTGCAATACTATCGCATTGGGCAACAGACAAATACGATAGACGGATTTGTATTGCGAGCAGAACGTTAACTGCGAGCAAAAAAAGGTATGTGCACCGCGATAAGGAAGGCTTATCAGTAGTATTTAGAATTCGCGAATTCTAATATCTGTACGGCAACTACTTCACAATGCAAACGGACCATACAACGTAGTCACGAATATTTTATCCTGACAAGTTAATCCCTGAGATCACTATCGCATGGTTGCAGCGCTGGGCTATATTCTTATCCGTTTTCAAATACAACGTTAAACATATACAAGGCAAAGGGAAATACGCGAATTGACTTGGACGGTAACCCCTCGATGAGCCACAGAAATTTGAGAAGTTTGAGATATTTTTCATTACATACATATGTGGAAAGTATGCCTAAGGGAAAACTGAAAATATTGAATATATGCAAAGTTGTCACTTCACATAATTGCGACATCATATCCGCCAAAGGCGGGCGAAGTCGCAATATGTGAAGCGTCTTGGTAGCGATTCCCGTTGTACTTATAACTATATTTTCTGTTTTAATTTGAGCTGATGATTGTAGCCTATGCGCCGTAACCATAGCCAACAAGGTTGCCATTTTTTTCTGTGTTTTCCTTCAGCGAGAGCTTTTTATTTTCTGGGATTTTCACGATGTAGTCAAGGACTGGTGCTACGTCCTGTGTAGTATCGTTGCGAGGCTTCGTCGATTTCTTACTATAAACCCCTTGGAAAAACGCGAAATCAGTTTGCTCTTGCCAATTTCGTGTAATGAAATTAGCGATATCGCCTTTTTATCTGAGCACAGTATCCCATAACTAACTCCTTCGTAATATCTTTTCGTAAGACATTGTATGACGTGTGTACTGTCCGTCTGTTACAAATCGAGTCCGTTATTTTTCGTAAATTCTCTCCATCGTCGTAGAGAGTTTTGATATTGTTTCATCGTTGCGGGTGCTATCGAGTTCATTATGATCTCTACGGCAGGGCCATCTAGTTCTGTTTTCTGAAAAGCTTTCCGGATATATTCGCTACTTCCAGCGACAGCCACGCAGCCAGAGTATGAGTCTTCTTCCTGCAAGGATATAACAGCATTCCGATTTTAGGGGCGAGAGTTATTAGGTCCGAAGTTTGTAATGCCACGAATAGCGGATACCACGCTTGGGATGGCCAGTGCGGTACAATTACGGTGATTTCGGTTTTTTTAATGACTACTTTCCGTAAGGTTTTTAAGACGAGAGAAAAAGGATGGAACGCATAAAGTCCGTCCTCGTCATTTCAGGGGATGGTGAATAGGTCGACTATTTCTGTATTTGGTTGTGGGAATCTAGAGCAGAATCTTTCGTATCTTTTATTCGCGTTTGACGCGAACAAGTCTATCGAGAACCCGTGTAGAAATTTTGTTAGGGTAAAAATGTGGTCCAAATATATTGCCCTAAGTATACATAGGGCCCAGATATAGTGACCTAATAAGGGCCCTCTATGGCATGTAACGTAATGTTGATATGGCCCCGTTAATAACAAAAAATTTGGCCCCGTTAATGAGACCAAATTAGGCCCCATAAATGACACCAAATTTGGCCCTTATATACTATATTCCTAGATTGTACCTCATTGAGGCAAAAAAAAGGAATCCACAAAATAAACCTTAGTTCGTAAATTATTCTTCCCTAATTAAGCCACTCAAGGAATACATAGTTCTTTATGTATGGGGTCCTTGAGATGGAAAAATTCAAGGCCTGCAATAAAAAAAAATTTTAAACTTAATATCAAGTAGTATTAAAAGAGTGTAGTATTAGATTCATGAGAAATAAAAAGAATATTTTATTTTTCACGTTTTTTATTACATATTTGGGATGTGTGTATTCATATACAATATATATATGTGTGCGTGTGCGCGTGTGTGTTTTCATATGACATATCAATGTCCAAAAAGAAGATAATATAAGTAAGTAATATAAGGTAAGATAAGGTAGGAAGGTAATGATTATTTTAGAATAAGAAGAACAAACACATTAAAAAGACACGAAGAGGTATACAGGAATGTACGCGTATAATATACGTATATTCAGGAACGTGTATTTAGCAGTATTTTATTTTTCAATAGGTATGTCAACAACAATGGGATCGGCAGCATGCGTTCGTCGTACGTTTCTCTGACCATCCCAATCCTTTGCGTTGTTCAAAATTCTCCCTACTGCTTTATAAAATGATTTTTCCGTAACAGCTTTTCCGTCACCTTGGCACTCGTGGCAAGTTAGTTCTGGAATATAAATATCAATAATGATTAAACCATAAAAAATAAAATTTAAATGACACTATGATTTATAAAACTAATACAAATTCACCGAAAAGCGTTTGGACGACCAATATCTCTTTCATAACGATTTTATCTTCCGATTGACGAACGGCTGTCAATTTCATCGCCAATTCGCGATGTAAAATGCGTTTTAACACCGTCGTCACTGTTTTCGACATATCTTCTTCCACTAAATGTTTAAAAGCAGATTTCTATAAAAAAACAATAAAAATCATCATTACTGTTTAGATTATATTTATTTAACTAATGAATCAATGAATAAACTTTTCCATGAGCTTACAAAATCAGTTAACATTTCATCGCTTTGGGAAAGACGTGTATCAAATGCTCGAAAATCTTCAATCTTTTCGAGCTTCAATATTATATTGTGTTTCTGCATGAATTTTTGCAAAGTCATGTCGTCTATTTGTATCTTTAACGTACGGTCGATCGCATTACGTAGCTGGTGAATTTACTCACTCTGCAAGGACACTTCTACCGTTAACGCTTTTATTGCCTTATGGAGCAATAATATTTCTGTAAAAATGGAATGTTTATGAAATTCTTGTTCTAAAGTTTTTTAAATTAATTGTTTTTATGCTATTTTTTGTTCAACTTTTCGGAACGACGATCGAACTGTCAACAAACAAAATATATGAAATTTACATTTTCCTGTTTATATTGCATAGAATTTTTTTTCATCTGAAAAATCATAAGATAAATTCTAAAAAAAATTGTAAGCGTTCTGTAAAATGTACACTTCTGATTCGTACAAGAAAAAAAACGAACCACTAGAAAGTTATTGCTCGATTATTTGTTTAAACAATGTCTTAATAACTTTTGAGCTATATTATTTCCAATTTTTATCGCTCACATCATTCCAGATGTTGTTGAATTTTTTAAGGTTATTATTGAGTTGCAAATTATGAAAATTTTCATTGCATACAATCTTCATCTGGGGCTGGACGGTTCATACATTCTCAAGGCTTTATATATGCCTGTGGCGAGCGTAGGGACATGATTTTCGTACCTTTTTTGACCGGAAAATACATGTTCATTTCGAAACTATAAACAACACAGATTAGTGCATATTTTCATGTACCCCTGCAATTTTCTGTATTGAGAAATATAAAAAAATAGCAGAACTCCAGCTGCATTCCGGGAGGCGATTTTTGCTGAGAATTTGTTGCGGTGGAACATAACTCGAGAACAATTCATCTGCAATAAAAAATTCAAAAAAATGTTATTAATATATTACATTAGCTAATGACAGCACGAAGGATTTATAATTTTATTGAAAAATATATTTTTGTAACAAAAAAAACTAAGATTTAGCACTTTAATAAATCAATTATTAGTACAAAAATGTATTTTTCAATAAAATTAAAAATCCTTCGTGCTGTCATTAGCTAATGTGATATACTAATGAAATCTTTTTGAAATCGCGATTTCAAATCAACCGGTCACGAGTTATCATATCTTCTTCAACGAATACTCAGTAAAAAAAAAGCGCTCCTGGAATGCAGCTGCTGTCCTGCCATTTTTACTATTTTTGAATGCACAAAATTGTACAATTACACAAAAGTATGTTCTAGTCCAGTGGGCCCAGTTTTTCTAATAAACATTAGTTGTCCCATAAAAAAAATAAAAATCACGTTCCTTTTCTTAAGTCCACAAAACCTTTACAGGTAAGTTATACTTCCAAAACCAAACAATTTCATCTATAAATCGGTACGTAGAATCAATATCAGAACTACTTGTTATATTTACCTTTAGCATATACCATCTCGTTTTCTCTATCGACGTCGAGAACCGGTTCGATAGTTGGTGGATGTCTTGTCAATTTGTTTGAAACAGAGATAGTAGTGTAGTTTGCTTGTTGTGCAATTTTCGGGTTCTGCTCCTTCCCCGATGATTTGGAAATTGCGCAGCTTCTTTTTCCGGCATCATCTGCAGAATTAATTATATAAAAAAAGACAATAGATCACGGAAAAAAATAAGAAAAACGGATGTTAAGTACGGAAAAGTAAAGGCTACAAAGTAAAAAGGAGAAAAGGAAAATTGATCTTACGACTTTTGACGATAGATAAAAAGAAAGTTGTATACATTTTCAGGAAGAAAATAAAGAAAAAATATAGTAATTTTACAATTTGTATAAAACGAGTTACTTATTTTTATAAATGTCATTATCTGCATATTTTGTGTGTAAACTGTATAAATCGTAGACTCACTTTGTTCGAAAGACGAGTCTTCCAATTCTGACTCGGAAGATTCATCGGCACCCTCGTACAAAATTTGGTGAAGATTTTTACGTCGAGTGTGGACTTGTTCTTCAAAATTTTTAGTAGTTTCTGCAGATCGACTCTTTGCATGACTATCTTTATCCGTAGAGTAAGCATAATTCTTCTCACTGGACACGAATGATGCCATTTTTGTTTGTGCTTTGTTGAAAGTTTCTAAAACATTACATATATTTTAGAAAAAAAAACGATTGTTCCCTTAAATCAAGACAGCATGTGCTATATACATATCGACGCAAGACAACTTACGTGCTTCACCCCGTATAGTCACAGGATATTGAAACCATGATTGAGGAGCTTCACAATTCGGTGCAATGAGTTTCTGCAATTTTTTTGTAGTTTTTTTTATTGTACGGTGGTGGCATGAATTTACAAACGCGGGAGCATATTTTTTTGTCCCACTCGATCCAACGTGATGGCACGACGTATATGGAACGATTATTTTCGCTACTTTCCTCTGGAAATTCCACGATTTGATAGATCTTGAGCACTAGAAAATTGAAATAATATTAGCTTTATAGATCCAGGAAATTAGCTTTTGCCTTGTTTTAATGGTTAAGTCGATTTAAAAAAAAACAATAATAATAACGTTTTTTAACGAAATATGTTCTTATTAGAAAAAAAATAAATTAGATTCCAAAAAAAAGTAATAAAGTTCTAAATGTAGAGAACTTGAATGTTCATCATCAGATTCTTACTTTTAAATGTTGCTGAAAAAAATAGACTTCACATTCACTTGGAATGCCTTTCAACAATATGACGCAATAAAAACGGGCGCAAGCGCAACGGGCGCCACATCAACAATATTTCAGTCCAACACCTGTAAAAAGGAAAAAAAAGGCCCAAACGGGTTAATTTTTAATGTTATGGGAGAACAATAAAATTTACTCACATGTGTACACATGCTCACACTTGATACACGCGCATTCTTTTTTATAGGGATCAAAGAAATCCATGCGCCCGAAAATGACCCAACCCCCATTGAAATTAATTATGTATATAAAAAAAAACCTTTCGTAAGAAACAGAACCAACATTGGTTACTTCTCATTGCTGGAGGAAAAAGTGATCCTTGAAGAGAGGCATGACAATGTCTTTGTATCTGGATTATGCGTTTCGACACCAGAGTAAAGAAAATACGTCTCACCACCGTTATCGTATTACAAAGGTTTCCCGAAACAAAGTGTCATTAACAATATTTATTTTTCACGGATAAAGAAAATTTTTAGTCGAAAGGTTTAAAATTTCATTTGAAACACTATTTAATGCACAGCAATCGTACGAGTTATCACGATATGTCTTAGTCACGCATCTACAATAAACTAGGGAAAGTTACACATTTGTTGAGCGCGCGACCATATCCAACGGCGATCGAAATAAATTCGTGGTGATTCTACGCCTATGAAAACAAAGAATATCCGTTGGCACATGATCGACAAAAAAAACTGCAAATAATCGGTCTTGTTTATAAATGCGTTAAAGAAAATTTAATATAGGTTTTTTTTATAAATCCCAATTTATATTTAGAAACGAAAAATGAATGCGCGTCGTTAAAACGATCGAACTTCTCGTAGAGATCAAGCCAACACACGTGGTTAAAAATTACGCCGCGCTAATTTAATTTAATTATTTGCATGAAAATTTCAGTTTTTAACAGAATTGCCAGAAGAAAATGGAATACATCGAAATATGTAGATAGAAATTTTTATGCAAATAAACGTTTACGTTTACAAGCGAAAGATGAATGCGCGTCGTAAAAACAAATACACGTGGTTACAGATTATGCCGCGCTAACGTAATTTCATTATTTGTGTCGGCATTTAATGGATTTTCACAAGTAGAAAGATTATTACCTTTTATTACTGTGGAAGAAAGCGATCTCCTAAAAGCAGCGTGGAAAGTAGTCTCGAGAGACAGCGTAACAATGTTGTCTTTTGTGCGTTGTGCTTCGACACTCCGGCGAAAAAAATATAACGTATCACCCTTTCTGTTCTCGAACGAATTTAGAATATAAACATTTTACTGAGACAGATTTTTAATTGAGTTCCTCACAAAAAATGTTTGCTTGAGAGAATCGCGATTTTTTAAAATATTAGTAAAGCGCTCTGGCATACAAGATGTGACGGTGTGTCTCGGTCGCACGTCGACATTCAAGTGATGAAAATCCGACGATGGATATCGAAACAAATATCAAATTCTACGTTTATTAGGCCGGTGAACGAAGCCCAGGCTTACATTGTATTTTCTTCGCTCGAGTGTCGAAGCACGACGCAGAAAAGACGACAACATTGTTACGCTGTCTTTCAAGACTGTTTAACGTTCTCCATAAAACTTTGTGTGTTCACGCATTCTCTAATTCTTTTGCATATTGTCGTTTTATTACTTGCAAGGCATTATCATGAGCAAAGACGTTCGTCAACGAGTGAAAAAACATCGTGCTCTTCGAAAGGCATGCATGGAAGATTTAAACGAAGTTGACCACCTGTATACGAACATCGTGTCTACAGTACAGTACAATACAATACAAATTGCTAGTGTCAACTTGGATGTCATCGGATCTAGCTTGGGCTACGAAGGTAAATAAATCTAGCATGCAATAATATTTGTTGTAGGCCTGTAACTACATGTAACTTTGTTCAATTATAATTAATAACATAAATATATTTAAAAAATATAAAAGCAGGAAGTGATCTGAGATGGCAGTATGTAAAAGACTGCGAGGGCATATACGTAGAATAAATGTCATGTTATTTAAAAAATAGAATGATGTAAACAAACGAATATAAATACAAACGCCACGTAATTCGACCACTTTAAAAAGCGACCCTTCATTATTTGGCTGAAATCTCTTTCTGTTGTAGTATTCCGGTGAATATTTCATTCAATTTTTTTCAAATTTTCATACTTGACCAGAAAAAACTTACGACTTTTTCGAAAAAAATGTGTTTCTTTTTCTTCAAATAGTGATAACTTCTTAAGAAACTTTTAGAAGAAGTTATCACTATTTAAAAAAACACAGTCATGACTCTTTTCCAGTCAAGTATGAAATCTTGAAAAAAATTCAAATTAAGTATTCATCGGAATACTACAACCTTAAAAAAATTCCAGACAAATCAAAAAAGGTCGCTATTTAAAATCGTCGAGTTGGCGTGAAATACCGTGAATATAATATAAGCGAAACTAGCTAACACAATGTGTTACGTACCATATGGTATCGTTAAAAAAAATTGAGCAGAAAGATTTATTGATGTGCTTACCAGTTTGATAACGCTGATTAAAATTAAGAAAAATAAAATTTTTCACTTACCCTTCAGATATCGCTGATTACACTATAATTTTTTTTTTAGAATGTGTCACCCATGACCTACCTGCTACAGAAACTGCTATCAACGATGATCTGGCTTCATCACAGTCAACAATACCAACAACAGTCAACACAGCACTAAAGGAACCCGAAGTCTCTATCGTCGAACAACTGAAGAAGTCGGCCATCGATTGCGATATTCACTTATAATACCACAAGAGCTTCAAAATTATCGGGTATTTCCCGATAGGTTCGTTGCAAACAAATGAAGGAGTCAAGTTTTTCAGGTTAAAAAATCACGAGCGCGAAGCGCGAGTGATTTTTGCTGAAAAACTTGACGACTTTATTTGTTTGCAGGGAACCTTGAGGGAAATGCCAGATAATTTTGAAGCTCGTGTGGTATTCGGGGGATTATTTTTCCGTCCCAAATGTCGGCCAATAGAATTGCACCATGAGATGAAATGAACAGTTAACAAATAAGAATTTCATAATGAATAAAACAACATTTAATTAAGATTCAGGTTAGTGCAATTAAAAATCACAATTGAATTCAACCTGTCAGTTTGACGTGTGGTTAATTTGACTGGATCATGTTTTGTTTTTTATATATAGCAACTACCAGAGAAAATAATCAAAAAATTATCAGTATAATACCATGTAGGTTGTACCACGTGACGTCGAATGGTGCAATTCTATTGGTCGATATTTGGGTCGGAAAAATAATCAACGGAATCATCTGGATGGGTTGCTAAATATTTTGTGTTGTCAACTATTACCTGAACTTCCAAAGTCTTCAAAAACTTTTTTAGGGACAGGGAATGCACAATATATATTGATTGACACGGAAGACTCAAGTGAAAATAACTCGGACGGATCATTCGTTTATTTTGGTCTGGAAGCCACGCTTAAACGAATTATTAATCCACAGTTGCATGAAGGGACTATTAAACTTTTAATAAATATTGACGGCGTTCCCTTAACAAAATCAGGAACCCAAACATTTTGGCCCATTTTGTGTAAGGTATATTGCGATAAAGATATGATGACTACTCTTGATGACTACCTTGACTCATTCATCAACGAAATAAATAAATTGTTAAAATACGGCATTATTGTGGACGAACAATTTTACCAAGTTGAATTGATGGCATTTATCGCAGATACTCCAGCCCGTTCCTATTTAAAATGTACTAAGGGTCACGGAGGATATAACGCGTGTGAACGGTGTACAATTCGTGGGGAAAGAATAAAAACTCGCAATGGCTC
This sequence comes from Listrodromus nycthemerus, assembly GCA_963978505.1. Classification (NCBI taxonomy): domain Eukaryota; kingdom Metazoa; phylum Arthropoda; class Insecta; order Hymenoptera; family Ichneumonidae; genus Listrodromus; species Listrodromus nycthemerus. Next base: position 13,292,427 of record OZ021680.1, on the reverse strand, counting down.
AAAGATTATATATCCGGGAATTGACTACCCGAAACGAACCAAAATTTCATTTATTAAGCAGGACGACTCAGAACATCACATCGGTATTTCCCCTTTGTTGAAAATAAATCCTCCAAGTGATTTAACTCGAGTATTTGTATTTGATCACATGCATCTATTTTTCAATGGCGTAATGTTACGACTAATTAATTTATGGATGAGAGGACCTCTAACTGTTCGGCTAAGTCCGCTACAGAAAAAACAAATTTCTTGTAGATTATTGATGTTGAGAAAACAAATGCCAGTAGAATTTCAGCGAAAACCAAGAGTTTTTTTTGGGAATATACAAGATACAAAGCAACGGAGTTAAGATTTATATTGTTATATTGTGGGCCTATCATATTGAAGAATAATTCTTCCTCAAAAAATGTACGACCATTTTATTCTGCTCCACGTGGCATGCAGAATACTGTATAGCGAAGAATTGGCGTTGCATATGTGTAAAAAAGGCAAGCAATGTTTGGAAAAATTTGTCCTCGCTTTACCACTGTTGTATGGTGAAGATTCGTTGGTTTTAAACATGCATAATATGCTTCACGTCGCTGATGATGTAAGTTTTTTTAATTGCCCCTTATCGAAAATCAGTTCCTTTCCATTCGAAAGTTTCTTAGGAACACTGAAACGTATGATTCGGACTCCTAATAAACCCTTAGCGCAGGTATGTCGCAGGTTGCACGAAAATAATTTCTCTCTTCGAAAAACCACTATTACTGAGAACCAAATTTTGGCGACATTCAAGGGAAGGAAAAATTCTATTAAAAAAATCAAATGGAATTAATTGGTCCTAAGTACAAAAGCTACAAATAATATAGTACTTCTCCGAGATAATGTCATAATGGAGATATCTATGATTAATGAGGTTCAAAATAACGAAAATGTTGTAAGTGATCGTTTTTTGAACATGGTGATTGAAGGCCGAGTATGGAAAGATTCAAAATTATTGTATAGGTTTCCTTGTAAATCTAAATTATTAAAAAGTTGGAGAGTTTGTTTATCTTCCAGTAACCATACTGCGAAATGTCATTTTTTTACTAAAGCTGTGGGATTAAAAATTATCAAATTGGTTTTTTAACCCAACAGGAAGTGTATTCCTGCGTATAGCAACAAATATTAAAACGAAAGTTATATGATAAATAAAATTATCCATTCAAAAGACACGGACACATCGCCTATAATTATACATGGATATCTACAAAATTGTCTAGCCTCCGTTAATTGTCATTCATTAAAAAATATATTAATTAAAAAAATTGATTAAATTTAAATTAATTAAAGCTAGTTTGAAATGTTAAAAAAATTATGACATGTTAATTATTTTCAGTCTACAAAATGAATACAACTTTTCCTCCTACCAAGATGATTTAAATAGTTTTATATCCAATTTTTAAAAATGAATTTTGTGATGCTGTAACATTAATAAGAAACTTCCAAATTCTAGTCGCATTTATCTACGTTTCAATGAAATCTATGTAAAGATTTTACCACCTTGACTCTTTATAAAAATCTAGTTAGTCTGTTAAAGAGTACTCATCAAATCCTCTACACGAGCACATTCTGTAGCCTTGCCAAAGCATGGAAAACAGATATATATATGTCAGATACACACAAATAATGTGTATCAAAGATAAAATAGAGAGAGCAAGAGCGTGCTCTCAAGACACAGTAGATACCTCACTGACGGCCGCAGTGACACAGCGTACAGAATTTATTAAATGATCCGATACATGGATTAAAAGGTGCAAATAAAGGTTACAATACGAAATCTCTCGATAGCGGTGCTAGCGGAGTGTATCGCGCAGAGCCTCTCTTTTAAAACGCCCTTTTCGACACGATGACCCGAGAGGGAATGAATTCCAATACGTGAGACCTCTTGGTCTTTCCTCACTTACTTCTTTGTCCTAGGCCTCTACGCGATACAACCCACTCGTGGTACATGCACCACGCACCACCAACAGAGTCAGTATTTTTCCAAATATCTCGGCGACGTATCGTCGCTCGACGCTCGTCATTTGAGCCTCCATAAACATCATAAAATAGTTCGAGTGCGTCGCCCAAATCACGTCTTCGACTGCGATGCGACACGGCCATACTGACTAGCACGCGTCTCGAGTGCTCAGTATTTATCCATTTAATTTACTTCTGAAACACAAAAACAGGCATTGAACAAACGAGCATTAGTTTACGTTCGGCTTTCCTGACTTTACAAGTCCGTCTGTATCCTTTTATGCTTTTGCTGTACTTTCCCGACACGTTTCTGCCTCCCGGGCATCATTTCTTTAATTCATTTTCTCTTTTGACACTATTGTCATGCGGCATTTTATCTATTTATTTTTCTGAATACTCTACAGTCGCACTGCAAGTCCAATTACCAAGACACAAATGGCTCTGCCGGCATGCCCCACGCATCCGTGCAATTTCTAACCACTGTCCACTTACAATAGCTCTGTAGGCATATGTCTTTCGCATCCGTACATGTTCTAACTATCGTTCTACCCTTCGCAATAGCTCTGCAGGCATGCTCTCACATCCATACAATTTCTAACTATTATCTTTTACTCATAATAGCTCTGTAGGCATGCCTTGCGCATCCGTACACGTTCTAACTATTTTCCTTCACTCAAAATAGCTCTGTAGGCATGCCTTGCACATCCATACATGTTCTAACTATTTTTTCTTTACTCACAATAGCTCTGTAGGCATGCCTTGCGCATCCATACATGTTCTAACTATTTTTCTTCACTCGCAATAGCTCTGTAGGCATGCCTTGCGCATCCATACATGTTCAAACTATTTTTCTTCACTCGCAATAGCTCTGTAGGCATGCCTTGCGCATCCATACATGTTCTAACTATTTTTCTTCACTCGCAATAGCTCTGTAGGCATGCCTTGCGCATCCATACATGTTCTAACTATTGCTCACAAGTTAATACTCGGATCATTCTCAAGTAACATCTTTGGGTTCGAGGATTCTGGGTGATCAAGTCCAGCGAGCATCGAAAGCCGAAGTTGCACTCTTGAATTGAAACGATGTTAATAACCAACAGAGCCTCGTGCTCTCTTCAGATTTCTACATATAAACCCGATTTAACCAGAACCACACGTTCTCTGCGAATTCTCAACAGAATTCGGAAACCAACAGAACCAGAGAAACCATTTCTCGAATTGCATCACACAAATTGACATACAATTTTATTCTCACCTATTTTTCCGTTTCTGCGACACTGTTATCCTGACTCGCCTCGTTTCCCGGAGCTGCGATCAGTTTGTCATGAGAAACTTTAATGCTATTTCGGCCTCTCAATCCATAGCCTACTTTCTTCACCAGGTACCTATCATTCGGTAGCACCGCAATGACTTCTACCGGACCGCGATATTTTGCGTCCAACTTTGTCTTTATCCTGTCATTATTCCTGACCATTACAAAATCTCCAACTTTGAATGGCTTAACCACTTTGTTTTTTCGATCAAATCTTTCTTTTTCCTTTTTGGCCTCCGCTGCAATATTATCGCTAGCCTCTGCCCTGATCTCGCTTAACGTAACACTGTCTGTGTTTACACTATCATGTTTTATACGTTCGATTTCTAACGCATTTATTTTAGTTCCAAACAAAATCTCAGCGGGACTTTTTCCCAGCGTTTTCTGAACGGTTGAATTTATTGCAAGCTGCACTCTGCCTAATTCGTTCTGCCATTGTTTTCCCTGAGCCTTGCTTATGGATAACATATTCCTCATGGTTGACATAACTCTTTCAACCTGACCATTACCTCTCGGTGTTCCCGAAGCTATTAAATGAATCAAAATATTCTTTTCGTTGCAGAATTCCTTAAATCGCGCATTTGTAAATCCTGAACCTTGGTCACAAATGATTCGTCTTGGTGCCCCAAAAATACACGAATGTTTCTCAATCTGATTAATTGCTGTTTCTGTATCCAAACGATTAATCCAATTCAATGTTACAAATTTCGTGAATCCGTCTATGATTACGAAAACATATTCTTTTTTTCCAGATGGGCCTGATAATTTTCCCGATATGTCTATGTGAATTGTTGACCACGGAGTATTGTCTTTTTCGATTGGATGTAGCTGTGCTTGCAATGGTCTCGATACCGATTTGCAAGTTTGACACAAAATACAATTTGCCACAAATTTCTTTACTTGCTTTGACATGTTAGGAAACCAATAAAGTTCGTACAATTTGTTCAACGTCTTTTCCCATCCTAAATGACAAATATTCGCGTGTACATGATGTATGAGCGACCATACCATCAATCTGGGTACTACGGGTAATGTGATTTGTCTACCCTTTCTCTCTATCGTTCGCATCAAGATTTTGTCTTTAATCGCGTAAGTTTTCGTTTTCTCTGATCCGTCTAGTACTTCCCGGTACAAAGTTTTTATTTCGTCGTCTTTCTGTTGAGCGACAATCAACCAGTCATCGGCTAATTCTATTATTTTGTTCATATCGACTTTTGTCACCTTCATTACGCTTTTATCCAAAACAGGGTTTCGTGACAGAAAGTCCGCGTGTTTCATTCTCTCACCCGCGCGATATTCAATTTCAAAATCAAAAGATTGTAAGAATGCCCACCAACGGTACACACGTGGTGTTAGATCTTTCTTTAGGCTCGCGGCCTTTAGTGAGTTACAGTCTGTGACAACCAAAAATTTACGACCGACTAAATATTGTCGAAAGTGTTTTATTGCGTTTACGACTGCGAGGGTCTCAAGTTCGTACGAATGATAACGAGTTTCAGCGTCTATAGTGCGTTTGCTGTAGTAAGCGATTGGATGTTTATTTTTATTTATGACTTGAAGCAACACAGCGCCGTACCCGAGGGCACTAGCGTCAGTATGTAATTCGATCGGTAGGCTAGGGTCAAATATACGGAGACACGGTTCCGACGTTGAAAATTCAATGAGCTTTGTCCTAGCTTCGTGGTGTTCATTTGTCCATTGTACTGTCTTCGTATTGCCTGCGGTAAGCCTATACAAAGGGGCTGCCGTCTGTGAGAATTTTGGTATAAATCTACGAAAATAGGATGCTAGTCCCAGCAACTGCCTTACCTGGGTCTGCGTTCGAGGGATGGGCGATTGCACCAGGGCTTCGATTTTTCGAAGGTTGGGACTCAGCTCTCCGTTCGATACAGTGTATCCCAGATATTCAATTTGCGTTTTCAAAAATTTACATTTATTTAAATTAAACGAGAACCCGCTCTCGGCCAGTTTTGTCGTTACCATTTTCAGTCTATCAAAAGCCTCTTGTTCGGTTTTGCCAGGTATAAGAACATCATCTAAATAAATAATCGCATAAGAATATCTCAATTCTCCCAGTGCGTTGTTAATTGCTCTTTGATACACGGATGGTGCATTCATCAGCCCAAATGGCATTGTCAGGTATTCGTAATGTCCGTCAGGTGTAATAAATGCAAGCTTTTCTATCGAGTTTTCCTCTACGGGTATCTGATGGAATCCCGCTACCATATCTAACGACGAAAAATAATGCGCACCACACAGACGATCTAATTGATCTTGTATCAGCGGTAATGGATAACGGTCTGCTACCGTATTTGAGTTTAATTCCCGAAAATCCACGCATAATCTATCCGATCCATCCTTTTTCTTTACTAAGATGATTGGACTAGAGAATGGGCTTCTACTTTCCCGAACGATTCCTGCCTTAAGCATTTTGTCAACCAAACCTCTCACAGTTTGTCGTTCTACATCGCCTAGCTTGTAAGGGCGTCTCTGCACGAGTTTGTTTTCGTCTTTTAATCTTATCTCAAGACTACCCGAAGTGACTCGAATCTTGGGGGACTCGACACTCATATTTTTCTCATAAATTCTCAAAAATTCAACGAGTGCTTTTCTCATATTAATTGAATCACAATCGACAGCATCGATACTAATTTCCAAGTTACATGAGCCAATAAATTTGTCTACTTTTGCAAATTTTACCATGGTTCCGTCCAACGTGACTGAGACACCATCTGCTAACAATTCTTTCCCCAGAATTATATCCACGGACAAAGTTTCGTCCGATACCACATACAAATCAATTTCAACATTTATGCCATTTAAATCGGCCAAAACAGAGTTTGCTCACAGCAATCTACATATCCATTTCCAAGACCTCTTAACCGCGTAGAGACGCACCGTCTCCTACCGGGCAACCTTTCCACCAGACTCTCTTTTACTAACGAGCAGTCTGAACCAGAATCAAAAATAAATGTCAACACCTTACCGTCAGCCAGCTTCAAAGTATTTTCGGTAGAGGTCAAATTACAAAGCTTCACGATTTTCTCCTCCCTCTTTGGACAATTCGGGGAGATATGACCCTCTCCCTTGCAGTTGTAGCAGGTCAACGCCTTCTTGAAATACGAGCCCTTGTTCTCCCGTGGCTGGCTGCTGTGTGACTTCGAGGATGATCTGCAATCAGCCTTACGATGTCCCTTCTTTCCGCAATTGTAGCACTCGATGTCTGAACGGTGCGACTTCCCATCTCGCGGCGTCGGAGTCTTAGTATGTGGACCAGGGGCTCCGAGGAATGCACGCGGTCGATGGTGGTCGGTCGTTTTTCCATCGAGGTACGACATTGCTTCTTGCAGATTGCGAGGTGATTCGCGTACGAATACATTTCGCACAAATCGGTTCTGGAACGAGTAAGACAATCCAGTCAGTTGGGTAGCGGTCTCGTCCACCGATTTCCGTTCCTTGAGCCACGCTTTGATCTTCCTTCCCCTCTTCATGAAATTCTCGAGCGTGAACTCGGCGTCGTCGGTCCAAATCGAATGAAGTTCTGAAGCGACGTTTTTATTTTTTGCATACGCGCTTATAAACTCGGCACGAATCTCGGTCCAGCTTTTCCCGGAGGGGTCCATGCCAGTGAACCATTGTGCCGCTTCGTCCTTGAAGGCTTTAGCCAGGTGTTGAACGATTTCCCAATCGTCCGGTTTGTAACGTCGAATCCATTCATCGACCATTTTTGCCCAGCCGGTAGCGTCAGTCGTTTTCGGATCGAATTTAACGAGGTCCATCGGAGCTCGTTCTCGTCGAGTAAGCAGAGCAATCAGTCGCAGATTCTCTTCCTCCAGTCTCGACGTACGTTCTTTCCGTTTATTTTTTGTGTGCATGGAATCATCGGAGTCAAGTTCCGATTCGGATGAAGACGAAGATCGTTTTCTTTTCCGGTCTCGAGATCGTACACTGTCTGTCTCACTAACACCTTTTTCACCGTCCTTCGCCACCACAACGGCACTATTTTCACTGTCCTTCGCTACCACAACACTGTCACTGTCTTCACCCTCTTTTGTCATAGTCGTATTGAAAGTTTTCACAATTTTCACGTGAACTTTATCGTCGAATCTCTGAGTTGAAAGTTCTTGATCCCACTTCTGATGTCAGATACACACAAATAATGTGTATCAAAGATAAAATAGAGAGAGCAAGAGCGTGCTCTCAAGACACAGTAGATACCTCACTGACGGCCGCAGTGACACAGCGTACAGAATTTATTAAATGATCCGATACATGGATTAAAAGGTGCAAATAAAGGTTACAATACGAAATCTCTCGATAGCGGTGCTAGCGGAGTGTATCGCGCAGAGCCTCTCTTTTAAAACGCCCTTTTCGACACGATGACCCGAGAGGGAATGAATTCCAATACGTGAGACCTCTTGGTCTTTCCTCACTTACTTCTTTGTCTTAGGCCTCTACGCGATACAACCCACTCGTGGTACATGCACCACGCACCACCAACAGAGTCAGTATTTTTCCAAATATCTCGGCGACGTATCGTCGCTCGACGCTCGTCATTTGAGCCTCCATAAACATCATAAAATAGTTCGAGTGCGTCGCCCAAATCACGTCTTCGACTGCGATGCGACATATATATATCTGTTTTCCATGCTTATATATATATATAAATATACTATATACTATATACCATATTATTATATATGTTATGTATATATACTTATATATATATTGTAACGATCTTCTCGTTTATCCTCTTGCCTTT